>CM023202.3:24782606-25219308 GCA_004115045.4 Sinella curviseta | reverse complement strand
GCAATTTGTTTGAATAGATTCGTAATTCAAAACAATGACATGATTTCATAATGCATTTATATGAATGATTAATTCACTTGAAAAGAAAGAAGTGTACTACCGATTAATTGCAGTGAAGAACAAAAAAACTATGCAAGGTTTGAATTCTAGAGCTTTCATAGATTTATAGATATTATAAATGATGTATGTATGTAGAATCTACATTGTAGATTGTATTATAAATATCAAATAATGCATGTTTTCATCTTATCGAAAGAATCACGAATTTTTGTTTTCCGCTAATATTTGTTAGCATGCAAGTATGGATTTAATTTCTTTCAGCGAGATATGCAACGACGCAGGTTGCTTCATTTCTCCTTACAAATACAAACTGCCTATGTATACCTGTATAGTTGTTTCTGCGGGTAGCACGTTTTAGAATTTTCGAGATAATGATGATGATAGAACAAGAAGCCTGTCGTATACAGACGATATTACATTTCAGAAGAAAAAAAACATCATTATTATTACGATACACGTTGATCATTGGATATATTTTGTATTTATTTAACATGTTGGCACACTAATAATATCGTAATTTTCGTATAAAACTACACAACACCACATGCAACTTTCACCCTGTCCGCTCGCATGCCAAGCATCATAAAGAAAGGATAATGAAAGTACAAATACGAACACCATGAAACCTAATTTCATGAAAATGTTATGCCTTTTCCTCATCGATGACAGGCAACAGAGAAACAGGTATAAACATTGATAATAGCTTTGGCAGCCGTAACGTGCTATATTGCCAAAACACCTGACAAATTTCCCACACTCCTTACATGATTATTACTTCAGTTTGTTACTTGCCTTACGACTGGTGATCAGAGGATCGAAACGGAATTACCTTTTATTGTGTATATATTTTATCGGTGGTGGTGCGGTACCCGGTCGGTTCGGTGGTAGCAACTTGGAATTGCAAAGGGAAAGCGAAAAGAAAAATAATATAATGTTTACAGCTTTCTACATAATAATGATAGCCAAGAAAGTAAACAAAAACGCTAAACCATTTTAGCTCTAACATTCGGATTTTATGGAAAATGTAACCAATACGCAGTATTATATAGCAAATACAGCAATAAAATAAATAGAAAATATTCTTACAGTGACCATAGCCTGCATGATTCCCAAAAATAAAAGCGTTTCATGTAAATTGCTCATTTGAACTCTTTTCCCTGCAGCACGTTTCATTTCATTACTACTGTTGTTCGACATTTAAAAAAATCTGCTCAGTAATTTCCTACGTCGTAAGAAGGTGTAATGCTTTTTGCACCAAGTTTTGTTTTCATACACATTTTGAACTGATGTTCACCAAAAAGCTGTATCGTAATTGTCACATAAGGTTTTGTGCCAAACAAACCCCAACTAAATAGTCACATAATATATGGATAGAAAGTCTTGCGAAACGAGTCGTATAGTCATAATAATAACATAACCAAGGTTGGTAGACTTCCGATAATAGCTTATGTGATATGCAGGCAGTCAGCAGTCAATTTGTTGTTGAGAGAGTAGTATCATCATCAGCACAACGATGTTTTACGATAAGCCGTTAATAAAAAGTAAGCATATTTTTTTGCTGTCCACGTGTGCTCTGTATGCTTCCAGCGGGGAAGCTATTAAACAATGTATTTATGCACACCTGTCTCATCTTACACGAATTACGTGCTACTGAGCAATCTAGGCACAGGAGAAACGTAATCATACCAGCCTGATACCGTCACAAAAGTTTCCTTGTGTGCCTCTTCTACATACCTGTCAGGAAGCAGATTATCGCTGATCTTTTCTTTATAAAATACATCAACCCTGCATGGCACGCTTTCTCACTCTCATGGCGCACACACAATGCAATGATAGCAACAATAGAAATTTTCATCCCCCATCGCCACCTTAATATCACCAACCTATTTATATTAATGCGGTGGTATCATATACGCATAGCCACAAATAAAAAAAATATTGTTGTGCTTGAATGATGTTAATTTACCAGTTCAAATAATGCTGAACCTCATTTTCGTGAATATTTTATGAAATGCTGCTGCTCTGCTGCCGTTCTTGGATCGTAATGACAGTGCCACCATATCAGGTCATCATCATCTAGTTGCCAGTACGAAGTCACGGTTATGCTTTCTTCTACTGCAGAGTTATCATTTATGCATGTGTTAGGGTGTCAACTGTACAAAGCACCACATAACACCGCCACATTGATTATGCATTAAAATAATATTTTGGTTGCGGAGGAGTGATAGAATTTCGTATCATGTATTTCATCAGTCTTTGGTCATAATAAAAAGCTTGGGAAATAATAAATATGTAATCTACAGCCCAGGTTCACAAGGTTAATACAATTTTATGTCCTTTATTATTAATTCATACGCAAGTAATGGGACGATGGGTATGTGATATCTTCTTACCATTCCATTATGGCTTTGTTACTAGTTTTTAAGGAATTCACACATTAAAGGGTGAGAGCATCATGGTAAGTAGCTGTTTGCTAAATATAGTTCAATATACATGATAATATAACTTAATAGGTATATCCAGTTTAACTGAGAACCTTTTGTACGTCGTAAAATATTGGTTCTTAAATAACTATAACGTTTAAATATGAATAATATGTACTACTTGCTAAGAACTACAGTCAACAACAAAATAATAATATAGTTAATAATGATAATATTGATATAACATAAAGTGACAGTTGTTTTTGAAGAGTATATATTTAATAAATTTAACTACTGTACAGCATACACCTTAATTTTGCCGTTTCACTCTTGAGAGCACAAACTTCAAACCTCAACTTTAAATTTTCTTGCTCCAAAAATGCAGCTCGAATAGCAATTTCATCTTCTTTGGCTCTACGAGCGTCACGAGATCGCTTTGCGGCTTCATTATTTTTCCGTCTGCGCTCCCAATACGCCTCGTCTTTCATCTGATATTAATTCGAATAAAAAATAGTTTAGCATATAAAAACGTTTGCGTGAACAAAATCTGAATCAATGTAACAGGATTTTATGAAAATTTGGAAGCATGTACCTGCTGTTCTGACTTTCCCAGTTTATTTTTTCCATTTGTCATTCCATCATCCGAAGCAGAACCACTGTCATTTGCTCTCATCATGGAACCATTCTCAGAGCAATGATCATCCATTGAATCCGGCATAGGATATGGAGAATTATTACGGTGACCACCTCGCTTGGACTTGCCGAACTGGGAAGAAGAGAGCATCTGTTTACGGAACTCAGCATAAGCTTGATTGGACTGTTGATGAATCACTGCTTCTGTCGTCCCTGGGGCAGTTCCTAATGGCAAGCCGTATAGTCCAACAGATGAAAAAGACAATGGATCTTTGGGGTATGCCTATTAAATTAAAGAGAAACCCCAAATTAAATGGAACTCGCAAATATACGTACATTTCTACACGTCTCACTATGCCCCGCAACATTTTTCATACATGTCCAATGTCCCAGTTATTTTTGTGCATATAATATATCACTCAATTATACACATAATTAGTTATAAACAAGATAATACCTTGAATGGACGAGTAACTCTTGCTTTGGAACCAGAGGTGGATGTCGCTCCGTTGCTTGACAGTGGCAGTGAAAGACCTGGAGCAAAAGACATCGACGGACTAGCTGCTCCTGTCGCGATATGATGAGGAAACAAAGTAGGACTAGTCTCAAATGATAAGGGCAGTGGTCCACCGTTGACAGGGACAGTTTGGTTTAAGATAGGACTAAGATTTGGACTATAAACACCGTTTCCCCATGATGACAACCCTAAGGACCCAGTTCCATTACTAGTACCACCGTTCAACATTCCTGCTGCAGGTGTCACAATCGCTGTAGGAGCCATACTTATTGGAATTGTTGCAGGGCGAGGAGAATTTGACCGGATAAATGTTGTGGAGTGATCGGAATGCTCATGGTCTGGGGAGGATGCGCTACTGTTGCTAATGCTGTGGTCAGATTTACACCATATTGTAGATAGTGGTGACTCTTTGGAAAGATTAAGAACTGTTCCTGCCATGTCTTCAGGAATTGAAGGGGATTTCATGCTGAGAATGTTTCGAAGTCGACTACAAGGAGATTCTGAAGTTTCTCTTGCGAGAGCGTCACTGCCACCACCAGGAAGAAAATCAGAAGCAAATGAGCCCGATCTTTGGCGTAGCTCTTTGATAAGGAGGGGTTCCGGTTTAAATTTCTTTTTAGTGGAAAAGTCCAACGGAGAGTCTGCTCTCTCAACACCACGATTCCTCCCTTCAGTTTCGCCGACTGTTGTGTCAGTGTCGTTGTTTTCCTCTCCGTTGCCAGAAGAGCAATAATCGTCCGTCATTTTTCTCGATAAATACATTACAACGCACGGCTCTGTTTCAATCAGCAAAGCACATACAAAAATTCAGTTAGCATCATTTTCAGTCTTTTGGTCTTATTTTCATTCACATAGGAGGCATTGAACTCACTCCCCGCACATTTAAAAAATGTTATAATCTATTCAGTGGGCATAAAAAATATATGAAATCACGTTTTCATCGCACCTAGGTATTTATCCAAAAAGGCTGACAACATGTGACTTTCAATCACATTTTTCGTATGCGTTAACAAGATTCAACTCTCGCATCATCATTTTCATCAAGATAAGTGAAATCACCATCATGGCTATGTAGTTCAAATTTTACATGAAAATCGGCACATGAGCTCTGAGATTCCAGTTAAAATTATGAGTAATATTGCTTAAGAAATTGACGATATTTATCACACTTCCTCCCTTTCTATCTATCAACCAACTTGCAAGATTTTCCTTTATTGATAGGATTGAGATTGACTATTGCGCACACGGCCGAATAAAATATTATAATACCGTCAATTATGCATGCGTAATTTTATATATTATGCCTTTTGATAATCATCATTAAACTCAAAAGTTGATGCGTCTTGCCTTGCACAAAAAAAGTACAAATGTTAGCGTGGGTTAACATGTACTTGCGTATGTCTTAGCCATTTAGTGATATCATAAAATGGGGCAAAGTGAAGCATGGTAGGGAGAAAGCTCATAAATAACATTGTAACGCGTACAGCACGCAATGGCTTTATGAAACAAGTTTTCTTACCAATTTTTAACAGAAGTTCCGATAATTCATCTCAAATTTCCATTCAAATACACAAATGTATCAATTGAAAACTAAATGACTATATCACGTTTCCAAAATCCTTTCAAAATATTTATTCGTTCGTTTTCACAACACATCAATATCCAATAAAATGTTTATAGGGTCGTTTTTTTGCTAGACCCTCTTGCGCAACAATAGGTCTATGATCTTTTTTGAGTAGATTATGTCAATGATCACCAGATTCACAAAAAAAAATCTTTTTCACTAAAAAGATGCTTCACAACAGCCAGTCACCTTTTTTGTTGGCTTTTATAGCAAATCCCACTAAGCAAAACGAGTCCGCCTGGAACGTGTGTTGGGGGAGAGAAAAAATGATATTATGTCACAGTTGTTGCAGTTGTAGCACTACTGACTTGGGAAGATACCATACCACTCGGTCTACTAACAAGTCTACTAACAAGACTGCGTCGGAATGAGACCCACCTTCAAGTTTTGTACTATGACTGGAAAAGGACACCCAAAATCTAGTAGAAGAGCCAACCAAAACTTCCTTCTCCCTTTTCGGTTTCTTGCTATTACTGAGCTTGGCTATTGCAGTACTAGCTGGATACTAGGAGCTTTAGGGTAGTTTTGTGTTGCTTATTGTGATGTTATGTTAGATAGACTCAACCGGCGGCAGTGATTGTAAAAGATGTAATATTTTGTGGTGGAGCTGGTGGTGAATGCCGGAGTCTACTATTCAGTTTGTACACTAAAAACTTCCTGCAAGTCTACGACCATAGTAGTCTTATGAACCCCGCATTATTTTCATCATGTCAATCCAACACTTGTGTCAAATTATTCCACAATATGACTTCATATTATGTATGTATACATATCTACAATGTTCACTGACACTGTGTGTGATTACGTGACAAATATGTAAATTGTCGGGTAAAACTTGTATCTTGTACGTATGATTTTATTTTAACATGCGAGGATATATTCAAATGGAATAGATATCTTAATGTATTGAAATTTCTCTGCATCAGTAACTCCGTCAATGAGGATGATCATGGCAGTACGTTGTTGGATTGATGGAAGGTAGGGTCGTGTCCTCTGTGACAGAGAAATGCATGTTTTCTTCAATAATGGTTTATGTTTAGGCTCCCACTTTTTTAAGGATCTAGCTAAATTTACCTATGTGAACACGAACATTTTCTTCTTGCTAAGGAAGTTACCTACTTAAAGACGGGACAATACCTGAATGTTCGTAAAGGTAATGGGCATTTACACACTACATGTGGTCATTTCTGAATATAGGAGCATTGTAACTTATCTTTGTGCACTCCTACGTATATCTACATATTATTATCATGTGTTCCAGCGACTCTAGAAAGCTGACACATGTGCGAGTACGATCACGAAGGAGTAATAATCTTGCTTATTTTGTTACCGGAAAACATTTCCAGAAGTATTGCATTGCCAACTATTTAAGCCTACATATTAAAATGACATAAATCACAGCACAACATTCTCAATATTGCATACAGGCACTCTGCACTGTGGACACTTGTAGGATACTTTCATATTGAATATGATGATGTTAATGTACATCATCTCCTTAAAGCATACATTATTATGCATGCATATGACACTGGGTAATTATACATAATAGCTATGTATTTATGATTTTTGGTCAATAATGCAAACCAGAGGCAGTCACACCAGACTTACATTATATTATGTGATTAAAGCAGTCACCAAAAGGTCATTCCTCTTCTGGTGTAAAACAGCATGAGGTAATAGGAACGTTTTTAAGAATTGTTATTTTTATCATTCTAGGTTTTTCTTCTCTTCGTGAAAGGCAGAGAGCAGAAGAATATTATGTGCACTACTCCAATATTAATGGTAGCATTCCCAAATTTTCCAGTTTCATGCTGTGTGTGTGGCTTTAAATGCATTTAGGTATATGCTTAGGAAGATACAACTCAACCAAAGAAAAACCTTTTTTACGATTCTAATATTATGATACCTTTTTCTTATAATACTTGGGAATACATAATGCAATCATGAAAGAAGCGGTCGGAAAATAAAACAATTATTGAAAAAAAGCATACATAATACTGTGCATAACGTCAAACAACCAAGAACAAACAAAGGTTTGGATAAAATAACCCATTTTTAGGTCTGTTTTAAATATGTACATCATAAATCGTTGTTTAGCACAATGCAGTCAGTGAAGGCATGAAAGGGTGGTGGATATTGGTACATATTTCTCTGAATTCAACTTTTCTTCTTTCATCGTATTTACATTGTTTTGCTTTTTGTATTTTATGGAACATTGAACTGATATAAGCATTACTTACTACCTACCTACTCTTCGCGATGGTATAATATGCACAAATGCACACTACGTTTATATTAATAAAATATTATTTGAAACGACTATTGTAAATCACTGCATTCGTCAATTATCATTTTCTTTTCAATCTATATGGCACCAACTCCACCAACACTTGTTTCTGGTGGGTGAGCAAATCATAAAAATTTGATAATATGACAATGTCGAAGGAAAATAAGAAAAAGGAATTCTTTTGAAGGGTAGTGCAAAGTATGTTTTTCGATGCGCACATTCAAACAGCAAACAGTGGTTATGCGTTAATGAAGTGTACATAATTTTATACATTACAGGTATCACATTTCTGTATAAAGCCGAAGTTAAAAAGTCGAAAAGGATGGAAACAGATACGCACACAATAGCACCTGAGTGTCTATTTTACACAGAGAATCAAGGGCCCTTGCATCAGAAAAACTTTTTAATACCAAGAAAAAGGGTTTCTTTATGCTCATCCCATCCCACCTTTACAATCTTTTCTTATAATGGATTAACAAGTACTTACACTATTAGGTGCAGTAAGTGCAATAAACCTACTTTAAACTGCCTTTTGCGTATGCTTCTTTCGCCTGGATTTCTTTTCCCAAAAAGTCCAATATATTATCTGCATTGTGCGTCTACTTGTTGCTTGCTACTTTAGCATTGCTTGTATACTTATTAACTATTTATGTAATTCTGTTTCTTGGGATCGATGTTACTGAACTTTTTACATGAATCTGTAAAAAAATATTTCAGAAAAATAAAATCCCTTTGTAACCTCCTTATCTTTTGACTTATTTCTATCTTTTTAGAGAGGATTAAGAAATGTGCTGTGTGGCGGTTGCAACATCCTTTTAAATATGTAAAAGTTCATAATAATCTTGGACTTTGGGAGTCTAAAAAATGGAAAGAACTTCGGCATATTGCATATTGACCTGGCCTGAAATTATAAATGTGAGTAGTATTCACGTGTGCGTTTACAACGGAACAAGTTTATCTTGTCGTCACTATTATAGCGTCAGAGGTTAAAATTCAATATTTCGCCTCACCTCTCGCATAGAACTCCAGATACAGTCACACGATTACATAAAATTATATTTGACTAAAAGCACATTTGATAAATAAACTTTTTTAACTTTTTAAAATAAAAAATTACATATATATTTCAAAATATCATATGTATCAATTATTCTAAAGGACGCTCAGTTCCTTTGTTTATGCGTATTCAAGCATACATACCTAATGTCACAACGCGAATAATGCCGAGGATGCCATAAATATTATAAACTCATCATAATCTCTCATAATTCATGTTCCATTCGCTTTAGAGTGAAAATGTCGCAAGAAGTCACAATCAACATCCCTACTAGTGTAATAATTGCATCAGCATCAGACACAAGACTCAAATGAAAAAACGAGAAAAATGAAAACTGGCGTATGGAATGGATTGACATCAACTCGCTCGGTAAATATGAATGACCAAAAAATATGAATACCTCAAGTGGCAAAAACAAGATTCGACATCTCGTATTTCATAAACTTACCGCTAATGATTCCGATCTATGGAAATTCCTGTCAGTAACTTTTGACGTAAAAATTGATAAATGAACTCCTTTCCTTGCCTTGGATCCTTTTACTTGAAAAACGTCGCTTGAGATTCCAAAAAGCACTACAACTTTGGTCGGTTGGTAGGAGTAGGTGGAGACCAGACTCAAGTTTTCAAACAAAAGAAAAACAGTGTCGAGTTCCACAGTGATCAATAATTTTGCTCACAACAACGCGCTCACCCTTTCCTTTCTTGAAGAAAGTGATTCTTCAATCTTGGGCACTTCCCTAGTAAATAATTGTTCTACTGTAATAATATATGTGCGGACAACAATAGTTAACAAACAAGACCAAGTCCTCAACGAAACCGCTGTCTTCCAACTGTTCTAACCTCTAACTAACCACATTTGCTTCTCATATAAGCACAAATATAAGTATGTATGTATTTTTCTGACAAGGAGGAACAACGTAATAAAGTCGGAAAGGACGTGACCTAATCGCTTTGCGATAACCAAATTACCAACCTGCCTTATTGTCGACTGGTCGTAGGAGTCTCTCCATCTCCATTCAACAGACGAGTGGGGCGAAATGAAGCGGAGTACAAGTAGTTGTAGCCGGCATATCGTTACACACAAAAGTAATAATATATCTAAAATAATCTTTCTGAATCCCGACCGATAAAATGCAGTGAGATGCTAAGATGTTAAAAAGGGACAATGTTAAAATACAGAATACATCAGCAAAGCGCAAGCTGCTGATATTATTAGGATGGTTGAATTCGTTTCATGATGCGGTGGTTCCATTATGGAACTTCCATACATAACTTTTTTGAAGGCACAAGTATACATTCACATTACAGCAACTAATTATAATAATAACGCACAATGTTAATGTTTCGTAGACGTAATGACCAAGACCATTCATGATGTTAGTGTGACAGAAACATTTGCATGTTTGCCTCTCTGTGTGATTCATCTTTTCAGAGAGTTTATTGGGAAGACGAAAAAAGGTGCTCATCTTGTACTACTCTTTCATGTGTTTCTGGTGGTGTACTTACTCGTGTCAATTGAACTTGCACTCGGTAAAAATTAAGATGAGAACAGACGGTCCATGAGCCGAATGCCTTATATTGTCATCCAGGAAGAACGAGCAGTTCCATAATAATATATATTGAAGAAATAATCATTTTGACGTGAGTAGGTTATGGGGAAGAAGCAGGCAAGTAGGGATACCTTTTAATGTGGGCGACTCTCTTGTTTGTGATGATGATGATGGAGACTTTTTAGTCAGTCCAGTACAAAAAGAGTTGCCTTTAGCCGTGTAGCATAATAATACGTTGGACATTTGGCTACTATGATCTCTTATCTCTTTCATTTTACGCACCCAGTCAAAAACACACGCTCCGCTGGATATATTTATCATGGAAGGAAGCAAACATGGCTGATCTGTTAGTTTTCCAGCAGCAGAAGCGGAGCTCATCCTTTTTAACCACCATCCACAACCACAGCAGCAGTATCCTCCTCACACCACCACACACGCAGGCAACCCTCAGCTTTTGTTGAAAAGATAACCGCAGCCACCACCGCTATTTACCATCATAGCAACTGCTACTACACCCTAGCATCTCTCACAATCGTACGAGATCTTTCTTCACCATCATCCCTTTTCTCCCCATTTCGTATGAATGATGTTAAAAATCTTTTCCATTGTAGCTGATTTGGTCGTCCCACTTTATATTGTTAACTGAAAGGCTACGTGAGACGCCTCCTTCCCCAAAAATAAATAAAAAAATATGTTGATAATAAATTAGACTTTTTGTAAAGATTTTTTACGTTGTCATTAGGATGTATTGATAGGTTTAGGGCTGACAATGACAAAACTAGGAGGTAATATCGAAAACCACATGATTAATTTAACGTTTTGGTGCGTTTTATTTTTAGTTATCTAGAATATAGACAAAATTCATACAGGAAGGTTCATGTTTGTTTGTTGTTGATGATTTTAATGACCGTCAAGAATACATAATAGATTTCAATTAGATTAGATTATTGTTATTTTTATTAAATTGTGTTTTCCTGTGTTTTCTCAAAACTCATGATACATATACACAAGATGACGGAAAGAAGGTAAAAATAAAATACGCCTTTATCCAAATTGAATGTTTTCTTATCTCAACTCGAAAAAAACCCAAGACATGAACGATTACATTATTATTTCATTATTATTCGTTCAGTACTTCCTATTATGAAGAGTTATCCTTGTACAAGCATAGGTCCAAGTCCCATCGTCTCATGTCCACCCTAATACATATTAAAGGTCTAACAACAAAATTGTTATCACTGCTTTTTCCGGTCCCAAAAAATTGAGTAATAAAGTTCGACTTTTATCATTTATGATCAATTATTGATGGTGAGGGTAGCAATTGCTCGGACTTTAAGCTCTTTTTCTATAAATGGATAAATGGAAACAGGTGCTATTACATTTTATCACAATATATTTCTGTGCAAGAACTTAGAACGTTTTGTCATGAGTTGAGAGAAATCATTCAATTTGCTTCATCATTGCGATGGGTTTAGTTACAGTATATGTATATCAGTGACGGTAAATACACGATGGAAAGATTTCACAACTAATTGACTATTTATTCATCATGTACAAAATAGACAATTTAGTTTAGCTAATTGCTTGATGCTTTCATGTTCACAAACAGAAGGTATTTACAATCTCACAACGTTTTCTTTATGCACGGACTATTTTAAAGAAAATTCGATTTGAATCACGTATTCCTTGATTCTCATGCATTAGGAAAGGTACATATAATTATAGGGAAATATATTTGATCAAGAGGTAAAAAGGATTCTCAATTATAAGTTACTCGAGTCACCTTCAATTCAAATTAGTGTAAATAAACTTAAAGGTATAGATAGCATTTTCACATCGCATTCGCAACGTTCATCTTCAAATCGTTACCGCTCCTGTCTGCAGTCGTTCACCAAACTGTATGCACTGATCAGTTTAAGAATACAACGGTAAGCATTTTAACTTGAACTCTGTTAACTTTATGATAAAGGTTCAGATATTATGGTGGAAGAATATCAAATTATGATCTATTCTACGGAAATATTATGTACATGCATAAATAAATGCATCCGTCATTGGTTTGCTGGAGTCGTGTGTCACCTTGAAGTTAGGTCAATGATATTATATGAAAATTTCAAAATTGATAATGAAACGCTGATATGAAAAAAATATTATAAAATAAACACTTCGTAGTACTTTTCATATCATCATATTTTCAAACATGCTTCACACCGAAATTTTTTATTGTAAGTTTTGATTTCTTGATTATCAATGATAATTTCATATTAATGTTTTATTGTGTAATTTTCACAAGTAAATACAAAAATCTATTGGAAAACCGATCGGGAGACATCAACTTTAGTATTTTATACTTCTTAAAAAAATTAAACGTTTTATTTGATGATGCACGTATTTTCTATTTCATTATCAGGCATCCTGTCTACAGCAGAAATTACAAATGTGCATAGGTAAATATAAATTGTAATGATCTAAGAAACGGCGGGGCAATAAGCAGCTTCGTAAGCCTTACCACGTCATATTCTAGTATCGTTTTAGCACGATTCATGTTTATCATGATTATTACTAGCATGTCATATTTTGATGTACACTCTACATATGTGTTTTATAGGTATGCATCTTACAGTACATCTTCTAGACGGTAAACATCCGCTAAATATTATCTGTGCAATCTGTAAACACTCACATGACGATTAAGATGTTGAATGAATCACGGTCATCCATTGTCAGAAAAAAAATCACTGAGATCGTCCTCCTTGAACTTACGCACTTTAATAATAAATGACCGCAGTAGAATACAAATGTTAGATGCGTGCATAATATGTTGTAGCGCCCACAAAAACTTGTGAATGGTACGCGTGTCGGAAAGTATTAGGACTACCTTAATAAAAACGCAAAAGGAATAATTGTGACAGTTGTGTAGTAAAAGCCAAAGAAAATAACCGACCACAAAAGTGTGGATTTGGACAGATTGCTCACTTGTAGGAAATTATGAGATTTCATTGTTACAGTGAAATGCAAAGGAACAGAAGAGACTCATGGCTCATCCAGCCATTGCTCATAATGTAGAGATGTGCTGTCAATCAGATTTGCTCTGTTATGTTGTACCGTACCTTATCTGTGAAAAATGTTCCGTCATGAATGCAAATCAGCATTTTAGTTCCTTGCTTGTTTTCTACCTCTAAGCCATAGCCATCCTCATCATATCTGCAATCGCATCATTTATTCTGCATCGACCGATCGCACGCATGTGCTTCCCAGCAAACAACAATAGTGGGCACTTCAAGCATTAGCCAGTGCAGTATTGTACACAAACTATTATACTATTTTTGTCCCTGAATCCTTTCATTCAGCAGAAACAGTCATTCATCTTTCGAGAGAAAGGGTTGAATGAGAATGAATATTATATTATTTTTACGCAGTTTGTGGAAATGCTCAGTGTATCGTTGATTTAGCGTCACATTGAAAACACAATAAAATATTTTTGCCTTCGTGTGTGTCATTTTATCATAAGAAGAGGCAAGGGGTACTATACATGTCATTATATTACCAAAGTGCAATTCAATTCAATATTGCTCGTTCATTACTTTTTCGTTAGGTCAACCAGCGTAATATATATATTTTTTCTATTTCGGTCATTTGGTGTTCTGTACTGATGCTTGCTGGTGCTTCTTGTCTGTAAACATGGATGTGTGCTGTTGCCGATGTGTGCATAATATATTTTAGTTATTTTGGGAGAGAGATGGGTTCACCAAGACAGATGCAGTATCATGCGGAAAGAAAGGTTTTGACATCTCATTTCCCTTATTTAGTCATCTACGAAAGGCTTTCTTCTTCATCAACCGCTTTTGTCTTCTAAAACTCTGCACAGTCTGCGCACGGCTGCAAGCTGCTGTCCACCAAATATTGTTAGCAAAGCAATCCGTATCACCACGAAAATAATACCATAAGTAGCCAAACATTTAGCATACTTTTGACACGACGACTCACATACAATGTTTTGCTGTTACCACGTTGTACGTATTACAATATGGGTTAGGAGGGTTGGTTGGCTTGGGTTGAGGGTGAAACTTGTAGAAAAAAGCCATGATCAGAACTAAGCTCAAGTTTTTATTAACGAAGGCGTACCAGTGCACATTAGGATAACATACTGCACCATAGAAAGTTCATTGCAACTCTTTAGCTTATTTTCTGGTGTCCAAGAAGATTATTACTCATACAAGTCAAATACTTACATACTTGTAAGGAATTGTACCTACTTGGGGAAAATATCCGGAATTCGAGGAAATTAGATGCATACATATTATATGAGAGAACTCGGGCAGTAAGGGGGCGTGCATATAGTACCTAACGCTGGTAGGGGGGGAGGGGGGGTCGACGATGACCGTGACATCTAATGTTAAAGGGTACCCCCATTTACATTATATAGGGCGTGACAAGGGGGGGAGGGGGTTTCCGAAAAATCGGTTTTTAGCGTTACATACTATATGCACGCCCCCTAATCTGTAGTATGCACAGCTTTGTACTTGTGGTGATGAAGCAAGCTCAAGTAACACGTTACGAAAAGCTTTGGCTTTGGTTTGGTGATGAACAATTACTGATGGTTATCTTGCTTTCTCCAACTCCTCATGCTTCTTTCGGTGTTATAGAATGGATAACTTATCAGGATTGTATTGTTTGTATAATTATGAAGAAATAAGAAAGTAATTTTTGCACATTATTCAATCAATTTCAGCAATGACGATTCATGAGCTTGATATGGCAAATCTCAAACTTTATGAACAAACAAAAATGTATAATAATATGGTTAATATTTTTCAATGAAATAGAGTTGTGAGGCGAGCAGAGTGGAAAAAATATATCATTGTTAATACAGGAACTGACAAACCATTGTTATCATTAGTAATTTCCTTTAATAAACGAATACGTATTCGTATACGCTGTGTAGGCAAAAAGAACAACATTTTTGGGAAAATAAATACTTACAAAGTTCCAATTCGCCGCGGGAGCAGAGAACCCTTCCAAAATACGCATTATTATATGAGCCTAAACATTATTTCCCTGCTTGCCTGATCTAAATATAGATATTGGTTTGCCACTGGGGACTTCGTTATTATTTTTTTCACAAAAACCCTTTGAGTCCGAGCAGTCCATCTGGTTTTCAGTTGGTTACATTAGCATTGCATTAACTTACACAAAGCAACATTAGTGTGATGGTGTCCATTCATCATCTTTTCTATTTTCTTTTTCTCTGGGAATGTACAATAGAACTACCTATACTGCTCACTTCATTTATTGCAATAGAGATGCTTTGTCATCGTCCATACAATCGTAACATATCGTAACCACCACTAGACGCATCATTTCAAAACGAATTGGCTAGAATAGATAGGCCTTTATCACTTATACAGTTTCATGTTATGGTTTGTCCGTGTGTCTGCAATGAAACCATGAGAGGCGATTTTCACAAAATTTTCAACTAGATAATGGGGCTACTTCTCTATACATGTTTGCATCATTTGCATGCATCGTGGTTGAAGGAACATTACATGATTAAATAGGGTTGTGATCGTCTTTCGTATGCTTTGAAGATTGGAAACTTGTTGTGAGTTTTAACCAAAATGATTATTGTGGTCAGTCGGTTGTTTGGAAGCATGAAATGTACATTATATGCACATTGCTATTTAAAATCTAAAATTAGAAATTCAAATAGCGCAAAAGTACGTAATATTACGAAGTTTGTGTGAACTTTGTGAATAGAAATTTAAAGGGAAAGAAAGGGTTATTTCATCATAATAATGAACAAGGTGTAACAAAAGATGACATTGTCATTGTGATCTTTGTTACATTTTCCTCTTTTCGATTCCGTACTGTCTTCAGCGCGAACCTCTGCTGGACATTGCACTCATGCACGTTATTGAAGAAGGTACTGTTACGGTTACGCCACTTTATGTCATTGAATGTTATTCAATCTTGACAGATGCTGACCCTGCTCAACAAAGGCGTGTATTACGTTACACGCCAAGATGAAAGATTAATTGTAGTGATGTACCATTTCCTTCGACAATTTTAGACAGACAGGAATGAGTGAAATAGATACCTAAGATTTCATCCAAGAAATTGCTGACATCATCATTTTGTCTCATCAAGATTCATATTATATTGCACAACAACAACAATATTGTTCACATGTACCTTTACCTGCGTACAAATATTTAAATATTTATGCTACATATTTGAAAGTATGAGTTCCCCTTTAATTATATTCACAATTTAAAAAAATCTATATTCGTTTGCTGCTCCTGTTCGAGTACAAGTACTGTCTTCCACAAACTGCAACGAAAATGAACATTGAACTTATTGACATCAATAAAAATGTTTTTTTCCTCCAGTTTATTTTCAAGCTTCATTTCATACTACTTTATTTTTTGTCACTGTCTTGACCCAATTATAACAAACTAAATCATTCATATGCATGTATGAATTCCAAATACAACTTCTTCTCACCTATGTAACATCCTTTGTACTCGTAAACAATACCAGAGGTTGTCTCTCAATAGTCGATATATGAACATACTTACCTACCTAACATTATTATGCATGCAGTATATACTTTTTTATATACCCTTCTTGGATTATTATTCATCAAAAAATGACAAGTGGGGCTTTTAACATGATTTGCTCTGTATTGGATTTGATCATTTTACTACACTTTTAAACGTAAACGAACAAAACCTAGCAAACAGAAGACTAAAGATTGACGTACATTTGGTAAGTATGTATAGGTGCTCTACTGGAGGTCTACTGGTCTCCTTTCTCTAAAATTGTCGCACCGCCAGATTAACACTGCGCAGGTTGGCGTGACCAAATCCTTAAGATGAAATAAACTGACCTCCGGCTTTGATGACATTTTGAATGCAGCATATGGCATTTATATGTGGTTTTAGCTTTTATTCTTTTTTTTTCATTTTTTTTTGCTGTCCATGCTTAAGAAACAAATGCAAATGTACATACGTGTATCAATTGAGGTCGGTCTGAATAATAAAAGGGTTAAATGAAGAGGCTTATATTATGCTGTATTATAATGTGCATTATACATTTCTTTTTTTCTAAAAATCAGAAACCTTGTCGGAATCTGTAAAGAAAATCTTTTATATTATGGATAGGTAAATACACATACAATTCTCTTGAAAGTAGACACGTGAAAAACGTATGGAGGTAGTTTATTTACTTTATTTTGATTTCGTGACCACCATAGTTCAAAGTATATGCATTGACTGATAATACAAATAGATTAAGACTTGATTTGTTACTGTGCTCCTTAACAATTCAATGCTATATTTATTTATTTCAATCAAATCAATGTATCAAAACGCAAGAACATCATGGCTATGTGTACATCCAAAGCTGGCAATTAGCTTGAGTCGTAACCCTTCTAGGTTTTTTGAGGTTTAATGACATGAGGTAAATCGTACTTTCCACGAATGCATTTAAGTTTAACTCCTGGTACATCTTGAAGACGCCCGCAGCGAACAAGGACAACGTTGTGCTCCTAAAGAAAACAAATAAAATAAAAAATAATTATTTCTTACTTTGTAATTTTCAGATTACAAGATAAAATTGGTTAGTTAAATGTCATAACCTGTTACAATTTGAATGCATACCTGCAAATTATGACCAATGCCAGGAACATACGCAACGGCTTCTTTCCCATTCGTTAGCCGGACCAGTACACATTTTCGATTTGCAGAGTTGGGCTTCTTCGGCTTTTTTATAAGGGTTTTTAAAATAACTCCTCTCATCATCGGTTTTCCATCCAAGGGCCTTCGTGGTGGGCGAAATTTTATATGAGGTCCATTTATATGATCTTCCCACAGCGTCCCATAATTTCTTGTGGTGACATTCCAACTAGCAAAAGACAATGAAAATGCACTGTAGTTCACATTAAAATAGTTAACATTAACATATATATTTTTAATCAATAAATCAAGTTCGAATTACCTAACATTTTTCGATAGTAATGTTGTTAATTTGAATGCGCCACTAGCATACTTATCCTGCGATACCGCTGTGCAACTGTAATTTCTTTTGAAAACTAAACTGCTCCGTTGTGAGGAAAATGTGACTGAGGTATCCGCTGTTGTGGTGTGTGTCAAAGTACTCATCAAACATCCTGTAAAATACCAACAAATCATAAAATAAATATTCGCGCATGTACATAAAATTGCCAGTTTTGTCATGAAGAAAGCACAGAAATCCATAGTACAAAATTGGAAAGATGCAGAAACAGATATATTTAGGACATGTTATCATTCTCCAAAAAACTGTCATGATTGTCATGTTATTGTTCCGCTTCCGTTCAAGGTAAAGGCAAACGGTATTTTAAGGGAGGGCCAACAAAAGAAAAGGAAACGGGACACCTCACCTCACACACCTTGCTCTGTTTTTTATTGTGCACCGAAAAGCATCACACTATTCAGTAACAATAAGAAACATACTTCTTGTTATTTGTACTTGTACAAAACGCTGAAAAGTTGAAACATAGTACAATTGACAACGGAAGATCAATTTGATAATTGCATACATTTATGTTACTTTTATGTGTTATCAAGGATCAACACACGAACGAACGCAGGCAGATGGATAGAGTGACTGGACACAATGCCACTGGCAATTGAGCAACTGAATAGGAATATTTATAATAATGAGTGGTGTTGTATGAGGACTACTGAGGACATTGAAGTGGATGCAGCGTGCCACAGACCACGATTAGCCTCTGAGTAGCAAAAACATAACCCAAAACAAAAAATTGAATACTTGTTTATGTACCCTTACAATAATAAAAATAGTGAAGGGGTAAGGCGCAAGGTCAGAGGCCACCGCACCGCGGTTCACTGTCAAGAAGCAAGGTGTGCATTAGCAAAAATAATATTTCCTCATATAATTTTTCATGCCTATTGTACTACGAACTATAAGCATCTGCGTGTAGGTATTCACGTTTATTTTTATTTCCGAGCCCGAGCCTTAAGAAATCAAACATTAAAATCTAAAAGCATATGCATTTTACATAAACTTGAAGTTGAAAAGGTCATAATGCTGAATGTTACGTTGGTTGACACAACATGAAAAGGACGAGAACCGAAAGAAAAGCTTACACAATCAACAATACAATACAGACCGAGCAATTCAAATAGAGCAATTAAATGTGTACTTCAATTAATTCATTTTTATGCACTTACTCTGTTGTTTAGCCTGCCACTGATTGAAAAACGTCTGGCGAAAACTGGCTTCCTTAAAGCGCGTTAACCCTTGTGAAAGTGGAAACGAGGATAACAATCCTCTCGCCTTCATAAAAACTGAACACATCGCTACTCGCTACTCCCAATAATAATTTATGATGATTACTAAACACTCAGCACTGGCACTCACGCTCTGATGACTTAATGAAACATTAACGCGACATGCCTTCACACAAATTCCATTTCACTGATGAATCTTAAATCTTATCATGTGCTAGTTTGTTTATTTACAAGTTGCCGATTTTTCAATCTTGCTGTTTGGCGGACTATCACCTTCCCCTGCTGTTGTACAGATGTTCCGTATCGCTTTGAACACCAAGTCAGCTATAAACTGACCTGCGGGATCATCTTCTGGACAAGCGAGAAAAGAAGGTGTGAAGTACCATGAATCCACTTCGTATTTGTCCGTCTGCACAAAGATGGCAGAGTTGTAACTCTGGTTGGTTTGTTGTTAGATGTTGATGATGCGAGGGTCTCCTCCGTCTTTGTTCCCGTTTTTACATGAAACTCGATAAAAGTAAAAGAGAGCGTCATAAAATGAAGTTATTTACGTGACATGCATGTAACAATGAGTCAATGAGCAAATGGCATTGTTTTGTGAGGAAAAGAATCTAACAATCATTCAACTAGATACAAGAATTTTGAGACAAAGTTAATCATGTAGAATTTTGTAAAGTATATAGTAGGTAATCATGTAATATATACGGGAAGATAAATTTGATTGTATGAAACAGAAGATGATTGTGGAATGAGAGCATCTTAAAAAAAACTGCTACTACTTGAAATCTACAATGTACGATGATGTGGCCAGTTTAAGATGGAATTGCTTATCCACACGTAACACGACATGATAATATTCAAATTTACAAGTGACAGACTGTCATCCATAAAACTGGGAATGATATACATACCAGTCACCAAGCACTAGCACCACCACCACCGCCAGTTGTAGTGGAAAAGCTTCACCTCGTCAAGAGTATGACAAACAACCTTGTTCCGTCATTATTTCTCAACTTCTGTCGCCAGCCACTACTGCAACTGTCTTGCCA
Organism: Sinella curviseta; assembly: GCA_004115045.4. NCBI lineage: Eukaryota > Metazoa > Arthropoda > Collembola > Entomobryomorpha > Entomobryidae > Sinella > Sinella curviseta. The sequence goes on along the minus strand of CM023202.3, from coordinate 25,198,809 downwards.
AAATCACACACAAGTTAAGTCACAGCGGGGATCAGATCAACAGGTTGCAAGCAAGCAACTGTTTCAAAAAGTTGAGCTCAACATTTTCTTGGTCGGTTTCGAAAAAAAAATGAAGTTTCATAGAAAAAAAGTAACAAAAAGGAGAGAAAAGAGGAGGCTTGCTAAAAAAAATACTCCTCCCAAATAGTTTTGCCTTTTCTTCAAGTGCATTCCAGAAAAGAAAAAAATGTGTGTAATGTAATAATGTGAATCAAACATACGATATCAAACAAAGGGAATTTAGCAACAATAATATAATTCTCTCAAGTATGTATGTATAATGTATAGGTAGTTAGTAATCCGTTGTTGTCGGTCGGAAAATGGAATCAAAAGTTTTTACTTTTTTTCTTGTTTATTGAACACAATCAACAGTCAGACTACCAAAAAGCGTTTTTTATTTGTATTGTAGAAAATCACGAGGATGATGATGATGAACTGATGAAACAAGATAGATAAAAAATTGAGCAGTAAAATACTGAATAGTGCGCCAGTCTTTTCAAAAGGCATATCTGATGCAATATTACACACAGTGTGAGAACAATATGTCTAGAGGATGGTTTACGCCTCATCTCATTAGGCAGTAAAACTCTCAAAACCATGTCAAGTCGGATACCTACGGTTCCATTTCATCCCGCCCATCCATATATACGCTGATAGCTGCCTTTCGGAAATAAATAATCAGAAAGCGCCCGTCCTTTTATTATTGAATGTATGCACTACACCATTCGTTACAAAATCGTTATATAATTATGCTCGATGAGAAAACTGAAAAAAATATATAAAATATCTCGACAGCACAATAGAAATGCAACAACCAGGTAACAACGTTTATATACACTCTTTCGTCTTACGCCTGTTTCTTTATTTATAACAAGAGAGCAACTAATCATAATCGTCATGATCATGATCATCATCATCAGGATGCACTTGAATAACGATCTGTGAACAAGGAAGGAAAAGTTGAACTGTTTAGTGCCAAAGAAGACTGGAGAAAAAAAAGTTATATATGCACATGCTGTGAGTTGTTAGCATTCCTAGACGGATGTGCATGAATATGCTCGCGGCGGCTGACCGTTTTTTGTGTTCTCTTATAATAGGTATATATGTAATATTGGTTCTTCTCGAATAAGTACGTCGAGTGATTTCGAGGTGGACGATGGAATCTACTTTTCAAATGGACAGGCACGAATGCATTTACTGACGATCAAGAACATTCCTCGCTGTCAATTTCATCCACCACGATGATGAAGAAGAACAAGAAAGAAAGAAAAACTACATCCGTTCAATTGTGTATCATATGAAAACATTGTTAAAAGCCATGGTTGGTGGACGGACTCAACGATTTTGCTTGTAGTGGTGAAGAGAGTAAAGTTCAAGACGGCAAACACAAAAAACACAATAAACTGAACTGATCCCAAAAAGAATTATCCACTATTCACAACGGTTTACTACCAGCAGCGCACTGCATCCGAGAAGAGGAACGGTATTGTTGTAGGATGGGAAGTCAATGAAGCAGCGCCCGAGTTGAAACTCTTGTTGATTTTGATGAGATGTTATGTTAACGTTGGTTTATTCTTTTGCTTTTGAAAGAGAGGAGACCAGTGGTGAGGAAACTGTGGAGAGCACGTCATCAAATCAAAAAAAAGAACCCTGATTCTGATGTCGTGCTTTTTCACCAGACGTCGATCTACATATTTTGTAGGTACCTATATCAAGTTCATTATTCTTATTATGCATTTTTTCGGCCCTCTGACTGTGGATCTTATTTATTATCGTTCTTCCTCAGATACTCCTAAAGTGAACCAAAATATTACGCAGAATAGAGAAAGAGATGCTATTATATATAACCGAAACGACGTGATCCTGTAAGGAGTGAGTCAAGGAGCAAAATAAATTCGTTTCATTGCTGTTTGTTGAATCAAGAGAGTAGTTTAATCGTTGCATACGGCTCCGGTGATAAAGTCAGATTGATGAAATTGAGTGATTTCATTTGTATAAACAAATTCCCACATAACCTTTAAAATAGCTATTAAAGGATCGGTAAATAATTAAAATTATACGCCTACTTGTGTTGCAGAAATTGATTAGAAGATCAGCAGATTTATTCAATGCCAGAATGTAGGCAAGTATGATCTCTTTTGAAGATTTCCTGTCAAATATACGAAAGAAAATGGTGACATGTGTACAACCGACATAAATGTAAAAATGAGCACAATGCATTTCCACTCTTTCATTATCGACGCCACATCCCCTGGCCTATGTCAAATCAATCCAAAAATATGTCAGTTAAATCATCTGTCGATCGGTGCCGTTGATTTTGCCGCAAATAATGAGGAGAACCGCAGAATCTACTACGACCCCTCCAAAGTACATAAACTTTTCTACCCCATCCAGTCATGGTTTTTGGAAATCAATGAGGAGTGTAAACGGAAAATACATAATTATATACATGAATCCGCTCTAAATAACGGCGCATAATATTTAATCAAAAGCAAAGCACACCGACGATTGTTTACTAACTATGTATAATGCAAGCTTCATAATGAGTGTGCTGAGTGCGCAGTCTGATGGTGATGATGATAAAAGAGGGTTTTTATTACGCGGTCTTGTTTTCGGCTAGACATCATAAAGTTTACGAAAGTTTTAGATTTGATTGAAGGTAAAAGCTTTGTAATTGCAGGGAAGAATCATGCATCATAGATGAGGATGAATCTCACAATCCGTCGAAATGATTATGATTACACTCACAGTCGTGCAATGCGATGCACCATGCACTTTCCCAGCAAATATATGTACCTGTGAAGACTGACAAAAGTCATTTGAGTAAACCTTAACACTTCTTTCGTGTTTATGTAGATGATAGTTTTTACTTTCTTGGTCAAAAAACCTTTCACATCTCGAAGATGAGTGGACTAATCCATTTGCAACCTTTCGAAGAAATGTTATTTTAATTTTAAATTCATGTAAAGATTCGAATTGAGGAATTACTGGATACATGTTCTAAGAAATATCCGTGCTTATGCAATTATTATTCGAATATTAATTAAATGCATTCTATAAACACGGATTTATATTTCTAATTCCTTTTGAGCCCATATTATTTTTAAACTAATCAACTAGGTGTACAGCAAGTTATACTTTCTTTCACACCATTGCAGCCCATTTCCAACAAGCTAGTTTGCTAATGGTACATTTCTTCATTTCTTGCAATGCAAATATTGTAATTGGGTTATGACTAATGACCTGTACTGGAATCGCACACACGCACACAGTGTTAAAATATTACAGCTTCCTTGAATATGCTCTTCGGTTTTTGTCCAAAGACATTTTCTACTTTATATTATGACGATTTTAAATTGCATTATAGTGCATTTCGTAATAGTTTGACAAAAGAAATTTTATGCGGGTTGATCAAAATCACAGAATAGAACGTACTACTGGATTATTCAATTGTATATGCTTGCATGCTAAATTATCCTCATAATCTCATACATTGTATGGATACGGATGGTTTAAAGCAATAATATTCAACTTCTTTTTAAAAAACAAGAAGGAGAAGCGTGCATGAATATATCTGTGTAGTATTGAGACTGGCTGTATGGCTGCAATAAAATGACCCTAAGCAATTTTTTCTTTCTTTCAGATCCTTTCAATGTATTATTCTTGAAGTTCAAGATTTTCCTTCATCTTGCGAGTGAGCACGTTGTTACTTTGCTGGATCCGTAATCATAAACCGTGTTGCGTGCGTTCACATCACAAAAGGATATGAATTTTCCAGGATCTCTCTCTCTCTGTTGGCTACTTTGAAGAAAAAAAACTTGTCTGTATACTTTCCTGTATAAAAGGAAGTGAAGAGGGTGTGCTGTGTGTATAATAAGACGGTGGATGATGATCTTCCTAGAACGATGATGAACATCATCATCATTGCCACCGCCACCACCATGCTCTTGCTACATAGCAAACTATAGAATGCGTTATACTGGTGTCTTGGCTGAGGTTTTATTTTCATCCCTTCATCTTTATCCTCAAGCGTTATACACATGCATACTTACTTGAATGCATTCGTTAGTTTGCCATCATATCATAATAATGAGCGAACGGTCCCGGTCGTCTTACAAGAAACCAGCAATGCTTTCATGCTTGAGCCAAAATTCCTCCAGTGTTATATACCGACCATATACCTATAATCTTTTCCCTTCATGAAACAAGACAGCTTTTGATCATTGTCTAAGATTCCAACAAGTCGATCTGTTATGAAACAACCCTGTGCTCATAAGATTTTAAGGTAACTCATACCCATATGGTCATATGCTTTTTTCTGCTACATCTTTAAACTTTCATTTGACATTGTACGCAATATACCTTCTTAGTACGTACATACATACGTGTGGGTATGCATATATCTTCAGTCAGAGTGAGATTGCATTCCAATGCTGGAACTGACGTTGTGTTAAAAGTCTGTGTTGTATCATCACAAAAGCAACAGATCAGCCAAAAAACCAGAACAGCAGATGCACATTGATGGCAAGAAAGCATCTCATCTCATGTTGAGCATGCGGAGGGTTATAAAAAATGCACACATATTTACTTTATATTTTAAAATGAGGAACCCACACACACACACATGAATTTTATGTAATGTATATACATTGTACGGTTAAGCACTAACACATAACACATACATGCTCGTAATAATTGTGCAAACACACAGATCAAACCATCCATCTTCACTGTTGAATGTTGTTATTGTTGTTGTTATTGGAATAGTGGGGGAAAGAAAAACTACTGTCTAACTTGGTGATCTTTGTGTGCGAGCGAGCTTAACATTCATTTTTTCATATGTAAAAGTCTGTGTGAAGAGAAACAAGTGCTTGGTAATATTATGTGTGTGTGATCCTTCCACATACATATTTTTCCTCCACAGTTAAACTTGCAGCGCTTTAGTACTTAGGGAAGGCTCGTTTTGACAGGAATATTACATTTTTCAGAACACTTCGTCATCCCTTGATGGTGGGGTGGGATTGTGCTTCGGTATATTTTGTACACATTGTCAGGGATTCTTGACACAATAATTCGTTGTCCTCAACAGTTTCACTTTGTCTTCGATATTGACTATAATCGGAGAGAAAACCCGTGTTTTAAAATACTAAACCCATCTTGCAGATATACACAAGTAACATATGCATTTGTGGAAATTAATAACAGTTTGTTCCAAATGCAAAATAAGTTCTGAGTTTTCAAATGGAACCAATATTTGTTGTAAGTTAAACATGGTATGTGTAAAGTGTAAGTGTAAGTATGGTTATGCAAGCAACATAGCAGTTTCATCTCTAACTATTTACGTTAATTGCTGTCCAGGTTAAGGAATTTGATTCGATACTCTATACAGTTGGATTAGTGTTACATTACTCTACATGAATGAAATTACCATAATATTTTTTATAAGTCATCGTTACAGAGTGTGTGGATAGTGAACAAAAGAGAGTTGCCGTATGCATTATATGTCATGAGCAAATCTAGAAATAGTTTGATAGCAAAAACCGGATCTATTTTTTCGTGGCCAAACCACAATGTAAAACGAAAGAGGGAACCACGAAAGCAGCAATGCTGTGCAGAGAGAGTGGATGAATCCACCACTTCTTGTCAAAGTGAAGTCGTTTGAGTGTAACTCATAACTAATATCTGCACTGCATCTTTTTGAGTTTACGGGTGGATATATTGTTAAAGGATTTATGAGACGCAAATGTCAGCGAGATATCAACGTGCAAAATCCGAATATGGGTTTGTTTATCCAGTAGTCGTACAACAATAATAATAAGACAATGCGATATTCTTGAGCCTCTTGCTGAGAGGCGGCAGATTGACGTTTATACACTTACTTGTTACAATGATGAAATCAAGTTTATTAAAGAATCGCCACAAAATATCACAATGAAGAATGCCATTTGATCTGCATATCATGCATACATATGCGTGGTACAATTCGGTGGAATAGTGTTGTGTCGGTCGGTGTCATGTGGAGCATTTTATGTTGCCGCTGTCACTACTATAAAAATATAACATGAAATTGTAATACGAAGTTATAACTTGCAAGTTTGTAATGTAATACATACCGTGTCATCGTACCGTTTTGTGATATTATTTTGTGTTTGCGTGAGACACAGCCTTTCTCTTCTCTGCATACTTGTACATGGACAGCATGCTTTTATTTTGCCTTTACTACGCGATATCAAGTTAAACTGTTTTTTGTGACATTTGCTGTTAAAGGAACGAAATATTTAGAGCAATTTATTGGAATTACTCTGCCTGAACCAGATTTTGGAAAAGGTAAAAACATTATATACTGATTCAATGTTACTTATCTACCGGTTTTATAATTGCATCAGATTTTTACTCGACTTTAAATGACAAATTGCGAATTTTTAATGGCCAAATTAACCAGATTTGCAAGTTAAATACCATTCTTGAAATTGAAACTAGAAATAATTTGCACATAAGTAAAGTATGCACGGGGAGTTTGTGGCAATGCCAGCAGATAAGTTAGATCGTATCATTATCACATCATCACCGTTTGTCTTAACTCATAAAACCACAGCACAGCAAGACACTTCCCTTTTACGCCAAAAAAGAATGGCATTGACAAGAATATTAATTTTGTTGAAATTCACTTACATTCCGTATTTGGAGAGAGAATTTTTGTGCGTAACACTGGATCATGGCTCTTTGAATTTCCATTTTAAATTCAACTCAAGGAACGGCATACTTAGCATATTTCATCATCATCGTTTTCTGATGGGTCTGTCAGCTTCTGTGCGTGTAAAACTATTTTACTGCATGACGACTAACAGTGGAAGCAGATAAAAAAGTGCAGGATATTGTAGGAAATCCAAGCCCACTTTCATTTTCCTATTATTTCATAGACAGACTGAGTTACAAGAAACACACGAGAACAAAATGATAATTTTAAAGAATCAAAAATGGTTTGCGCGCGAAAAATCAATGATTATAGTAATAATTTAGATAATAAACTCCTTCAAAAGATATTTTTAATAAACTACAACCAACTTTACTTTTTTAAGTGTAGCATGTACGGTTAAATGGCTTGGGTTATCGGGTCTTTCTGCCAACTACTCATATACAATGCGCCTTATCTCGCATTCAAAGAGGGTTGCTGTTTCAAACGAGTGTCAATAGAAAGGAAAATTATGGACTTACTTGTGTTATAAACCGCTCAGTGCTTCCATATCAGGTGTATGTGCCTATAGGCATGATGGGAATCAAAGCAAATTACAAGCCTCTTCTTGACCATATCGATTGTAACCTCCAGCTACTTTGAGATTCATTAGTTTATGAGTTTGCAGAAATCGTGCCAGTCACATAAACGAGACCATTTTTGGGAGTCACATAGACTTGATGATACACAATCAGCTCTGCTTGGCTAAACATACATCTTTTGATAACCATATTTTCGGAATCCTTATGGTCATTAATCCATATTCGGATTTATGTATTTGTATTGGGCATTTGAAGTAGGCAAAATGATTCTTATAGTATTGCATGCAGTTAGAAGAGTTTTTTTTGCATATTATGAGCACAGAAAGGGAAATTCATTTCCTTCGTTGGATAGCTGCAATCATTAAAATATTTCATTTAAATACCACGATCACGAACTCGTCATTTACACTAAAAATGCTATGCTTAAAGACTCAATTTCAACGAATCTAGAGAGAATGCTCTCACGAATTAATGTCAATGCCTATAAATGCATAGGCACTCATTATGCATTCAAGCTTTGATAAATTCGTAATTTAACACGGTTAAAATTACTGGAGAAACACGGTTTACATCACGGTTTATTCACGCTCACAAGAAGAAAAGGTTTAGGGAAACTAATATCCAAGTTTATCAAGATATTTCTTTAAAATTTCAATGAGCTATCGGTTAGTATTTTTCATTTTCACGTCACCATTCTACATAAACATTTCCTAACTAACAGCTTACGGTACATAATATAAACGAGCATGTAATAAATTAAAAATTTACCTGAAGTCGTTTGGGTGGGCGCAAGGATCTACTTGCGAGGAATGTCCGTTCAATTCCACATCTTTAAGACGGACGATTATTCTAGTCATGCTATTTCATAATATTTCATTGTTTTAACTTTGGACACAAACTATATTGTTGAGTTTGTATTTTCATTTGTCACTTTCTCTTTATGCGTGTTTACTTTTAATTTAAGAGAAAGAGTAATTTGCATCGTAAAAATTTACGTCAGCTTTGTTCTTTAGGAGTGCCCGCCACTACATTATGCAATCATTCTACCGCATTTAGCTAAAGAGCATAGTTCACGTTGAAGATAACGCGTGACCATTCAGAATCTTTTAGTCTATCAGAAGTTCTTTGTAGCCAAAATGTGGGATGGGATTTAGATTCGTATGTAGGTATGTGTATTTGTGTATATTTTATAATATTATAGTGGAAAATCTTAATGAAAATGTGTGATGCTATCCTTGAAACTACGGGAAAATGCGTAGGAAGAGTTATCACCAATCAGTTCACTACCAGCGACGAAAAGATATTCAGCGAACTTTTCCCGTTTGAAAATTACAATTTTGCCTGTCACACATTTATTAACACAACTCATATTCATTCACCAAAACATTCCCGCTATAAGATTCTAACTTTTTAATGAATTTGTCGGAAAATGCAATTTGTCGGTACTCGGTATTTACATCTACAGTGCTCATATACGGGCTGTGTTAGATATGAAAGTGAAAATAATATCAGGGCTTTCCTGTTGTAGGTTTTATACATATTTTATTTATAGTCTACATTGGTGTATAGTGTATACATGAATACGTTCATTGTATTATATTTAGGAAATGTCACCAGGAAGCTTGTGGTGTTTAAAATATGTCCACTTGTTTGTGTGGTCAGGATGTGATGATGGTGGTGGCCTGAAACGTACTCAATCCGTGCGCGTGAAACTCTTCTGGAGATTGAGAAATATTGAATCGGAAGTATAATAGTAATAGTTTAATAGTTATATTGTTTTCCTATGTAGCATTCAACTGACAACCGAACTGTTCTCTTAACCATTTATTTGAACGTATACTTTAGTCTCAAGTTTTTACGAGAGATAGACCATTCACTTTCGACAATATTTAAAATGTATCTTACATTCCACCGCAAAAAATGCAACAATGTACAAATACAGTTCAATGATTTCATTAAAAAGTGCTCTTAAGAGTTGACTTATCATCATGTCCGTAAGCATTTTAGGCCTTTAACAACAATGGAGAACGCCACCAATACACTTTTTTATTCTATGCAACTAACAGTGCTTGAAAGATTCATTGCTAAATAGTAAAGGGTATAGTATACTATATAAGGATACTCACTTTTAGACGGTATTTTGGGCATCTTCTATTATACTTTTCATCTTTTGTTGCTCTGCTCGCTCATTCATATTCTGCGTTCGGCATTGCATTGTCAGCACAGCACACTTACTTTTTTTAAACTGTTAATATTCAAGAGGCCACACAGTTGCATCCAACTCCCAGCAACTAAAAATGGACATTTGAAACAACTCTTCCCCGCCACCAGCAGCACGTTTTCGAGCCTACTTATTAGAGACCTCAGGGAGAGAGACTGGGCCACCCGAGCGATTGCTCGGTGGCTTCAAAAAAAGTAAATTTGTATTTTAAATTTTCACTACACATCACCCAGTCCATTATTCCGGTGTAATGGCCGCGTTTAATAGAACCACATCCTACAATTACAATCCAAGGGGATCTTTCTCATCATTGCATTATTACAGACAGGAACAGAAATTTATGCTATATATATATATATATACTTGAACGTTCAACGGGGTGAAAATACGCTTACAAAAAAAATATTACCTTAAAATGCATCATCTATTATACTCAAAGGATGAATGGTGGTAGAGTACTTGATCATGAAATTGAAATACACGTGTTATATATCTGTATTCTTACTACTTACATTCATGCATGGTTTTTAATGGAAATACATAATTTCTGTTCATTCAAAAACAGCTACCTTTTCTGGAGGATTATCATGGTCTTAGGAATTAAATCGGGCAATAAAGTAGAAATATTTTTTTGGTGTTATTTGATCCGCCTAGATCAAAACCAAGTTTGTAACATGAGACAAGGCTTCGCCTCTTTATTCTTAAGAATAAGGCTTCTTAATTTCAAAGCTCTATTGTTTCTGTTTCAGTTTAGATTGAAATGCACACAGTGAACAATATGTACCCACATCTCATAAAAACGTACCAAAAAATTAATCTGCATGAATGCACTGTAGTTGTAATAACGCGTCAAACAATACACGATCATTTTCTTCCTGGATAAGCATTTTTTATCTAAAAACTCTACTCCTCCTCCTCCTACACATATAATACGTGTAAAATAATACGCACAGCTCACAAAAAACTGCGCGTATACATCATATGCATTTAAAGCTTATGGAATATGGACACACACACTTAATCGACAAGATCACCAAAGAAGAAAGTGCATTATGCATTCACATTACACTACTACGCGTACAATACTACAATCGAATTTTATTATTATTAAAGCTTTCACGAGCGTGTTACTCGCTCTCTGTCGCACCATCCGGCACTCGAAAAGAGCTGGGAGAACAGAGGTGGTCCTCATATCGTAAAGTTGAAGTAATAAGTAAGTAGTAGTAATGACGTCGTTAATAGCATCGTAATTTTCTGTCTTGAGAGCGTTCTCCCTATTCATTCGATCCTTTATTACCTATTGCGTTGCATAAGTAGACTTTGAAAGAAAGCCAAACTGCATTATCGCTATAAGGCAACTTATCATCATTCTTTGGTGAGATGCGTTTAATGTAAAAATTCTTCTATATATCCATCCGATTCGTACGAATGTATAGAATACTTATGACAGAATGGGATGTTTGCATTCTCTCCATACATTTATCAAAAAAAGTTTTATGTTTATTATTCATTTTTTAGCGTCCTCAGCTCTACGATACTATAATATCTGTAGGACCAGACCAGGCGTTTACCTCTTTCCTTTTCGTCGACTCTTCTTCCAACTATTAAAAAATCAATCTGGAGACCCATATGATTATATACCTAAAAAGTTTATCTTTTAAATCTCTTCCTCATTTATGAAGTCTTCTCCATCCGCACTATTTATATGTTGTTTAACAAAAGGATATAAGCGAAACCATCATCCGTTTCTCTCGTCGTATTATCTTTATTAATACGACTTACTGATTGTTTACTGCTGTACTCTGTGTTTATAAGTATTAACTTTAGGTTTAGCCATATTGGTTTACGCATGCACGCCTTTGCTATATATAGTCAAAGGACTGGATGAATAAACCTGTACCATATAATTTGAATTTTTTAAATACGCTATTACAGTTTACCGCTCTTTAAAAACAGAGATTCATAGAAGCTACATTATATCTGTGCAATAGTTGTTTTGGGGTTTATATCTATATCTGTGAAATAGTTTAGTGAATGGAAACTTGCAACTGAGCCTGCCAATATATCTTCAACAACTATTATATGTGAATGACTGACTGATTGTTGTGAGTGGAGAGAAGGCATATGCATATAATATTGTAATCGTTTGCATACCAATTTCAGAATTTGATCCTCAACGAAAATGAGAGAAGGGAAATTACTGGAGTTTTTATGAGCTTGGAAATGGGAACGAAAGGACCTCCCATGATATGCCAAGCAATAAGATAACTTTTTTTTCCTGTTCATTGCTTGCATAGTGTAGAGTAGCGACACATGTTGGAAACCCCAGCTTCCGTGTATGCTTCGCAAAAAAATTGTGCACATTTACTTATAAGTATACGTATGAGTAAAATTGAGAAGCTTTAAGAACCTGCATGGATGTAAGATGCAGTATGATAAAAATTGGAAGGTGATGAAATGGGACGTAGCTGGGGGTAAAACTACTTTCATACTTTCTCATTTGCAGTTTTATTTTATGATCCTACAAGTCTTCGACAAACTACGCAGTGTCTTGAAGGTACGTACAAGCTGCTCCATTCGCTTGTTTGTGGTCTATCAGACAGTTTCATGTAATACAATCTATGATTGACGATAACATGACGGCTGCTCTTCTGCCATTAGTCATTAATTAGTTTCATTTGCAATATTAAAAGCTAAATTCTTATCAGAAACGGGCTTTTAGGGTTTTACAAAATAATAGTTTAATTACTTATCATTGCCCCATATCTAAAAATTTCGTTTAATTCATCTATCATTTTCTTTCCTTATTACTGCAAAATTATATGCACTTACATACTTACAACATAAGAGGAAAATAGTTTAATTTTCATACTCGACACGGTATTAACTAAAGCTTCGTATTGGCACATAAATTGACGAAATAAAGTCAAAACGTCTACAACACTTTGTTTCATTTTTCGCCAGTGACGCCAAGACCCACAGCAGATGAGAAATCAGCAATTTTAAATCTACGTTTCAATGAAAGAGCCGATCTGAATCTTGAGTGCTTGCGTGATGAAAATAGGGATGTATTGTTTTTGTACATATTTCTTGGCCAACTGTTGAATTATTGGTCGATAATATGTTACATTTTTTTTAAATTTCAGGGATAGGATATAATAACGATGTGTGTGTTCCAATAATATCAATCTAATTTCATATCTTACAAAATATTAAAAAAGTGTATGCACAAATAGTCAAGGAGTAATTATAAATAATTATTAATGATGAATTTTAATATGTATCTCTTTTTACATTGAATTTGTATGTAAGTTATTTTGCTACATATATAAAGTTTATAGCTCCAAAACGCCTTTTTGGTATATATGTGGAAATTCAGTAATTTGGTACTGGATGATCAAGACTAACTAGCACTCTTGCTAAAAATACGTTCTGTCAACTGCAAATTTCGATATATCCCTGATGAATTCGTTTCAACTAACGAAACAGATTGAAATATTGTCGTCAGTTGCTGCGAAAGCAAACGAATAAAAACTTATTTTGACAGCTGTGGTGTGAAAAGAACTTTATCAGTTGCCTGCAGCTATCATCACATCGGCGACATGGAGTGATAGCTTTTAAAAGTTTGGCTTTTTATCATGGTCGATAGATTGAATAATAAGTAATATATTTCACTCGTTATCATCATCCTATTCAAACACAATCAGTTGCAAAAGTATATACCGATTCCAAGAGATAAGAAAGGATTATAACCTCGCTCGTAGTATTCCTTTCTTCATTTTTATTGTAGTTCGCCTCTGAAGAAAAAAAATGCAATTTCACGGTCATGTGTGGCCGTATTACGCTGGATCACTGTCGACCGTGTGAACAATGCAAAATGCTACTTAAGCATTGTGTTCAGTTGCGGATCTATTCAGCAACAAAGGCAGCAACCGTGGTGGCATCTTTGCTGATGCGCAACTGCACAAGTAGGCAATCTTGCAACAGTTGTTCAAATTGTGTAATTGCAAGATGAAAAAGCGGTTAGACTTCCAGCAACAGAATTTGGCGAAACGAACATATTTTCTTGAGAGGAAAAGCATTTACCTGAACAAAATGCGAGGCTATATGTCGTTTTGTGTGTAAGAGTAAGATACTTCAATTTTTACTAATTTCTCGTTTTGTAATATTTTATACACACATGCATGCACGAAATAATTATGCAGTCACGTAATGCAGAGATGGGATAATTATCATCGAATGTTTTATCGATTGCAATTAACTGATGTTTAATTCAGTTACTACTGTAATTTCAGTGGAATTTTCTTGCCCGCTAACATATGATTTTTGGATTAGGTCCAGACAGGGTTGTTATTTTTGCATTATTCCATACGGTTCTTATTAGTTTTATTTTGATGCTCCTTCTTGGAAGCTCAAGCATTTCCATTGAAGACGGGTCATTCGATAATGTTATTTGCCTCCAAATACATTCTCATTTTTCTGCTCCACAAACCTTAAATGACAAAATGAATGGACTGTGTTATCGTTTGTGGCTTACATTATGTTGGCAGCTTTGAGCAGGTTCCATCTTTGAAGTGTGTTGAAGTAAAGCGGAAACAATTGGAGGTTTTATTAAAGACTACATCTTGAACTAACAGAGTACTAACTACATCTTGGCAGTGTTGAAACTCAATCCTTATGGCCTGCCAAAAAATTGACATTGGTAAAGGACTTATTGTGGATAACCCGAGCAGGATTTTTGCTTTCGCTGTTAAATCAATGACCTTGGTAAAAGTTTCATGTGGCATAATGTTTAAAATATTGTTTCGTATCTTGACGTGAAGTTTGCATGTGCAAAGAAATATTGTCCAATTTATTATGCACGTCTTTAGCATTCAAAAGAAAGTAAATGGTTATTACTCCCCTATCATCGATAATTGAAGTAGTATTTCAATGACGAAGATTATGACCGTTTTGCGGTTAAAGATTTTACTGCAAATATTTCAAAGCTAGTTTTATAGTCGAACAATCTGCACAAGTTGACAAGAAAGCCTAATGAATTATCGGTTCCAAATGGCCAAGCAAGGGTGAGCAAATTTAAAGTACAATTAACTTAAAAGAGGAATTATTTCGTTTGCTGTGAGTAATATTATTTTTATAGCCAGTTTGTTTACGGAGATTGCTGACATCTATCCTCGTCTCCCTTCTGCCACTCAATTCATCACTGGTTTATTAAGCTTTCATTTTTGAAACCTTGAAACCAACGTCATAAAGGCAAATATATCTCAACATGCTCGTGTATAACAAGTGCATCTTTTCCATCAGCATATTATAATCAATATGTATGGGCCTTGGTTGACATATTAATAAAGGAAGACAGTCTTAAAATCTATATAGAAATTATCCTTTTAAAAGACAACATTAATCAAAGATGAACAGTGATTTCCCAGATGTATCCAGTAAAGTTGAGGCCAACAACTACTACATCAACATCACCAAAGTACTTTAGAATAAATTTTATGAAGATACTTTAGTGGTGTAATTTTCCTCTGATGATGTTTTTGTGAATTATGTGAAGTGCTCTCACCGATCATTACTTAGCAGACTCACAGGCTGCACATTATAGTATGCCAGTGTACTGTGTGCATACTTTATCTCTTTTGTACGTGCATTTTCCAATTCTACATGATATTCAACATTTTTACAAGCCGTATAAAGAGCATAAAAAGAAGATTGAAATGGGAGTAACAAAAAAGCTTCTTCAGTAGCAGCAATAACAGCACCAACAAAGAATTAAATAAATTTTGCCACTTACATGCAAAGCGTATTATATGAGAGGCTATAATGTTGAGTATAAGAATGTCAGGCTATGGCAAATAGGGCTGGCTGGCGTAACCACATTTCATTTACTTTTGCACACGCATTTTTTTATTCAGTTTCTCTTGCCATATAATAGGAGTGGCAAATGCATGTCGGTTCGGTTTGTATATGTACGAGTGAAAATTCATAGCATTAAGTGTATTATATGGATAGTTTAATAAGCAGTCACAGTCAATATGTTGTTGAATGATGATGATCACACATTAATATTAGTTGCTTCTTTTGAAGAGTCTCTTTTTCTCTGAAAGTGAGTGGTATGCTCTCTGCTAACTAGTATAAAAACCAGTAGTCACCAAGATGAAAAGGCCATATAGCATACATAGTGACTTTATTTTTTTCTTTAAATCGTCATGCATTAAGAATGCTTGTAGAAATGATGATGACACAATAAAACCTTTTACTCTTGGGATTTTAGACTTTCAAAACGTGTCCGTGGGAGAGCAATTAACTGCTTATTTACTAACCTCATATGAGATCATACTTATTTCATCACTCATGTTCACCTGAAGCAGTATATTTAGTGACATCGTATACCAGATTATGTGTACGATCCCTTCTCGCATATTGATATCCTATAAAAATTCAGGAACGTTCTAAACTCCCTGCCTAAAATTGCTTTAAAATGAGTGAAAAGTATCCTTGTACGGTTCAATATGTGTCCGGTCGGTCATGTAAAGTAAAAATAATATTTTGTTAGAACGCAGTGCCTTGTCGGGCATTTAAATTCTGTGTAGTTGAGACATAAGTATGCACAGCACACGTGTTTTAGTAAATACTATTTTTATTGCTTGGCTCTAAGAACCGTTTATTTATTAGCACCACGTTTATCGCACCAAGATCTAATCAGATTACAATGCTATATTTTTGTGCGCAGTGTGTTTTTTGGCTTGTAACAAACATTCATTTTCATGTACAGGAACACCACAGACACATCAGAGTTTTATGAATGCTGTGTTTTGACAAAATGGTTGAACGCGAACATTGTATATATGGTGTGGTGTGTATAATAAAAAGAAAAGTACGCACAAACAGTATAATAGATCATCATCTCTTTTCTTCGTCTTATGGGATGGGAATGAGAACGAACCAAGACACTTTTCTCCTCCTGTGGTGGCACAAGAAAAAGATGGTGAATAACTGTCTTATAATAAAAACTGACACTGACTTTTTGTCAGTGACACGGAGTGAGGTGCCGTGATTAATCGTTTCTACAAAATGAGTTATGCGTTTCTCTGTCGTACGTCGGAAAAATGCAAGAGAGGATTTATTGTGGAGGACAACGAGCTTAATGAAGCTGCCACGAACGGAATTTTGCAGACTTTTTAACATTGCATTTAGATATCTTCACCTTTCAATTGACGCATAGTGTATAACTTTGTACAAAGGTAAAAGGCAAAGTATATCAAAAACAATAATTTTTTGTTTCTTCTCTTGTTATTATTGCCATTTTTTGTTTATTGTTACTTGAGCTTATTACTGTTGTTCTTACGTATGTTAGCACGATGTCAGGTTCAGGTATGAATGTAAAATCATATAAACAACAAGACAACAAGGTAATAAAACGATCTTAAATACACGGACATTCTGACTTCATGTTGGCCAAGTTGTCAAAATGATGAACTTGATAAAGAAACCCTCAAAGTGATGAACATACTGTACGTGCAAAAGTTTTATATTTCCAAGTGTCATTCACAGCAAAATCATCATAAAAAAGTATACAAAGTAATAATAAAACATGCAGCAATAAACGTGATAATTTTTCCGTCTTCTGTACAACTCACCACACCGCGCAGCCGTAATTATGTCGGCAAGAAGAGGAAGTATTTGTGGCGGCGGGGGAAAGTAAGATTGTTGATTAAAAACAGAAAATACCTCAACCAATTTAACTTGTTCTGAAAAGGTGCGCATTATGTGCTCTGAGGTTTGGATGAACAACCTAGTTATATAAGTAATTATACTGTTCCATTCTACTTTGTTACATCATGGAACATTTTCACGAATTTATGAATGAAAAAGGGTGGTGATCATCCACAGCTAAAAAAATATGCAAAACTGTCACAAAAGATTTCTACCTGTTGTAGGTAAGTTTGTACCTACATATCATGGAAAACATGATAAGCAGGTTCGCTGACTGATGTACCTACGGACTTGCCTTAATATGGCATGTACGAATCCACTGAAAGTGCAAACAAAAAAACTTCAAAAGAGTCTTTCTTACCCTTGTTTTTGCCCACATGTATACCATATACTCCTGTAAATCTTTGATGTGCAACAAAATGATTGCTGAAGACGTTGAGAGCTAATTTGAAAGGTTAAAAATAAAGGTGACGAGACCCTCGCGCGTTGTTGTTCTCGGTCCTCTCATTCTCATCCTGATTCCACTAAAAAAGTTGCATAGGTAGATGGATGGTGTTCCTCTGGACTGCATGCAAATCACATAAAGTGTAATATATATAGTAGATTAGATCCCCTACGGTTTTCTCTACTCTCTCTGTGCATCACACACCGCCACTAGCTCATCATTTGCATTTTTGCAATGGACGTTCATTGTACAGAACAAAATGAATACATAATATGTACTGAATAAGCTGATATTTTTATTCATTCTCTTCATTACGATGAAAAAAAACTGCCGATAATGTGTGTAAAAGGAAACAAGATTGTGGAACATTTATATTATCATCCATTTCTTTCATTTCATCATCATTCCTCTGCTCTGAAAATACACCCAGGTGCATATAATTATTTGACTTTAAAAAAAATTAATGAGATGAAGCATCCAATTAGTTGGTCGGTACAATATTTTCACAACCTGGCCATAATAATGCAAAGTTGATTTGATATTTGATGTTCATTGCATTGAATATTATTTACATTACGACGAATAAATGGTGATTTACTTAAGAAGCTATGATATTTATGGCAATTGTCATATTCTGGCAAGCTAATAATGTGCAATAACGTGGCAAAATATTTAACTGACATTCTATGCGCAAAATATATGTTTTCTTAGAAAAATGAACTTTTACAACAGAAGCTATCCCTTTTGCAAAAAAATACGAGCTGTGGCAGGTAGATAGCCATATACTATTACACATATGTATTGCATAATTATCGTTATTACGAATATCAAGGCAAACTTGATTTTCTCTGCGAAACTTCGCTAAAGTAAAGTTTGACACGGACTTTTCTGCTGTTGTCCATTCTCATAAATTGCTGTCGGACACCTGACAAAGCAAATCATCAAAGAATGATAATGAACGTGTAGATTCATGACTTTTACATTGACCGAGGCGCATGAAGCCTCCAAAATAAAAACGTCATTTTTTATAGAAGACTTGCCAGACTGAACGTCGCAATTTTCACAAATAAGGTACTTATAATAATAACTACTTAAACTTGTTAGATACATGTGTACGTGCATACAAATAAGAAATAATTTAGATTAATATATGTTATGTGCATAAGAAAACTGGATGCGTCTGTGTAGCATCATCATCGTCATCATCTTTCTTGTGAGTACAGCACAATTTTTTTACTTGAAACTACCTGGTCCTCCCTGATATTTTTTTGCCATTTTTACACGATATTTTGACTTTGATAACATTCTAGTCCGTTGTACATAAGAAATGCATGAAGCATGTATGACATCACGAAGGAATACATCAACTGCTTATCGTGATATCATGTGCAAACATTCTTCCATAGCTAACCATTCTTTCATTCATGATTAGAATCCGTTTTAGCGCAAAGTATGCTTCACCCATGAAAAAAACTAGCCCAGTGGTTCTAATGAATTTGGTATGAATTCACTTTACTACATACGATATTATTCAAATGTTTTCCTTAAAAAGTTACTTAATGGGCACGGCAAAAGTTTGTAAAAATTTTTATGAATGGAGAAGGAGAAGCTTTTTAATGCTGGAAAAAAGTACAAAAAAAAATCAGGAAAATGTCTCGAGGCAAAAGTTTGCGTTAGCTACTTATTTATTTTTAAACATCACTCATTTCTAACGTGCCCAAAAGTCAACAGGAAGGTTCCCCTGATCATGAGCATTACTTGAATACATTATTTTGTCCCTGAAAAAATTATATAATCATGATGATGACCGCGCGCGTACCTCAGGACTGAACTTTTGCCAATGTTCATGAAAGGATGACATTTATAAATCTTGCACGAAACTTAATTTATACTTTTGTAAATATTTGATGTTTAGAGAAAAAAATAACGACGGAAGGTGTAAAAGACAAAGTCTAATAGGAGCTAATCTCTATCGCGTCGTAAGGTCTCCCAGTAAAAAAACCAACAGGTTGTCAATTTAAATTTTCGTTTTTGGCAAAGAAGTGCTATCGTGCAAGTATGGCTAATAGCTATTAGCCTCAAACAGCATTTTATGTTGTATAAGTAAAGTAAAAGCTACTATAATATTTGCTGATTTTTGTCTTATTGTGTAGTATGCTCTGATATGTAACATGCATTTATCCCATCCAACAATGGAATAGATTGAATGAACCCATAGGATATTTTTTTTCAGCAAAGAAAAAAAAAAACGCATAAAAATCTTTAAATTACGATTTTCAGTGAAAAACCGGCTGTCGCTAAAAGTCAAGACGATCACCAGATACCAAGTCAAATTGAGGGTGGGGGTGGAACAAGTTTCGCCATAGACTTGCAAATTTTTGCAATTTTTTATTGTGTGTGCTCCTACAAACTTTGCTGGTGGTATTTTCAATTTATTACTGGATAGGCATGAATAGGATGACAAAAGGTGCGTTCACACAAGTAGACATCTTCGTATTTCGTATATCTATCTGTTTTGTTGTGTAGGCTATTCTATTATCGTGAATATGTTAGAGTGAGTCATGTTTGGTTGGGTGGGATATTATTATTATTATATATTGTCTTTATAATAATCGTATAATATTCATATCATAATACCATTTGACTAACTAGCATTTAATGTTATCTTCTGTTGTTAATATAAACAGCTTTTTTGTGTTTTATGACTCTGCTCTTCTTCTGGGCTTGAGTGACGGACCTAACTTGGCTTGTGTGGCTTTTGATGGTGGAGAGGTGCAGTGATGGTGGTGCTTTGTGAATGGAGATGGTGGTGGTGTTGGTTAGTCTAGAGTGGAAGGTGGAAGTAGTAGTGGTTACTGTTGTTGAAGGTGGTGCGGCATGTTCGTGATACTGTGTTGACGATGATGAAGCTCTTTGTTGCACGCATCATCATCATCAACTTCTTATATTATACATACACCTTAATACTGCTAGCTGGCATATGCTATAATAAAATATAATGTTCGCAAAGATGCATTATAATTCATCGATTCAGTTGAAAAAATAAAATAAACGGGTTGAGAGATGCAGTGGTGAGATTGAATGAGAAATGGATTGCTTACATATTTAACTTATTTTGATAAGCATGACGTAATTTTTGATTAGAGACAATGGCTTTGTAGCACGCTTAAAATCCCCGTGAGGAAAAGTAAAGGTATCAACAACAAAGCAATGGATTTTTATGCTTACGCAAAAGACGTAAATTGCATTTTCATCTGTCTGTGTTGAGAGCATCTCGTTTTCTTGTAACTTTCTTATATACTTTCTTGTTGAGTTGTGAAACAGGCGTGCAAAGTGCATCGTCGTCGTGTTTTGCTTTTAATTCCTTTTTTAAGAATCCCTTTTGTTTTTACATGTATTAAATTCTAGAGATTCCTTGTTCGTGAGCCAGATTTTTCTCAGTTTTTTCCGTAAACACCAGAGCAGAGCATATTTTTTAAAAGTTGCCTTTCGTTGGTGTCAGTCAACCATCATCAAAAAATCAAGACAAATGCCAGGATCATGATCATCTTCGATATCGCGACGTACCGTGCACTCAACCTTCAGAGAAGAGAGAGGCCCTATGGGCTTTGAATTTGCATTCACATTTATGCTGACGACGACGGACATCCAAAAGCTGGTAAGTAAAACATTCACTTTCTTTAACAGTTTTCTAAGAATTTCCGAGATTTCGTTGGAATGTTGCAGTTGCAAATGCTGTGCCTCTGTTGCATGCATCAATTTTGAAAAGAATTCAAGTTTGGTAGACAAACAGATTGTATTAAATTCCTTGTGGTTTCTCGTCATTTGGAAATGTGAACCACTACTTTTTGGTAATTTTGGCTCACTTTCATCGACAAGATTAGAACAAAGTCACGTTGAATAATAAAAAAACTTTTCATTTTATTCAATCTCTCTTACTTTTAAGTATTTTTCCATAAAACGCTGTAGTATTTTATGAGCACTGCCGCTATAAAGTTGGAAGCTAAAAATAGAGCAATCATGTTTCAATGCGCGTATGTGACATGCACTTGAATTGAGAGATAAGCTCAATCAACATTAATAATAATAAAAAACAAAGTTGAAACAAGATGAAGAAGGTTTTGAAAGCTAATGATGTAGATAGATTAGAGAGAGATGTAATCTCAGATCTCTGAGAGCTTCCGTTGTTGATTACTTGTGGTTTTCAGCGGTGGTGGTGGTAGTGGTTGTACAAGCGGAAGCACAACGCATTATTAAAGCACGGTTCCAAAAATTAAACTTCATTTAATTTTTTCTCTGTTCTTTGATATGATGAGCCTTAAACGCTTTATTTTCAGTCCCTGTTGACGCCCTATTCGATAACAACTACTGGCACACAGAGAAACAAAATGAACTATAAAAATTATATACCTCATAGAAGTATATATATGCCAGATATTCATAATTACCGGATCGCGTGTGGTCTGTAGGTCCCATGTGCCACTGCTTAATAGTGGTAGCTGTAGTAAAACTAGACAATAATACAAAGCGAAAATATTGAGAATCAGGGGAATAAAGGATAAAGATATTTTAATACGGTTTTTTTGTCTCGATTCTACAAAATGTTAGCATATGGCATACACTACGTTTCATTTTATTTTTAAGGGTTAATCATATCTCTATCCTGCTTTTTACTCCTTGCTTGTCGGTTGTGGGTCCAATTTCTGATCTGATCCACAATCAGATAAAGTGTATTTAGTCTATTACTACTCTTCTGCCTATGGAGTCTAGTCTAATATCTTGCCCAAAACTTTTATTTTGACTGAGGTCAATTCAAAATTGACTAAACCCTTAATTTCTGGAAAGGAGTTTTACAAACGTAATATTATTTGGTAAGGATGCTGAATGCTATAATCTCTGTCAAATGTATTCTCAAACAAAGAGGATCACCGTATGTACATATATTTATATATGTAGTAGCTATTTTAGTTTTAAAGCTTATCAAATGGGTCACGGAGTCACAGATGTGATGCAAGATGCAAGGTTATAATGGCCTACCGCACGTTTAAATATTGGGTAGTAAGAAAAATCATTATTACGTTTTCCTACGTAAGGGACTTTTCCGGTAGTATTCCGGACTCCTGTATATCCTCCCTTAAATAACCGATTTTGTACACAAATACATCATTTTCAAATACTACCTACAAGTCAACATCGGGTGGTAGCAATGCATGTATTTCAACTGGCGATTTTTTTTGTATAAAATTGATATTTTACTCAACAACATGCAACAAGAAACAAAACATAGCATCTTTTCAAACATCCATCCATACCTTTTTCATATTTCTCCAAAATAATTCGTTTCTGTTCAGAAACGCATATGGGAGACGGGAGAATTGTGTGCAAACGTACAGGCACCAAATAATGTCTTACTCCATGGCTTTCCGTCATCACATCCTTTCCTTTTTGGATCTTCTTGACACAAAAGTTTTTGTTTCTTTCTCCTTTTGCTTCTTCTGTGTCTGTGTTGTGTAATTTAAGATTTTCTCTCTCCTCTGCTCCCGAGCACACACGCACCAGAAGCGTTCACCACTTGCTGTAATGCTCAAGTAAATGTTCTTCTGTTCTATTTTGGTTATTTTGTGATCTTTTCAACTGCCATACAAGAAAGCTGACTGTAAAACTACATAAACGTCACTATATTTGTATCAAGTGGTTCAATATTCTGTCTGGTTGAATGACTGGCATGGTTGTACCTCCTGATTGCATGCATGTGGGGGGCTTTCATTTGGATCAGTAATGATTAGTTTCGAGCTACCGAACAATATATAGAGTACTTGTGTGTGTGTGTGCCCAGGTTTTTTAGCTTCTGCTAACGCACACAATAATATCAGTAGAAACAAACAGAGAGAGAGGAGAAAAGAGGAGTGAATAGGTTTATTGAATTGGTGTGGTAGGCCTGTGCCCAAACCCATCATCTTCATGAGATATCCTACAGATTATTAGGCAAGATCTCAGGTCGGGTCTGCAGCTTTTTACGTAGGTGATCTTTTAAAAAATTAGATGAAAATGATGATTCAACATGCTAACTTGAGAAAAAGATTTGATTTTCAGATGGAAAAATTAATAATTACTTATCTCTCTCTCTTTCTTTCTTAAAAATAGATCCTTTTACGATATTATGGCTAGTGAAGGGCTTCTTGTTTTTTGAATCAATTTATTTTTTTAGTTGGTGGTGCATGAAAACTCCAAGGGAGTCTACGTGGTGGTGTTGTGGTGGGTCATTCGGTTGGGGTACGAATCCTGTCATTCATTGAGCACACGAGTACTTATATATAATTGCTGGATGATTACTAACATTAGCATTAGGGTTGGTTAAGGTTTTCCATATGTTGGGGATTTTCAACCTGATAATAGACTTTCATGCAGAGAGATAAAAACGAGAATACAAGAGGTCTTTGTTGTAGGTATCGTGTAAAACTCAAGTGATCTTGATCAAACGGATTTAATTTCGATCTTTTTAATGATGATCGTGCACATGCAGCCGAAATAATCTCTGTGTTTTAAAATATATAAAAAAATTGATGCTCAAAAGCAACGTGAGAATATGCAGTAACGTGAGCAGTTGAGTGATACAACTTGATAGTTTTTTTATAAGCTCTCTTCTTAAAGCAGTTTAAGGTTTTAATAGATAATGCAACGTCACATGAGCTGTAAGTTGTAGTGATTGAACAAGCCAGTAGTGGTTGAGAAGAACAAGGTAGGCTTAAACTAGTTTATGACATATAAGTGCTCAGTATGGTAGCAGGTAGTTGGTGGTATTTAGATTTTTATTATTTATTTGATTCCTTCTCATTGTATGTTTTCACTTCTTATTACAACGTACATGTCATGTCACAAGAGTAAATAAAAAACAGTTTGATTGATAAAAAGACATCCGGATGTGTGTAGGATATTGACTTGTACCAAATCAAACATCAACATCAATGTCGCCCATCAAATCACATAAAAAATGCAGATACTTTTAACATTTTTTTGTCCATTTATCTCTTGAGCCTCTTCATTTGAATCTTTATTGTGTTTACGGGCTAAAAACTTTATTCATTCGCTGTTTTATTGGTTTTATATTATGTTATTGTTATGCATCTCAACAATCAAATTTTTAGACTAACAAATGCTGCCACCAAAAAAAATGTCATAAAATAATTCGCTCTCACAGCGTGATACTGGATTTTTAAAATTTGATGTCATTTCATTCATCTAGACTCCACAGCATCAGCCTTTAGTCCATAACTTTCAAATGCGACATTTTTATGCGTTAACTGTACTGTCATGGGTGTAATATAAACGTAAACAAGCTTTCTTTCTCTTTATTCACCTATTATTAATGTGTTGTAATGTAAGGTAGCACAAATAAAATGTCCGATCCAAGGAGTCAAAATTAAAACTTTTTGGTTTTTCATAGAAGCTGTGAGTGCAATTATTTTTTAGCTAATCAAAATCTTACCTATTTTACACTACGCATTATACCTGACAAACCAAAGACAAATATGTGATCATTGTTTGATGCCAAGTCGATATTGTGGCTTACTACTAAACTATTCGAGTTTAGCAAAAGTAGCTGACTCGGTCATTGCAATGATGACGTTGGTTCGTTGCCTGTACAGTTTACAAAGTTTCAAATTGTTTTTTTGTGGTACACAGACGTAGGTATTGATGTTTGTTTGCTGATGCTTCATTGTTTTCTTTTTGACTTTTTTTATCTTCCGTACAATTCAAATGTTAGGAACTGCTCACCGTTGCCGATAAACGATGAGTCTGTCTGTTTTGCTGTTTTATTGCTAATAACGTATTGACACACGCAGTGTGGGTAGAAATGCCTATCAAAGCATTGTCTTTGTGCAAATACAGACATATATCATCATATCACACCGTAAAAGTAAATTACTACTGCGAAATATATTTTGTCTTCTGCATAATTTCGTGATAACCAACCGATGAGACAGAAAATTTATTTTATACCAATTTGACAAAAACTCTTATTATTCGCGTATATGCAAATTTGTTTACATTTTTGTAATGTGTACACATTGCACATGTCTATTATAAATTCTATCGATTCTCCTCATTTATCACTCACCAGGACTATAGAGCATAAACCAATTTAGCATTAGTAACGGAATTGCTGAATTCCAATTGTTTTCAAACTCTGTAAGGTAGAAATAGCAGACATACTTACGTGCAAAAATTGCCGGCTAACGTGATATGCGGCAGGTTAAACCACTTGAATTTACTTGAAAGAATTTTTCGTGTAAGTTTAAAATGGGCTGTATTCTTGAGCTCACAATTGATTTTCCTCAAGAGTTTTTGGCAGTACAATGTGTCGTTTTGTACAACAGCAGTTGCCAATATATGTACCTGTAGTAAGAGCAGTAATAATTATTGGTCTGGATTTATATTTATTTGTTAAACCCCTCAAACTACTGTCAAGAATATTTATTCCATCGTCGCACAATACAATTATCTATGCATATAAAGAGAGAGAGGAAAAAAGAAGTAGAAATGCTTGTAATATTGCAATAAAAGTTGGACATTTTCTTTGTTTTATATGGTTTTTTTCTTGATTGCAAATTCTAGTACAAATCCCATCATGAATTGTTGACTGTTTGACAATTGCAAAAAAATGCCGTTCTTGTTGTTCCTCTGCTCTGATTATTGTTTGCGATAACATTGAAAAGAAATTCCAAGAGAAGAAAAGTGGCATATTTTTCCACAATTACAACGTTATTGTTATTGGTACATTTATTAGGACAATTATGCAGTTGTAGATTGATTTTCCCTAGAGCGAAACATGTAGACCAGAAGAAAGAGCATTTCAGAGAAAAAAAACAGGCGCTACTTTTTTGGCAAGAGATGCTGCGAAGCAGTCAGTTGTCGGTAATTTTGTACTAAACTAAAGTGAGATAAAAATGTACTACCCTCATAATAATGCTGGCTTCTCATCAGCATCATGGGAAGAATCAAATACTACCGAGACTGAGCTGACATCCTGACGCCAGCAATAATACAAAATGTGACTCTCGTCGTCAGTCAGTATGCAAATAAAGTGGAAATCTTGTTTATACTTTATCTCCTCCTGACGATTATGAGTACACAGTGCACAATCCGCAATTTAATACCTACCTATGCATCATGCAGGTATAATAATAAGTATATCAAAAAATCAAAAAGGCGGAGTTGGTTAAGGTAAAGTTTGCAAAAATAACACTACTGCACACACACACACACAAGTCTGCCACCACACGAACGACACATGGCTTTCTTTAATATCCGACTTGTAAATTAATTTTGCGTTTGATCCATCTTTCGTTAAATCAATATTGAGCTGTTGTTTTGACTATTTTGTTTCATGATGGCTTTATAAATTGTAAATAAATGCGCAGTGGATTTCCCCATATACATGCAAACAGGCAATTTACGGAAACCACGCAAGATGCTTGTTGGTTGTTACTATTCTTGTACGGGACGCGTGATTCTTTGGCTGGCTTACATATAAGCACACTTCAATGAAATCAATATTTTCTGCATTAAATTTTCAAAGGCGACACTGCCAGGACTGGAATTTTGTACAATTCTCAGTCGCAAATGTAATAAAAATTACTTTCAAAACTGACAGACATGAACTTATGAACCCATACGAGTCTTCTGTGGAATATACTTATTTATTAGACCATACTCCATTCACAATCTAGTGATTTAAAATAGTTTAGTGCAGATAACTTTAGTTTTCTTCTGTAGACAGCCGTTGTGAGACTCTTAAAGTTCACTAATTTTGAACAGATTTTAACCAGCAGGTTGTAAATTATGATTTTTGTTTGTTAAAGTACATAATTTTTATTGCTTCTCTTTTAACCTTGTAGGCATACCGGGATCGGGATCATTCCAAAATGCTTTTTTATAGCTCGGCATGGCGTCTTCCATTTTACAAATATTAGGATCACATAACACTTAATTCTTTTTTGTCCCGAGTACTGAAGCATTTTTTTCTCGTCTTGTTACTGAACGTATTTACAGTAAAGGTGAAAAGCTCTATTAGGAGAAATGATTTATGAAAAACGATAATGGAATTTCTTCTTGTATAATCGGGCGCACACAATAAATTCACGTTCTTTTTGTGAGCATGAGCTTTTTGTAGTAAGTTTCAATCTAAATACAAACAGTCCAATGTGTTTAAAAACCGCTACATGAGATTATTTTTGTGAATTCCCATCCATTCGGCGGGTTGTTGGAGGAATTCGACTTTATTTACCAGTTATATTATGTCGGTAATAATAATAATGCACGTACCCGAATAAATTTTCATTTATATAAGCAAATATCAAATATCAACCTTTTCATTAAGTCAGCAATAAATCTGCACAGAGAGAGACGGACGGACGCGAACACAAACCCCATTCAAAAGTTTGAGTAGAATATTTTGATGGAAAAGCAATTATGCGCATTATCTCTTCATACATATGAATTAGAAGAAAAGAAATTACTATTTAAAATAATAATTGCATTAAAAGGAGGCATTGTACATGTCAGCAGTGTCAGATAGGTATATATATATTCTTTTATCTACTCTTTTTTATAAAAAATGAGAATAATAATATTATACACAAAAAAGCCTGCAACAAACAAAAAAATCTTCATCTCGTACAATGGCTTTTTGCCTTCTTCTTTTCCTGGCGCTATTTCATTGTTTACGTGAGAACCCAATGAATGGCAAGTAAAGTTTCAGAGAGAGAAAAAAACAGAATTTCAATTCATTTGTTGCATTAAATGGGACGTCATCATGGAGCATGAACTATAGGTTTGGATCTGATGAGAAATGATATTGTTGATGGAACATTATAAAAGCGAAAGATTATAGCCCAGGTAGGAGGTTCACTCGAGAAAATTAAAGCGGCTCTTCTCTATGCTCTCTGTCCACTGTACTGGAGAGAGGGATGAAAGAAACCTGATTTAATTGGACTGTGCAGAGTCGTTTGTCGTTTCTGGTGCTCGTTCAGATTTCAGCTCAGTTGTTGTTGTGTTCCAATTTTCTCTAGTCAGAATGTGTACAAGGAGAAATCATCACACCACCATGCATTGCATTCATTATAGTTTTAAGCTATAAGGAAATGAGAGTTGAAGTATGAATGATTATTATTTTTTTAAAGGTTTTATGGAGATAATGGGAAATACGTTCAACCATTTTACTTTTTTATGGAGAAAATGCATCATCTATCCAGCTTGATCTTCAGAGCACAACTAGTGCTCAGGCAAAAGTGATTATTCGTTTGTGGTAATAATTCATTTTTTTGAAAGCTTTTTCATGTAAAGTTGCGCACCTAATTCTTGAAGGCATCCACATGATTTTTTTTATTTGAAATCACTCCTCTTGCACCTCTCCGCATTTCACCTGTCCTGTTTGTTCTTCTCCTGCGTAAAATAGCTTCAAAGCATCTGCCTCTCTCTCTGCGCACAATGACGCGCACAGGAACAATGAGAGGAGTAAAAATTACAAATCTCTTTTAAACAGTATCAGCCCGCATCAACAGCAGCAGCAACAAACAATAAGAGAAAATGTTAACAGATTGTGTTCGTTCGGTAGGAAACCTTAAAGTACTCCCTCACAGTCACTTTTTTAAATTGTCAGTCTTGTCTTTTGCCTCCCCTTTCATTATTGTTATGGTGTGTGTTATGTTATGATGACCAAAAGTATGTGTTGTCATACGTTCATTCTTGTTACTTTTATATGGATTACCTTCAACCTTATATATTCTTTTTTACTTGGTTTTGACTTTTGTGTGTGATGCGATGTGTGATGATGACTGGAATGATTATCGTTTTCCTTTCCCCACAAAAAAACCATTCCGATAAGCATGGAAGAAGAAAATGAGGAAATACATAAATGTTTTCAAAAATTACTCAGTATGAGCGTGTCCAAAGTACGGTCCTTTTTTACTGTTCAAAAAGAATATAAAAAGGGATACTATTTTCTTTTTAAAAAGAAAATTTGTTACTTCTTTTTCCTCCAGAGCAAACGTCATGTTGAGATACAAGGGATTTGCTACGGTAGCTGGCTAAATGAAAATCCAAACGCAGCCCAGAAAAAAGTTATCCCTTAAAATAGCAAAACAAACTTGTGTTAGTGGTGTTGATACAACTACAACTACTTTTGCTGGACATTTTTGGAAATGGAAATCAAGATAAATAGAAGTACATACGACGGAGAAGGAAGGAGAAATGAAGTAAAGAAAATATATAATCCTAACCTGGTCGATTATTATGTGGTACATGTTTTAACAAAGCCAAGTACATTTTACTTCTGCTGCTGCTGTGCTGTTAATGTAGGAATGTGTACAAAAAGGTGGAGAAGTTATCTATTTTTTCTTGAAAGAAATAAAACGCAAGCTAACTATGCACACACGGCATAAAACTTGTGTTCCTTGTTAATATATGCCTCGCCTACCGTGTTGGATAATTTGAGCTGTTGTAAGTTGTAGCAGTAAGTACACAAAAAGAGGAACCTTATGGATAAATACTTTTGGGAATTTCAGTCTTTTATGTATGACAGTGCGGTGGTGAAGAATGATGATGTGATAGGTATTTCACGGGATTACAATTTTATTGTTGTAACAGCAGCAGCCCAACCAGCAATAAGGCATATTGTATAATGCATTTAACAATTATTGTATAACCTATTCCATCGGCGCCTTGCACTCATTACTTATTTCTTTCTTTCTCCTCTCATGTCTCCCTTCAGTACTGTTGGGTGATTTAGTCCTCATCAAAATCAAAATGCACATTTATCTCTCGCCAAATAGTTTCGTTATAAAAGCAGACATACTATCTGCATTTGAACATTGGATGCATTATTTATATATAAGAAGTAAGGACGCTAAGCAAAAACGTTCAGCCGAATGATCATAATAATCATTACCATTCATCACTAATAATGAATGTAACAAGAACAAGTATTTTTTGCCAGGTAGTAGCGAAATTGTTACATTAACGAATATACAAACAGCAAGAAAGTCCCAAGTCGAAGTAGAAAACAAACAAAAAGTTTATGAACCTCCGTATCTATCAAGTTGTTGTGGAGTGGTAATAATAATGATCAAGAAATGAGTCTTGGAAAGGAAAGCGTAAAAATTCCGTGAATGCATGCGATCTGAGAAAATTATGCATTGTGACGAGCAAAAATACTTTTACATCTTTCATGATTACAATACGTACAGTAGTACAAAGTTCATTCATTCTTCTTCGCAGTCAGGAGAGAGAGAGGAAGTCGTAATGGTGGTCATAGCGATCATCATCCTACGTTTTTGTTATATTCTTGGGAATGGGACCACAAAACAACTATAAGGAAACGGACATGAACGGTTTTGTTCAAAACTTAACACACATAAATATTATCAGGCTGAAGAAGATGATTGTTGTTGTTACAGAACAATTTGGGCTCACGAAGAATGAAGAAAAGAAATCCAGAAAGTCCAAATAATTTCACTTTAAGTTCATACATCACAAAAATACACATAATGATCATAATAGCGTTCACCTGGTCAAGATCGTGATGATGATGATCGGAGCTTCTACTTGAAAAACGTTCAAAGAAACTTGCGACCTGACCAGCAAAAATGACATGTTATTATTATATAGTTCATACATTATTTCTGCAGCCTTGTGTTGTGTGCTATGCTGGCATTATTGCTGATCAACGTAAAGCACACTAACTTACCATTATATTCCACCTTCCTTCCACCTCCACCACCACCAAGACCAGAAAACATGCAGACACAAAGAACATGTAGTATAGAGAGAAAAGAGTGTTTATCCGTGCGCTTTTGACATGCTCATGCCATGCTTCAAAACTATTATTCAACACCACGACAAGTAGGAGAGAGAGAGACGGACAAGTGAGTTGAATAACGTCCTCACATGCAAACCCAGCCAGAGTACCTATATAGCACATAAATACACATACAAAATATACACACGCTAGATTCAAAACTTTGAAGCATATTACTCGGTACATGCACACAGACACAGATAAACTTCACTAGTCATCGGCTTTTCTCTCACATCAACATCACCACTGTGAAGGCTCACATAAAAGTCAGTGAACAGAACCGAGAAGCAAAGAAGACGAAGAGGAGCAATAATATTGCTGGCAAAATGCTTATAATATATCGTAAGTTAGTTTAGTGTATATAAAACGCTCGCAACTGTTCACAAGCAGCAAGGTAGACTGGCTGAAAGCTTTTAAAACTTTTTACATGAACCATCAAGCTAAGGTACTTGCTTCTGCTGCTGCTGTTGTTGTATCGTATCTGTTGTTGTTCATGCTTGCATAGCTATAGTTTTTGGGGAGAGAAGAAGAGTGAGACAAGCTTTCAAGACAATTATATGTCAGGTTATGGGGCTAGATGTGTTCCAGTTGCCACTCTGGCTTTGTGCTGCCAACAACAGCTCTATATCAGCCTCCTTAAAAACTATATATTATGATGTAATGCATTTTTTTCTTTGGATCTTTGAAGTAGAAAAATTTGAGTGTTGTGTGAGAAGAAGGATTGTGCATGATGTTGCGTTTATTGGAGCAAACAAGCTTTTTCCCTCGTGTGCATGTGTGTATATGTAAAGAACATAAATAAATCCAGTGAAAAGATATTATTGTTGCTGGTTTAACGGCCGTAATAGTGGTGTTGTCTTGTTGATGTGTGCACGTTTATATATATATATATGGACTATTATGGACATGCTGATCCAGGTCGTTATATATTTTAATGAACCTTGCAAGTAGTAGTAGTAGCAATCGCAGCATTGCAATCCCAAAAAATTTGAGCAGCCTCTCAGTCAGTTGTGGTGTGAGCTGCGATGATGAACACATTGTAGTAGTGCTAGTGCTAATACTAAAAACTGCTTACCTATATAAACATTAGGATTGCATTGCATTGTTATCCGTGACGTTTACTTAGCATTTGCCTTGTTTCATTTTATTCATAGTTTTTCTTTGATAACATGCGCATGCAGCAATCCAAACTGTGTACCAGTTTTCAGTGTATTGAAACATGGAACAGCGTGAGTGAAAAATTGTACACCAGTTCAAACGTTCAAAGATAAAAAGGAACAGAAAAATTGTTAAGTTTTGCCGAAGGCTCCTTCAAAAAATTTCATGGACTTCAAATGTGTAAACAACAACAGGAGTTTATACAATAACTTTGTTTTCTGTTCAACTGGTATTATGAGATGTCATGTCATATCCGGTCATGGTGGAAAAGGTGTATTATTCATGACTACTTATCTGAAAAAATTCTGGAAAAACTGACAAGATAACAATACATTTTTTTATGATTACGTTTAATAAATATGATCTCATCTCTGAGTTATAAACCCCAATCTGTCGATTTTTGACTTTAGTTTGACTTGTGAGTAGGAAGAAACTTGTCCAAAAAATATTACCTACATATACACCTATGCATTTTACACAACTACCTATCTGCATTACATTTGCCTTATCATCCCTCAAATGCAGCTCATCATTTCATCATCATCAGATCATCAGTCAGTATATCATCATAATTTTACCCAGTGATTCACAGAGCTTTCGTGACGTTTTGTGCTACAGGTGTTTGTGATATTATGTTGGTGGATGATGATGACTATGGTGAGGAAACCACAAAGAACTGTAGGATGATGGGAGAAAAAATGTATAAATGATCTTTATATATTTCAAGTCGTAGAACAGATATATGTATACAGATATGTATGCACTGTTTCTTGAACCACTTTTACTGATGTCCATTATCTTCATGAAAGTTTTTAATCTCTGTGCACACCAGCAAACCAATATTTATTGACGTTGTGTACAAGACGATATAATATTATAGCCCAAATACATACACGAAAAGATCTGTTCTTGGAAGAAATCGTTGCTCTTGTTGATGTTGTCTTATTTTTATTACCAAACAAAACGTGGGAGCTATCAATCTTGTTTGATATTTTTTTGATGGTGTCGACTAAAATTACTTGTTTCAAATGCCAGCCGTGTCGGTCCAGGAACACTGTGTGAAGAAGGGATTGTGATTATTGCTATTATTATGTGAAAAATGAGGGATCATCCCTTACTCTGCTCAAGGGATGTGTTAACGAGCTTCCTCATCATATTTTAACGCGCTTCTGTATAAAAAGGATAAAAAGTAGAAGGGTGAACAACGGTGAGCAAGCAGCGGTACAACACTTGCACTTGTTGCATCTGATCTCTCCCTCTCTCAGGTTGCGTCATTGTTTTCAGGTAATTTCAAGTCGAGATTTTCAAATGATTTTTACTCAGTATCCAAAGAATTGTCTTATTATCTTGATGATGAGATGAGCCCAGTAGTAGTACACTTAAGTCGGTAAAATTATGAACCTTTTTTACCAAATAAGTGTTTTTAAACCTTTTATAAGGTTTGTTTGTAACCGCACTACTGTATGGTTTACCCTTCCACAAAAAAATGACATAGATTCCTTAAAATCAAGACAGCTTCAAAAGAAACAAAGAAGAAACTCATTAAAAGTATGCTTCATTGACCATAGAAATGATTATTATTATCGGAGATAAGGATGCATTTCCGTCACGAAAGAAGATGAGATTTTTTTTGGAGGGGATGTGTGAACAAAATCACAGGCCATTTAGTTTTTACTGCCGCCACATTATAAATGGGATCTCACTTGTTTATATCCTTGGACGTATTTATATACTTTGTCATCATTGAACTGCACTCCCATCGACGTGATGCAGTTTGGAGATTTACCAGAAGTGCCGTGATTATGATACGGAAAGGAGCCACTCGCTTAAACAGATTACGGATAAGCATTAAAAATAAAGCGTACAAAAGTGTAGTATTTGTCAGGCAGGATGGATGCATGCATGAGGCATAATTTTGACTGTTTTGATAATAGTATATAAATACATGTTTTATAACTGCAGTTTGAAAGGGATGGATATATGGTAATGCGATAACTCACTCCATAACAATTATCGTAAAGTTACAAGGAATAAAGATTTCTTGGCAGTTATGATTAGAGAACTGCATTTTGGTATGGTACATGGATAAGGCAGATAAGGATAAACTACAGTTATTTTTTACAGGGAAGAAATTTATTGTTGCGTGCATCCTGTCCCGTGTTTGTACACAGATTACACCTAACCACAATAAACAGTGTGCCTATAATGGTTGTTGTTTAACGTATGCTGAAACGCGAATCGTTGCCCTCTTTTTCCGCAATGAAAAGTTGCGGTAATGAGGATGAAAAAAATATAATCTTGTATCAAGTATGCAGTTTGCATACTCTGGAATTCTCCCAAGTGGGCACTATATTCTGGTATGCTAATAGTGTACTCGTGGGTCCTATATTAATTAACAGGCTATTTCACATTGACATAAAATCAAATGATAGAAAGTAGCATTCACAGTAGATACGATATTCCTATATTGCATTGATTGCATATGGCTTGATAATGATTATAATTACAGACAGACGGAAATATTGAGAAAAAGACTCTGTTGGAGTTGGAATTCCTGTATCGTATCCATTATCCACATTCCACACAACTCATGAGGGTGATGTTGATGATACACAATAAAATGAAATGTTAAAAATGCATTGCTTTGATTTTTTTCGGATTTAAGCCATTGTCAAGTGACTGCTATTATGACTGTTGTTGCTTCTGTTATTTGTATTTTTAATGTGAATAAAATGTACACGGTTATGTTAGGCATACTTGTGATCGTTAATAAAATACGTTCTTACTTGCACGATGCAATAGTGTACATTGTACAATAAACGGGAATTTAATGCTGTATCACGATACAGTGCCACGAAATACAGATAATGTGACACGAAAGGTGCTTTTCTTCCTTTTGTAACAAATGTGGTGGTGAGAAATGAAATCCTTGAAATGAGCTCTCTCATTCTCATCTTCAACAGCTACTATAATGCAATGAGCTGAAAACATGCCATCGGACGGATTAGCGTACTTATGAATGTCTTGTATATAGTGGTGGTGGTGTCTTGAAATCTTATAAAAACCGATCTACAAACAAATAAAAGTACATACCTACATATATCGGTATGATATAATTTGTGAGCAAACAAGCCTTATCCTGTTTACTAAACGGAGCTACCAATAAATCGTTCTAATAAATACATGGAATAATTTCATTCCAATGTAACAACAGTGGTTTGACAATGAGGATTTATAAGCTGATGCTTGCTTTACTACTGGTAGTGTGTCAAAAGAGAAAGAAAAGTACATTTAATCTTCAGCACTCATCTCGTCGAAAGATTTTTTTTTTTCTTTTCTTTATTTAATGGAATGCTGCTTCTGGAAGAATGTGGAGCACACAATTACTTTTTATTATTAGAATGCAGTAGTAAGTGCATTCATATGTGCCTCTTCTCGTCTTTTGAAATACAAAAAAAAATCTCAAAATCAAAAGCTTATAAGCACTTCTTGGCATTCATCACATCACAGATGAACATGTACGTTAGCATATGGATAATAAGCTCCATTTTTAGCCTCTTATCGCGCACCACTGCAATGCAACTTTTTGTACAATAATGCCAGCAAAATTAAAGCAAGAAAGAAAGAATTTATTTGTATTTCTTTTTTCCATTCTTTCCTCCGTCTTATACGTATTCATTATGCATGCATTTATGCATATCTATCATATTGCAGTAGCATTCACGGAAACACTTCACGTATGAATTGACGAACAAAAGCAAGATTGCATTTCAGAAATCTTTAAGATCTTGAAAAGTAAAGTTCATGGTGATGTGTGGCTAAAAAAACGAAATATCAGTCAAATTATCTCAACTTGAAATTCAGTAAAAGATGTTAACTGCTGTTGTAACAAAGAGAAGATATACTCCCTCTCTTCTTAACTCATATGTTACGAAAAAGTAATAACTTTTTAAATTGTAAAAAAACGCCTACAAGGTTTTCTATTTATCTGGCAAGTCAAATGCTTACATAGAAGCTCTCTGATTAGCAATAATTTTCATCTTGACTTCAACAAGTTTCATTAATAAATTTTATTAGCGGAGACTTATCATCAAATCTTAATTAACCAGGATTTCCCAAAAAAATATATTTCATAACCATATTCACTTGTCTTTGAACATTTTTATGCATAGTAATACCTATTAGTTGTGTTAATGCAGAGTCCATTGTCCATGAACAATAGTCACAAACCTTTGCAGCTTAACATCTCAGTTTCAACTTTATTCAGAACCACGAGCGTTCAACCGATCATTCTCTTCTCTACAAAATTTTTTTAGAGCTTCCTTTTATTTATTCAATAAAAGGTGTTAAATTTTCGTTTAAAAATTTCCTGCCTACAAAAGTATTTCTTTCTTTGGATTGTCGAAAATTATTTCTCAAGTGAAGTATCAGGAGATGAGATTACAATTTAGAATAGGTATATGCATATCTGTAATTTTAGACCTCTGTGTATGATGATGCTTGCATATGCTACATACATACTGTGAATTTCCAAAAATGAAATATGCGAAGCACTTGAAGCATGAAAATTACTTTCATTCAAGATTCAAGATCATCTTCATTGACGAGAAAGATCTCATCACCATACTCATCGCAAAGGTTACATGCTCGAATAAAAGGAACGACATAATAATAATAAAATCTTCAAAAAGCTTTTTTCCAGAGTGGGGCTTACATTTCTTCGAAAGCTCTCTGAGAGATGCCTCTCTTATTATTACGATTTTCGAGATTGGAGTGATATGTAAATGCTTCAAACATGACTGAACATGGATAATCCAATAATACTACGGAGTGAGCATTTAAGGAGGAATAGGAGACGAACGTTTGATTATGAATTTTTACTCTTTTAAGGTATTATTGCTGCTTTTATTTCAAGTTGGCCATGAAGAGCTGAATTTTACTTGAAATTTCATGGAGTAACAGTATGGCTTGTTGAGTTAGCTTCAAAAGTAGCAAAAACACTTGTAGTTTGTTCTTTTGTATTAAAAATTCATGCATCTTGGACGAAATACTGGCAATAGCAATCATGCCACTCATGCATCATGGAAATCTAGAATGGACGCTGTTACTAACTGTCGACTGTACAACATGTTGCAATGATGGTAATGATGATGATGCCGCTACTCACGACGAACGCCTGTCTTGATCTGATCTAAAATGATTTTTAAGGTTGTCGCCTTCTCGTTCCACCTTCAGGTCATTAATTTTAACGGATATAGAAGCAGAATAAGGTGGCTGAGTGTGGCTCTTATTATTTAATTTCGGATTCCTCCCGTGACTGGAATCCTTGATTTCCATTCATCATCAACATCATAAATAACAGCTACCATCATCATCATAATCATTACCATAACTGACTCATTCACCAAAAGTAGATGAGATAGGAGACACAGTCGTTGTTGTAAGCAGTAGAATCTTCAAGACAACATTGCTATCAGTTCGGTGTCTAGAGAGATGCAGGTTTTCTCGCAGTGCAATGCTAGCAAAAAGAAAGAAAAAAAACAGTCGTGCAGGGACGAACAAGTTGAAAAAATATTCTTTACGCATTACGATTAGGAGGATAAGAAATTGGACGGATGACTGGACTCTCTGCCTGGTGGATTGCCATCATGAGAATTCGACTAGATAAAATTCCCTGAGGAGATTCTAGTTTCGCCCTCTCATCATCATGCATATCTTCGTCAATAAATATGCTTATAAGTAGTTAGTGTAAGAAACTGCTTGGAAAAAGTGTAGCACAACTAATTACTGTTTTCCAAGTTGTTACATTTTTTTTTAAAGAGCGACGACGATTGCGATGATGATGATGAGTGCGTGCATGTTGCATCAACACGAAGTTTGAAATGCATATACAAAGACTCGTTTAGCCTTACAAAGTACTTTGTTTATAGTAAATAGTAGTAAGGTAAGATGAAGATTAGGTGGAATTTATTTAGGATTGGGAGCGCTCATCACTACTCTGGCATTAAGTAATGGTGAAAATGTTTTTTCTAGTTTTCTTGACGCTTCGCGTTTATGAGGAGAAAAGAAGAGGTTGCCATATTAGAATAATCTGTTCGGAGAGACAACAACAGCAATACTGTTACAGTAATAGTTTAGCTGATAGCAGCAGCAGTACATATGCTGTAATAAACCATCCCTTCTTGTAGTGAGAGAAGCAATTTTTATTTATTATTATCTTAACAAAATGCGTGTCATTTTTTAAAATGCTAAATACAGTTGCATAAAAATGTTAGCGTTTATCTTTTGGTAATAAAGAAGTGGGAGTGATTATTTGAGCGTATGTATATACTTATTTTTTTGTACAGTGGCACTCGTTGTTGTTATTTTAGCTTCTGCTGCTGAATCCTAATAATATTATTCTAAAAACAAAAAGGCGACGAAACAATTTACAGCATCATCAGTTCTACTGATTAAGTTAAATGAAGAGTGCATAACATTTGCTGTGAAGGTGAGAGAAACAACAATTTTGGTTGATCCCTGAAGAAACATGGAAAATAGAATAGGTAGATAGAGGTATATACTTTTTCATCATTTTATTCAAATTACCACTCATCATCATAACTATTACACTCGCCACATTCAGAGCCCAACTGCATTCTTCAAACTGCAACGAGAAAGGGAGAGAGAAAAGGAGAGATACATAAGGTGGGAGGAACTGTGAAGGCTGAAAATTGTTCCTTCTCAAAGTTGTTTTTTTGACAGTTTGAACATTGACCAAGAAGATGATGATGGGATGAGATACGTTCCTCTAAATGCCTGCACTTCTGGTGTATTGAGAACTTTAAGCATTCCGGTAGTTTGTAGACAGGATAATGTGAAGTTGGCCTTCTTGTAATATGCAAGTTGTATTTACTTAGGCAGTTTGGAAAGAAAATAGGCAACATTTATGCAAGTGTAAAGGTACGCTGTGTACACTCAACATACCTATTCCATTGTTCCAGGTGTACTTTTATGCAAATCTAAAAATTTAACTTTATATTATTGCGGCTCCTGGGTTTTCACAGCTTTTTTTCATTTTCTCCTGAGTGTGTACATTTTTAAGTTTAAAAAACTGGATCGAAATAAGTGTACATAATTATTGTATCTGCTGCTGCTGGTGCATGCGGCCAGTTCATTAATGACAATATCAGTTAGAGTAATACGAAGTAATGAAGATAACACCTTCTTGGTGCCGGCCTGTACCTCTGTTTTGTTGCATCATCAACTATCACCGTACTTGCACTAGCGTTTCATGTCGTTGACGAGCTCCTCTCACGAATGGCGATTTCGATATGATATATACATACTCGAGTATCTTCAGAACAGAATTTTTACACCAGGTTTTTACATAGACAGAAGCATACCGCATAAGCAATATATTTTACGGTGAATCCCTTAAAGGTGTTTATAATGCTAGATTTTTATGTCCCTCCTATTTCACCCTGTCTAGTTAGTGATGGTGTCTGTTACGTGCCAGTTAACCTGCAATTACAGAGACTCCAGGTTTACCTGAGTTGGGTTACAAAACATCAACAATACTTATTATAAAAACAATATCGGTAAAAATTCTTCTTTTTCTCTTACCTTTCTACTCCATTGCATGCCTCATTTTGCTCTGCTCACTAAAACTCGCTCTGGAGGGAGAATAGTAATATCGTGTACCCAAATTAGAAGAAAGGTTTTTACCTCAACTTTGTGAGGTTGAGCAAAATTTTTAAACTTTTATATTAGCGATAACAAAGAAAAGGTATATACATTCACATATTTACCTTATCATGTTAGTATTCTCCCCGTCGACGGGCCCATCCGTCCGAGTATTTGTTTTTGAATGCTTATTGATGAAATTACACTAATTTTCCAACTTTTCAACAAGTTTTAGAGCAAAAATGTGAGACAGCGAGAATGAACTTTCGTCATTATAGCTTTCGTTGACGGCCAAGTTGAATTTTATATTGTACGTGTGCATTTATTAAGGATAATTGAAACCATACGTACGTTTTCAAATAGAGGCATACCTATCCAAATATAATATGGTTTTCTGCAAAGAAACAGGTACTGTCTAATAAACTCAATTTTTTCGTTGTACATTTTTTCCATAGGAAATTGAGACCTGAGAGAGGACAAACCTTCTCATTGAAAAAATTTGTCTATGTACCACTTTATTGCGGTGGTGGTGATGGTGGGGGAGATGGGTGCTGCTGCTTTTTGTGCGCAAAAAACCTATTTACAAGAATGTGAGGAAGTAATAAAATAAAACTGTAATAATAATTATTATTAAACAATGCAATGGTATGTACGCAACCCAAAAAGCTTCTCTTGTGTACATATACATACATACATTAAGGAATTTCAATAAGACATCTGTTACATGAGAGAAACAAGAAATTTAAAGAGAGGAGTAATGCCGAGGTGCATGAGTGGATGATGTATGTACAACAAAGAAAGTAAAAAGTTCAGTTGCTTCCTTTTCTGAAAGTTTGCTAGTAGTTTATTTGCACACGCCATTATAAATCGAATGTTAGGTAAGTGGATACACGTTTTTTTTGCGAGATGTATGGTCGTCTGCCACGGAATGTACCTGGTGGTGGTGGTGGTAGTACTCCAAATTCCAAAATGACATATTATATTATTTGTACTTAAATTGGTTGCATATCTAGGTAAGCAAGCACACATGTCTGAACTACATACTTGTTTTTACTGTGCATTACACATGCTCATCTTTCGGAGCTAGAATTTTAGAGAAGAGAAAAGTATGCACGTACGTAGGTATGTAGTTTTATTAGTGGTAGTTTCGTTTAATTTTATGAGTCATACTTATATTTTGCACAAAAACCATGTGGGAAAAATTCTCTTATAAAAACATGCACCCTTTCAACTGATTAGATCTCCATTCTCTCTTTCTGTATAGATAATCGTTCACTTATTATTATGGAGCCACCGCCCTGAAACTTGCTTGTCAAGTGAATAGTGTCTAAAAACTACAAGAGTATTTTTTTCAGTTGTATTATGAGGTTGCTCATGAAACTTACCTGAGCATTAATAATGACAGTATACACACAGGTGTAAAGAGTGAAGGAGAATTTATCTTAAAAAGCAGGAACCAGAGAATTCATCAGAGCACACATTTTGATGAGAGTCTTGCGAAACAGCAAAAGATGGTTTGACAGACGATTTGAAATGTCTGATTGATAGAGATAATTTTTATTTCTCTATGAAAAATATTCATAACGCTTTGTTACTCTATAACGTTTCATTCTAAAGACATTCTTAAACCCCATGACTGTTTTGCTTTTGTTTGATTTTTCAGTTAGAATATGCAAATATTTTGTTCAACCAGCCAGCGCAAGGAAAACTTACACAATGTTTTATTTCATGTAACTTCCATTTACATTGGATGACTTAGGTATTCAGGCGGACATGCAACTTTTGTTGTCATCATAAAAACATGTACTTTGCATTACACACGTAGCAAAACATCTTCAATTATTGCAACAGTTTGGTGTAGGTGAAGTGCAGAACGAGAACTTAAAAAATTATAATCAGTTAAGCCAATCATGCATGGCATGAAATGCATATATATGAAAAGCAATAAAGTTGAGTAAAGTGAAGTCATACGAACGATAAGCCTGCTTGTTTGATGTTACGCCTTATAGGCTTCTTCCGACGGGAAAATAATTTTGTCCGACCAGCCAAGCCAGACACTAGACGTTCAGCGTTAGACATTTCATATCCGCACCTGAGGAAATGGGTATATACTACATTTCAAATCGGGTTGACCATTAGGTACATAGCTTGGTAGCTTTTTTTAATGTAGGACATCGTCATCATCATTGTCTGCAACAATGTTGCTTATCATCCTCATCATTCCCTCCCGAGTAAAGTTGATTCGCGTTGTTGTTATTACTGATGTTGTTGCTCATTTTTCGCAATCATTTTCATATGATGATTATTAAATGGATAAAAAATTATAATCAAGCAAATATCTCGTTTTTTTCAAATGCCGATGTCGTTTTGTTAAAACCTCGACGGAGATGACGATGAAGACTTTGATTGCACAAATAATATAAACAATCATTACTGTCGGATCAGATTCTAATGGGGATAATATGCAAATCACGATAACCGCAAACACACACACGGGAACATTATACATTTATGATGATTTTATGATTCTGTGTTTTTGCAACATTAATTGGCTTGCATGCAGTGCAGTCTCGGTGAGCATATTTTACCTGCGGCTGCGTTCTTCCTCTTGTCTCTCCCTCACTTTTGAAAACTAACAACACGTTGTAATTAATATCTACCTACGTTCAATACATGTTGCTTACTCACCAGGAAAGTTGCGTAAATGCCTGTAATGATTTCTTTAAAGTTACTACTATTACAATTTATAAAACTTTGTATAAAGTGTAAACAAAGCAGGCATGTTTGATATTTTCGGCCCAAGTAATGGCTATGCGAATAAAGCTATGCGGAATTTTACTCGAGTTTTCCCCTTTGGACGACATATAAGCACTCTATATATTTTATATTATACATTTTTTAAGCAAATGGTACAGCTATCAATTGACATTTTGATGAGTTGCGTTCCTGGCACACATTCAATGACAAGAAAAATCGCCGTAGGGTTCGGTTAAATGAATAAATAATGAATATAAAACTACAGCGCACTACTTTTGTTATTCTTATTACACGAATGATCATATTCCATATTTTAGCGTATAAATATCGGAATGGGGCATAAAAGTATAATTATGTCATAAAAAGTATTTTATAAATTAATAATATAAAATATATAATATTGTACTTGTAGGTGCCCAGTATTATTTATCCATGAATATTGATTATCCATGTTTGTTCATGTTCTTCCGTATTTAAAATTTACTGTCAGGGACATCCGCCAAAATGCCGTAAATAATAATGGTAGTTTTCCGATATTTTTTCTGAACAATTTTCCCTAAATCGATTCGTAAATTTTGTGAAAGAGCACTGTCGCCTTTTAGAGCTTTTATCAGTGTCTGAACTCATTAACGTCCCCTAAACTAAATCATAATCATATTGCGCATTTTTTTGTACTGCAAATACGTTCGGTTTTGTGCGCTGCACAATGATGTAACCGGCACTGACTGGCACTATCATTTTTGGCACTTGCTACAATGGTTGAGCCGCTGCAATTCCTTGTAGCACAGCATAATATTTCATCTTGTGCTATCTTGAGAAGCTGCTGACTATAAGTAATTAGAAAGCAGGTGTTATTTGGTTGCAGTGTGAACCAGATTAGATGATCCAGAAAAAGAAACTCGCGTCCGTAGTTTACCGATATATTATAAACTTGCTATAACCAAAAAATGTACTCGATTTATTACTGTTCTGGCTACGGTTCCGCTTATTACTAGTTAATGGCTTATCATGCAGTTCGGATCAAAAAGTCATCAAATGAGCTATATAGCAAAATTTTAGCATGCTAACGACAAGATCCAAAAAAATTAATGACTGTTGTAAATAGGTCGCTGTAAACCATAAATACAAACAAAGTAATACTAATAAGCAGGGTTGCTATATTACAATCATTGACCTAACCTACTTGGCAGAAGGGAATAAGATTTTCAGTATAACGCAC
This sequence comes from Sinella curviseta, assembly GCA_004115045.4. Classification (NCBI taxonomy): domain Eukaryota; kingdom Metazoa; phylum Arthropoda; class Collembola; order Entomobryomorpha; family Entomobryidae; genus Sinella; species Sinella curviseta. Next base: position 25,154,456 of record CM023202.3, on the reverse strand, counting down.
GAACGGACGGAAAAATGTACTCACTTCAAACAATGAATATTAATCGGATTGGAGAAACCAAACCTCTATGAAAATGAATTAGACCGTCGGACGAACAGACAAGCATTTTAAACTGGAAAATATTTTCAGAGACAAAAACACTGTTACTTGATCTCGCTTTCGCGTTAATCCTAGCACTTACTGTACATGTGCTGAAACTGTGCATCATGACCGTAAGGATACGTTTACCAATTTTTTTGCATAATATCCCCTGCCATCATCTTAACACAAAAACCCAACCCAATTTTTCATTTGTTGCATTTATGTTCTTAAAGAGGCTAGACTTGCGACTGAGAGCAGAATAGTATGAAAAATGCAGCTTATATACGGATGATAGATGGGCAGTGCGCTGCTGCGTTAAACGTGGTGTCCGAAGCCGAAACGATAGGACGCGCGATATATGTGAACAAGCTTGCATTTTATGATTTACAACCGTGTCCAATTCATCATGCATGCATCGAGCGTTTGACAAATGGTTTTTGTTTTTTAAATCTGAATACATTAAATATGCCATCATACATATATAGCTACTACGGCAAACGTTTAAAAAGCAAAAGAGAAACATTTTAAAAGATGGGCAAAAGCCAACAATAACGCAAAGTGACTTATTCCGAGAAAATATGATTTAAGTGAATATTTTAGGACAACCACCTTAGAAAATGAAATTAGATAAGAAGTGCATGATAAGCATGCTAATATCTTTTTAACTTTATTGGAAAGTACAACAATGCAAAAAAAAGACATTCATATGCTGCATTATTATTGATTGTTGTTATTATTAATGACCAAACCGACAGATATAAAGTGATGGTTAAAAATGTTCTATTGCTCGCCGGCTGCAAACGACGAGCGAAGCTCCTCAACTGTAATAAATGAAGCATTTAGTGCGAAAATCAGCAAAAACAATAATCTCCTCCTGTCATTGTCATGATCAATAATCCAATTTTCCTTTGATGAACAACGCGCCTTTAAATTAAAATGCCGTTTAAAAGCTAACGACTTTTTAGACTGAAATAAAAATTATTACTATTACCAGAAGGCGATTCAAGAAGGATAAACGATATTTTTTTGGCAGGGGAGCATATAATTTTAAAGTTAATCATGAAATTGGACATTATTAATAGCTGTCACATTTTTTACAAGATTTCTCCTTTCGTGTTCCACGCCACTCTATACATTTTGAAATACGTGTTGTTTAAATGACGAATTTATTTACTAACCATGTTTTATCATCTTTATTTTTTAACAGGACAATTAAAGAAAGCCAAAACAACTTCATACTCCTATAGACGCCTGCCTTGAAGATGAAAGCTAGCAGTTAGTAGTGCTTCACACTTATCCTAACCGTATAACCGTCACATGTTTCCTTTACCATTCATCAGTTTTGTGAATGCGAAGAATCCGCAGGCTGGTGGAGGTGGACTACTTGGGAGGAAATATGCGGTGGTGGTGGTGGAGTGCGCATCCACAGCTTTAAATGTTTACTTCTATAATCGTCGTGAGTGGAGGGAAAAACTTGTTAATTTTCTCCGGCTTCTTTGTGGCAACCACAACAAGACAACTGCCAAGATTGAGGCAGCGGTCAGACAGTAGTTAACTAGGTAGTGTGTATAAAAAGTTCTTCGTCTCTTGTCCTACAAAAGGATTGTCGTCTTAACCTTTTAACCAAGTGGTGTTGTATTTTTTGCCCTTTTTCGTCTGTCTCGTCGTCAGTCAAGCCGCAAAAGACAAAAGGCTGCTGAATGTGCGTGCGTAAATATATATGTAAATTGTTGAATGCTTCATCATTATCATCATCATCATCGTATGCATTTTACTAAGGATTTATTTGAATCATCATCGTCGTCTTGGTTCGAGAAGAGATTATGATATGATGAATCACCAATGTGCAAGTGCAGCAGGAGCCCCAAGAACTTTATCATCTTCTACCTCACTTTGTGCTAAGAAGGACAAGAAGATGCTGCATCCCCAACTGCTCCGTCTACCTGTACAACATTCCACAATGGGAGTAATGAGTTGTCTCAGAACTCTCCTCTTTTCCATTGTTTGTCTTTTATCACTTTCTTCCGGTGGTAAGTCAGAAACGTCATGTTTTATTTTATTTTCTGCTTGTTAGAACCGTCAACTACGACAATGAGCATCTTTACACAAAAATACCTCTCTCTCTCTCTCTCTCTCTCTCTGGTTTTTACTGTTGTTGCATGGCATGCTGGCAAAAAAAAGATTTCTTTCGTTACTTTTCTATAGTTTTTTATTGCTTTTGATAATGCTTGCATAATAATAATAATAGGCACAGTTAGGTACGTATTATTATTATTGTTGCTTGTCAAAAAATACTTTTTAGAATGAAAGGCGGCAGCAATATTTTTTCAGCTTTTACCTGTCCTTAAACACGGCACCAATTATTATCGTAAACTTGTCACTGTTAATAATAACAACAACAACGGCAGAAAGATGTGCAGCAATCGTGCACAGTGCATACACTTACTTACCATAATATACTTTTTATGCGGTGCGTAGAGTCGAGTAACGTCACAGGAGCCATGAACTTCATGATGATTACTAGTTAGGAGGATAGGATGCTGATGATTAGAATGATTGAACCCTTGTTATAGGTTTCAGAGATTGACAGTGATCATCATAAAATGTCACTTTATTTCGGTTTGTGCATTCGTTATTGTTGTGTGCAGTGGTAGACTCGGCTCGCTGTGCTGGTACTTTGATTTGAAGAAAAGATGATGTGCAGCAGCAGTCTGTCGGCAATTACGAAAAAAACTTGTCTAAAATGTCGATGATGATAATAATGTGTAAGGGATGGAGTCAGGTATATTGGTAAGGTGCATTGTTATGACATGATGATGAGGACACAAGTAGTCGTATAGAAGTAGTTAGCGAGTACCTTTTTTCCTGAAAAAACTGTACACACAATGTTGCATATAGATTGGTATGTCGGCTTTCTTCTTCATGCAGTCATTGTTCTCGGCAGGTTCTTCATGAACGTTTTTCGTCCAACGTTTTTGTTGAAAGTACTACTGACTGATCTGTTCACATTGGTAGAAGTAAGCATGGTCATTGGTAATTGATGCAGTGTATTTAACAATGAAAGTTGCAGCCATACGCATACTTTTATTCTACAAACGTACAAACTGCAATACATCGTTGATTAGCTATATTACAGTTTTCATTCGTCATCAGTTCAGAGTTAATTACAGAGATTCATAATTTCTCAAGGTTTTTTGCCTTATTTTTTGGTGAAAAATGAACCATGTTCATAATAACTTTTATTGTGTGTTTGAGATTTGTGGGAAGTAGGTCGGAAGCAATTTAAACTGGGATGGATGTGGTACTTTTGTGGAATCAATCTCATGATCTTTAAGTTACCATTATTCCATCCCACCAAAGATTCACTGAGCAAGAAAAACAAACAAACGTTCCTTTTACACAAGTTTGATTTGGATTTGAAGAAGCCTTTAGCTCACAAATCGTGGGTAATTTGACGGTTCATTTTAATGCTATTTCAAATACCCTTTTTCCTTACAAACATGCAATGTTGAATGTGCAATTGCGACATGCTCGCTTCACATTTTGTCTGGTGTAATGCGTACAATAATAACTTTGAGTTTAACAACAAGTTATATGGAGGTTTACGTTAGTCTATCTACATCACTCATTCTTGAACACTTTTTCGACGAAGGAAGAGCGTTTTCTTCGGTTCTTTTCCACGCTCTCCCAAAACAAGCATATATTTGAAGAACTCTTTATCTGTCTTCAATAGATAATAAAAGTAACCTTTTCTTTGTTTTCTAATGGAAAGAATCATACAAAATTACAACATTTTATTACCCCTAATTTCATTTCGCGGCTGCTAGTGTCACTGTTTTGAGGGAAGAAAGATATCACTCTCATCATCATCTCATCCTCTCTTTAAAGTCACAACACGGTGATGAGGACGACGCAGCTTGTGTACATTTGTTGGCTTGTGGAACAATAACATTTTCAGCATGTACCACAACAGCAACAAAAGTGTAGCCCGGCTTGTTTATTACAACGACGAGGTGGAAATGACTGTCATAAAAAGATTCGCATCACTCATGACTTTTATCATCTCAAGGGACGTGGACAGATTATATATGCATATACTGTCTTGTGTGATGATGATAATGTTGATTGTGCTGTTTGTTGTCTCAAGTCGTAATGTAGTGTGTGAACGCAATAATGACACCAGTTCTTCTTTCTCTTCTTCACAGACACATATTTTTCTTGTATATTTGTATATATTTTAACTATGCATGTGTTATAGAAAAGAATATTTTGTGTATGTATGCATGTACTACTATACGCATTTAACGCATTAAACTTTCGTCGAATGATTAGGTATACATTTTTACAATGTTGTGTAGGAATGATGGAACACTGTTCTGAGAATTTTCTTTTGAACAAAAGGTAGGCAGTTTTAGTTTTATTGCAGTTATCACTATGAGCAGAAAGTTTGATATTCTATATTTTTCTTTAAAATGTGTTTATCGAGTAGACGTACACACACATACATTTGAAGTCAGTCCCTGCTTTTTGGTATCTTTTCCCAAGTAAAAAGCACTTTGTATCTTATAATATGAAATTTTACGACACGACAAAGACAAGCCAGTTTGGGAAATAATCTATTTTATTAGGGTCTGTTTGGTAATAAAGTCTTTAGCTTTGACTGTTTTTCACTTATAAGGCTATCGTATCATGTGTGTTGTATGAGTGTGTAGTGTGTATTGTCATATTTCAAGAAACGATATAAATTGAAAAGTTTTCATGATAAGTCAAAACTATTGGAAATGGAGAGTTGTATCAACAAAATGGGATTCTAGCGTAGTGTGCAATAAATTCTACAGAAATCGCTAATGCTGAATGTATCTAATATAATCATATAGGTATACTGTACTGGTTTGTCGGATCAACCTAACACCTAACAATTAACACGCTCTTGTCCTTGACGCGATCTGTATTTACTTTCCTCGAAATAAGTATTAAACGTGGCGACACTTTTTAGTGATCTGTCATTTATTTTTTTATACTCCAAGTACAATGACCATTTGAAAAGCATAGAGCTAAACATTCGTTGTAAACTTTACTAGAGTATAAAAGTATTATTAGCAAGAGATTTGGGTAATAAAGCAATCCTAATAACAATTATCATTTGTACAATTTCATGTCACTGAGAGCAAGTTCCATCGCCTACTTCTGGAGCTTAAAAAATTAAAATCACGTCTATTAAAAAGCTTAAAAAGATCATATATGGTGTCTGGTTGCATTATATCATTAAAATGAGTAGCACAATACATAAATCCATTCTAATGAATGATGAACTTCACAAGTCATAGACGACAGCAACTCTCACACTAACGAGAGATGAGCAAAGAGAGTTCAGTCAATCTACTGAGAAGTTGTGTTGGTTTTTATACACATACTACGGAAGCCCATTTGAAAGATAACTTTAAAAATTATGTACAATGGTTAATCGGCATCATCACATCATCATGATCCAGTTTGTAGTCAGTGTTGTTTCTTTCATCTTATAATAATAAGTCGCGCATTATCTTTATTACAGTTTTGATGCCCATGTTTATCCCCTTCAAGTGGTAGTATGTATTTTCAAAATGGTAAATGCCTTTTACTTTGATTCACATACTTGTGACAGCGTGCATAAGAGAAAAAATCAGATATAATCTTCAAATAATGTTCTGCTCGTAGTTTTTGTCTTTTCTTTTTCCCTTCAATAAAAAAAGGACAAGAGAACGGTATAGGTCAAAGGGGAGATTTTTAGCTGATGGGATTGATGACCAGTAAAATCCAGCTACTAATGAGGAGATCCTTCCAAGATATTCTGATAATATGCATTAGTTACACTTTCCCGTCTCACACACAACCACTTGTAAAGACAAGAGCAGTAGCTTTGTCAGAGTGGAACAAAAGCTGGGAACAATCTTCTTTAAATTTTTGTATTGCCTATACCATATTCTTACTAATAACATACGTGGGCAAGTGTACACAGAGAGTGTGTGTGGAGAGACTGGATTGGGAACTTATAATGAGCGTTGACGGATGTACCCTTGCTCTCATAATTGGGATAATTTATAATCTGACGGCTTTACAACTTCTCACAGGCTAAAAACGAAAGAAAAAACGCCAATGAGCACACATGATATTATTTATATGAAGACAAGTTGAAAATGAGAAAATGTGAGTAAAATGTATAAGCACTCTTATTGCATTTTATGTATTTCTAACTAACCAACTTAAAAATGCATCTTGCTCGTCATCAGCAGCAGCAGCCGCAACATCATGGTCTGTCTGTCTGCTTGGTCGTGATAAAAAGCCAGAATGAAAGAAAGGGTAGGAAAGTGGAGAAATGGAAGGAATTGGAATGCATTTTTCCTCCTACCTTTCGTGCTGTGTATCTCAAGAACTAATTCTCATCATCATCATGATCGTCATCATCAGCTCGCAGTAACAAGATTTACATTTCATGTAGTGGTGGTGAGATTCCAGCATCAAGCTTCTGCTGCTGCTGATGTTGTTTTATGTAACCAAGAGTCGTGTAAAAACTGCCCAGACACATTATTACAAACGCTTTCAAAGTATGAAAACTATAAGGAAAGTACACTACTGTCCATTAGGTATATTATATCCATATATATCGCATCCATCCATTATCTATTGTGTTTTGTTAACACGATCATCTTCGCTCTGCAGAGAGCTGATGAGGATGATGATGGTGTGTACTATTTCTTGAAGGCATCGTTGGTAACACCATTCGGTAACAACCTTGCATATAGATTACTAACTGCATTCCGACAAGTTTTAAATGAAAGGCTTTTGTTTTTTTCTCTATAGATAAATAATATTATAACCTATGCATATATATGCGTAGTGTCTGCGTTGTATTTACACACACACTGTCCATCCATCCATCCATCCATTGACTAAAAAAGCGCTCGTAATAATAATAATAATGGAACGGAGTCAACACGAAAGTTTAATTTATTTTTGTGAAGTGAAGCTAAAAAACACTAGCGTTTGTTAAATGAGTTTGACTTTCCCTTATTGGACTGCTCACTTGTCTTGTTTCTCTGTCGGAAGATTTAGTACGTCACGAGAGTAATTCCTCTCTTCGGGTTTTTTTGTTCTTTTTCGCTTTTGGCTGTGTCCTATCTAACTTGCTGGCTAGTAACAACGAGTAACGAGTGAGCGATAAAAAGAAGTATGGTTTGGTTTCCTCCACACTGCAATACTCTTAATACACATTCATCAGAGTAAACTAAACCCAAGTTAACAATGTGGCGTTGTTGAGAGTTGAGAAGGGGATGGGTATACTCTGTCGTGATTACCACTTGTTTCCCTTTGAACAACGACAAAACAGCGATTCATATTATTTATTATGTGGGGAAGAGAAATAATATTGAATATGCCTATATATGTTCCAATACTACATTGTGCATATGAATATAAAGGGCATTAAATTTAAATACTTTCATGACAAATGCACAAAATGGATACTCAGCAGGGCAAACGTTTACAAAACCATGATGATGATGATGATAATGATGAAGAATGGATGACTTACCAAAACATTTTTTTCTGATGGAAAGTTAGTCAAGAATCATCAGTCTTTGGACAGGAAAACTGACAGGTAGTTTAGTTAAAGTCGATGATTCTTTAAGGCAACTCCTTTCGTAACAAAGTTGTGTTCATGCTATGTGCCATGTACCTATTAGCTATATATCATAGGTATTTTACCTCTTTTAAAGGAGCATATAGGAAGAATGTATTATGATTATTAAATATGGGCTTTTGTAAATAAATAAGTAATATTTAGTATTTGTTGCATGCTGCTGCATAGGTAGTGATGTATTTACAAAAACTCTCTGTGTGGAATGACGAAGGGAAGGGGTGAGTTTGGAATGGAACAAGCTGTGTCCATATCATCATCATCTCATTACCATCTAATAAGAATAAGATGAATGAAATTGGGAATGATAATGGTGTAGTCACTCACTGATCATCTTCTCTTTCTCTCTGTGGATTACTGCTGTGCCGAAAAGTGGCATGTATAATGCCATATACAATCATTATCATCATTCAAATAATGTTTTAATGACAGTTGTTTAACGGTCAGAGCGAGCGCAGTTTTACGCGCATTAATGAATTTTCACAGTATAAAATTACACTTTAAAATGTTTCATATATGTTTAACACGTCACTTTGTCTTTTCGTTTAACGACTTTGGCATGCTTCTGATACACATTACTTAGAAATCGATGCTTTTGTGATGTCATGAGAGAGTCAATTGGAGTATTATATTTTCACGCGAGATATATTTATACATTGTTCGCAAGAGAGATTTGGTAAGATTCAGGAAGTAAACAAAAGTAAAATATAACATGGAAGGGAGGAATATAGAAATTGCAGAGTTTGTAGGTATGTATGTGTAAATGGATGATGCACATTTTTTTAACCCCTGGAAGAAATGCCTCCTTTGACAAGCTGGTTGAGTGAAGTGACCGAAGGCGAGTCGTAGATGAAAAATTGTTTTACGCCAGAACATGTCCATCGGCTACTTCGTGATTTACATTTGAGAAATTTCCTATTACTTGAGTTACAAAGAAGAAATGAAGCAAACGACCATGCTCGCTCGAACGTACGTCTGTCATGTCGGTCTTGTGTACATTGTGAGTTGAGTATATAAAGAAACGTACAAAAAATTGTACTTTTTCGTGACGATGGACAAATGCACTGCTCTTACAATGTTGCCTTTTCTTTCTCGTTTCCTTTCAAGGTACATGCATGCATAAATTGGTGCACATGGACGTACAGGGTATCTTTTTGCTTTAAAAGAACGAACGTGAGTGCAGAGTGCAATACTTCATGATGTACTATATATGGATTTGGGGTGTGCACTTAGCGCATGCAAGCGTTGAATTTTCTTTGAAGAGTAACAGAAATGGACACATTGGGTTTTGTCTATGAAACAAAAATGATTGAGACGAGAAGGGCTCTTGTCTCGTAGAGGACGTTGCCTTTCCATTATATTTCACAAAAAGATAATGATGGAACGCGGCAGTGTAGTAGTGGCTTGGTCAAGCTCATAGAGAAGTAGGAACGTGGTCTATAGCTACACCTTCCCTTCAGTTTTTCATGCGTTTCAACGAGATTGAAATTGAACTAAAATGTCTTAATAAATACGGTTGATACTTGTAAAGTGTACAATGTACACACGAATGGTGCATTTTGTGACGATCGATAAACAATAGGTTACATCTGCCCCTAGACGTACTGTATGTATTTTGGTCCTTTGTTGACCTTCTGCCGTGCCGTCCACCTGGGTAAGGGCACCTGCAAACAGATTTTCGTCTAGATCTAAAAAAGAGAACATTTGAAAGTAGTAGTGCATTACAGTAAGTATAGTATAGTTTAAGAAAATCTAAACGATATTTTTTTAGTTTGAGTCTTTGTCTAAACACTAGATCAAGGTAGCAAGAAAGGGGTAAAAAGGTAAAATTAGAACCGGCACCTTTTCTGACCAGTAGCTTTTTACACTAGTGTTATAAAAGCGAATGACCAAAACTTTCCCCCTTGATTCATGTCGCTTGTCTCTCACCGACGTACAATGGAAAGAAATAAGTTTTAAAAAAGTAGCTACTACTTTGGAAATGTGTAAAAAATGGTTTAAGATCTTTTCCTGAGATTGCAATGATGACAAGAGGGGAGCAGAGAAGAAGGGTTTTCTTCTCTCTGGATGATGAGTTGGAATTCGATAGAAGCAAGAAACAAAATAAAAATATATGCCTATGAAGGAAGGACCTACAATAACATTTACCATGAATATACATATAACAGGACGAGAGTAGATTTAATGCACTTCAGTAATTCAGTGTACGACTGGATCACACTCAAGAATCTGAAGAAAAAAGTTTCTTTTTTTTCTCTTTTATGTGTGGTGATGTATATTTTGTATTTGAATGGCATAAATGGCCAAAGGAGCCTCATGCTGCTACAGACGATTTTAACGAAGTGCGTTCTTATGTCTCAAATGTCATTTTTTCACAGCATTGACTAATATCACTAATGATTGTCTCGAACATGTTCTTATCTACTTTTTTGTATGGTCTGTGTCCCTTATGGCTTCTGTACGTATACAATATATACGACGACGATGATGTTAAAAGTAATTATTCCGCTTAAGAGTGAGAAGTTTGTATACTGTTTTTGGTGAACGTAAATAATGCAGGATATGTTGTATTTCTACCAGTTTTTCTAAACTGATTTGATGATAGGAGCAAGTTTTTTCTCTGTTTCTGTCCCTGTATCCATTCTTCCTTTTGTCATCTTATGGTTTGTCGGTAGTACTCCCGCAGCATGCTTTCCCGTGGTTCTATTATTGCATTGCTTCCTGACTGATTGCAGGATGGAGACTAGAAGAGGTTCTGTGAAGATAGACAGAGAGAGAACACTGCACAGATATGTTTGTATTTTTCTTTTGTCGATGGATGTAAAAAGCGACAAATAAAGAAAGCCATCATCTTATCCTCGACAATTATTTCTTTGTAAATATAATATTAGCTGTGAGCTACATAACTGAATACACTTTTGGAATTTTACTGAAAGCCCGACAGTCTTGTACATGCATACCCACCTACTCTCTATCTGGTAGAAAAATAACAATCAAGGAAATATCCCAGCAGCAAACATTAAATTGTCAGCATCTCACTTGAGTGAATAATGCAATTTTAAAACGTGTAAGGTGCACTTTTTGCTGAGTCAGCCGACCCGTCGTTTACCAGTGAACTGTCCTATAATCTTAATGACGTGGATTTTTAGAAAGAATTGTTGCATCACCAAAAGAAAATACTTCACTTTTTTCTTTGAAAATTTGAAAAAAGAAAGAAAAGGCGACTACTTTACTTTTCATTATACATCTTTCATAGGAATAGGCTACCATACATGAGGAAGGTGGTTGATGAACATATAGCGAGGAATTTGGGAAAACGGCGAGAAATGTTTGATGATGTTTTAAGCTCTTCTTTGTCATTTGGGGTGGAAATCCAAACGTTGGACATGCATTTTTTCGTATGCATCAATCTGTAAATTGTAATCTCTTGGTAGTTGCAAGCATTAATGACACAGTCTTTTGTTATGAAATCATATTATTCATGATGCTCGTCATTATTTTGCTGTCATATGTTCTTCAAAATTGCTGTTGTGCCATCATCAATTGAACAAAGAAAAGTTTCAAGAAATACGCATCTTGTCAGCAAATTTGCTTCCATTATCAAGCAAGATTACTGAAATAGAAGAGATGTGAGAAAACTTTTAATCGGTGCAGTCATTTGAGCTGAAAGTAAATCTCTAAATCTGTTCATTGGAGCAGGGTGAAAAGTGTATAAAAATGTAAAAAAATACATACCTACTTAAGTAAATATATAAATAATCAGATGAACCACGGTTTTTTGAACTTTCAATTACCAGTCAGTCGGCGATGCATTTATTTATAAATGCTTGAGCTGCTCACCTCTCACTTTTCGTAAATAGATTTCAAGATGGTTGTCCAGCTATAACCCCCAAAACCCCGTTTTGAACTGAATAATATTACAAGACGCTACCGATGCCTATGAAATGACAGATTAATGATCGTTCCGGGTTTCTAAACTCTAAACCTGATTGGAGACAGATGTGTAATGGTGTCTCTTGATTTGAGAAAAAAAGTAAAACTGAACGATTTACTACTTAACTTTTTAGCGTCACGTTAATAAATAAATAAAGTTTCTCTGCTGAGCTGAACGTAACAAACAAGATCGAACTACACATGGCAGGGAGCCAAAAAAGGTATCAGATCTCCTCTGGAGCCTTGTTTTAAGAGAAAACCAGAAAAATGGATTTTCTACCATCTTTCTCATTTTGACTTTGGATGCGCAATACAATATTAAATAGTCCGTATTTAAAATGGTGGTAGGATTTTTTTGTAACCAAAATAGTGACAGACATTTCTAATCTGATGACGACTACGAATAGTATGTATTTACGAAGCTGATGATGATGAGTTTGACTTTGAAAACCGCATCTCATTCTCCGTTGTTCCTCTCTCTCTCTCTTATCTGTACATCTGAACGGGTGACAGTAACAAAATTTAATCTCTCAAAGATCATCTGAAAAGTGGAAAAGTAATCGGGGTAGACGTAAAGAGCTTCCGATTATAATAATTTTAAAACTGTGTCATGTCATGTGCATTTTTATGTAACTAAAACTGGTTCCAACCACCTTTTCAGCTAGAAAAAGTGTAGTTGCTCCTTGTGGCACTTCTCTCACAGAGAGAGATCATCAAAGTGGAATGTTGGTCCTCTCGCACCTCATTTTTTTAGAAAGGTAAAAACCCTTTTTAAAGAACATGACAATCTCAAGCCAATAATAATACCTAATGAGATATTGATCGGATTTTTGGTGACTACATGCATGCATCAGGTACAACGACGACGCGGAGCAAAACAGATTCCTAATGTCAGGTTGTTTCAGGCGTGATGAATTACGCGGAGATGACTTGAATATCATATTATTATTAGGGACCGGGACCATACCAGGGGCATGCGTAATGGATGGTTAGACACACAGTGGTTAAGTGGAAACCCATTTCAAATTTAAAAGCTAATATTATTATGCAGCACTTCCGAAAGTTATAAAACGTGTAACATTAAAACTTACTTTACCAATAACTTTTATTATTCATGTTTGCTTGCGTGCAATGCACTCACCTGAAGTAGTCAATACACATCAGTGATTTAATAAAAATACTGAAGCTACTAACTCGTAGGTGGTTGATGGTGATGCACGCATGATGGAAGGTTGACATGATGTTGGAGCAACGACGACGGTCACGGTAGAATCAAATTTACCTGTATGCAATGCAATATGCATTAGGTGACGGAGACTAAGCTGAGAAAACGATTTGGGTTTGGGATTGTCTTGTGCAAGTCAACGTTTTAAAAATGCTCACAAAAGTCTTGGTTGCTTTACGGGAGTATAATTTGATATGATCCCACACATTGTACAAGGGTGAAGGGGGAACAGACGACGACATACGAGGCGTTTGTTTTTCGTGACCTATCCTATCCTACCGTCCAAATTATACTTGGCAGTTTGGCAGGAGACTAAGGAGAAATCAAGGAGTAATGTAACAATAACTTTTACCAAGTCACGAAAACGGTGAAGGTTTGGAGGAGGAGGATGACGGTGGTGGTGGTGTAAGCGTGGCAAAGAAAATAAATACACGCAGCTTTACTGCTTTAAAAGGTTGTTAGTTGGGTTTAGGAAAAAAAGTAAACTTGTCTGTGTGTCGTTGAATTTTAAGTGCGTTTTAAATGACTCAACCCTAACTAATAGCAGTACAAACAAGTACTAAAATAAAATATGATATTTGTACAAGTTTCTTAAATTGCATCATCGCTTTGTAAATATGAATGTAATTCTTGCTTGAGATGAGACTCCATTACAAGTTCTGTCTCTCTGGGTGCGAGCTGATCGGTTTTGTAGCAATTTATTGAAGAGTAATTCCATATTTCAAACTTTTAATAACCAATTTAAACGATGAGTTCATCTGTATTTTTGTAGCGTAAATACTAATCTATCTGCTGGTGAGCATTTTACGTTTTATTCTTACAAATCTGTATAAATATTATGTGTTTGTGTTCTTTTATTGAACCTGAGTAAATACTTGAATGAGATCATAAAATAGCATACTAATTTGTTTGCCTAATATGTTAAACGATGCGTTATAGTGTTTATTTAATGAAAAAGCAGAAAAATGAAGACTTTCTTGACAAATAGAGTTTGCACACGACTTTGGTACTACAAGTACGGTAAGGTTAAGTTTAGTTCTTGTTTCGTGAGTCCCACCTAGTGACCAGTGACTTTAGTAAGCGTTGAATTCATAAGCAATACATGTTAGTACGCTACAGTCGTGTCATGTCATAAATTTTCCCTTAAATGTATAATGCATTTTACTTTTATTAACAAGCCCACAAACGAATTACTTTTACTCTTTGGTAGCAATCTCAATGATACAATGAACTTGGTGTTGGTATTGTTATTACTAAGAGAATGATTTACATTTTTTGTCGTCGATGATCAGATGAAATATGGAAGATCTTAATTCTCAAACTGGCAACGATTAATTTCAATGAAATTGATTGATGTCCTTTCGTCCAAATAAGCAAAGGAGCAAAACAAGTCTGTGAATGAAAAAAGATACCTAAATATGATTGCCTAACAAGAAGGATAGTCGCAAAAAGCTAACCAGCCAAGTACTGAGCAATAAGAAGTTCTTTAATTTCTACTGTCATGTCCGCACGAAACGCATCGCAAATTATAGAAGCATATTATACCAAAGTGAAAAGTGTTGTGTGAAAAGAAACAAATTAAAATGACTGTGCGACAAAAATTATTGCCTCAATCGCTCCACAGGAAGGAATCGCTCAAAAAAACTGAACATATTATCTGATCAGGGTCAAAAAGATTTTAATTTGTTTATTAATAATCTTTAGAGGAGGATGTACTACGATGTGGCATAAAAATGACTTGTCACTTCTTCTACCAATATCAAAGTACATAGTAATGTGATGATTATAAAATATTGTGGTGGTCACTGCTAGGCTGCTTGCTGCTATTTATAATGATGACTCAAATTCAAATATGATTTCTTTTCCATTTGAACCTTATTTTAAAATGGTATCTATCTGACAGAATGTCAACAGTTGAACGGTTGCTGATGTACTGTACAGTGTACAAAGTAACATTATTTAAAATCCATCCATGTAGAATAGTCACAGCAATGACGATGATGACGATGCTGTAGACCAGTATTGCCTGCCTTCAAGTGTTAATTTACGTCGATTTATGCTCCTTTAATTTGGATCAATGCGTTTTAAAATGACTATGTTATGTATGTAAGATATATATATGATCTCAATTAATTTATTTGATGTCATAATTTCTCTTGTTTGACTTTGATGATAAAGTTGATTAAAAACGTTCTCAGAAGGAGTTCATTTATATATCTATTTATCTTTTACGAAATACAGTATTGTAGGAAGATTATTAATAGTAGCGCTAATAAAATATTGTTCACTATATGTTTACGACCACCAACTGACTGAAACAGCTTTTTCGAATAAACACTCATACATTTCACGTGTTGTTGTCAATTTTGTTTCCTTCTCGCTCAAGAAAAAGTATAACAATTGTTTTTTCAGTATACATTCGCGTGATGACAAGCTACTCCAAACGGTGGATTATACGGAGCAAATAAATATATGTTGAGATGAGACCAATCCATTTTTTTGCAATGTTGACCTCTTCAATAAATTGACAAATAATTTGTACCATCATCACTACATTTTTTATTTTCAAAATGCTTCCGCGTACACGATAACCTCTGTCGATAAGGATGCATTTGGACAAAATCAAAGTCTTCGAAACGGTAAAATTAAAAATACTTGGCCATGCCCAATGTGTTTGGCATTAACAAACACACGTCAGCCATATTTGACATTGCTGCGTATAAAATGTTGACATAGATCAGGATCGAAATGGCATTCCTAAAAAAGGGAGTGTTAAAATTGTCAGTCACTGCAACTGCTCTGGTCTGTAAACAAAACGCATGTTGTTTCAATTCAAGTCGAATTAACATTTTCTTTCTGCTGCAAAACAAGTAAAAGAATCTGTTGTCACACGAGCCATTTGAAACTTATTTGGCGTGATTTTGTCATTGACATAAACTTTCATCGTTGTGGATTTAAAATGCTTGATGACACGAAAAACAAAAGGAAATGTACGCAGTAACCTTAATGCAACAATGTTTACCTGACAGTACGCCAATATCATTTTATCTCGTAAATATCATACTGGCTATTGACTTACAGCGAACCACGTTATTTTACAATATCATTATAATATCTTATATACAGATATGATGAAAGTTGAATTGCACAGAGTCATTTTTTCATCAGCACAATCAGCAGCAAAAGTGTAAGCAGCCATAAAAACGTTCCTTATCGGTCAAAGTCTCAACGTTTGGCCGTCGTCGTCGTCGTGAGAAAAGAAAATGAATGAGATACGTCGACTTTGTAGGCATTTTCAATTCGATTTACCTTGATTTGGTCGAAGTCGTCATCGTATCAAAAGTGATAACTATCAGACCAGGTGGGCCCGCTCTTTTAAACGTACAACAAATCTGCTATGTGATAGACAAAATCGATGTGTGAAGCTAAATAATAATGAATTTTTTATGGTTTCAGCTCGCAGTCTTTTCCTAGTGAGTGATGAGCTTGTAGGAATTCTAATTAGAATTTTATGGGTATTGTATACCTTTGTATGGCCAGCCATAAAAAGCATGACTTGTACTTGGCAGTATAAACTCTCAACAAGATATATACACAAAACAGCGACAAAGTAGCAAATTTCATTCTCTCACTTTGCTATTCTCTCAGCTTAATAATCGCAAGAGGACTTCTGTGTGTGTGTGTGTGTGTGTGGCAGAGAAAATGGTAAACTCGGGCTCACAGACAATGAGTGAGATAAAGATGAGATTGTATTAAGTTTTAAAAGGAAGATGAAGATACATAATATTATGCTTTGTCAGTGAGAATCTTTCGATGGAGAAACGAAATTTGTTCATGGTTTAAGCATTGCTGAAGTAATGACTACAAACAAAATATCAATTACTGGCCGTGCCATTATTAGATGGATTGCCGATAGTTGAATGGAACAAAAGTGCTAATAGAAGAGTCTCTTGTTGAGAAATTGAAAAGCGAACGTTAGTTTGTAAAAAAAATATGTTGGCGATCATTGTGTTGGGTTGTCGTTTTGTTTCGATCTAGAGAGGAATAAATTGCTCACAGGTGCGTAATATGTTTTGGCGAAGGTGTACGATTTCATCAGTTTGCATGCTCTGTGGTGGATAAGAAGTTGGTGAGGTAATATTGCTTTCTTATTTTCGACAATGATGATATGATTTCATGGACTCCTTATTTTGTAGTTGACGTAGTTGTTGTTTCAGTATATCTACCTGCCTGAATTTCTTTTCATTTTCATCTCATTCAGACCAACAAAGCTCTAGTTAAAATGTTGTGTAAATTAGGTTCCTGGCAATCACGATTTTTTTGCCTGTCTTTGCTGATTTTTTTGTAGATCAGATTTTGTCTGTTGTAGGTGATATTATATAACAATGAGCAAAACGAGTGAAATGGGAATGTGAGTAGGTAGTTGGGCTCCGAAAACGTACTTTTTTTCTACCTCCGTTTCCCATATGAAGTGAAGGCACTCAATTTAGTTTCTTTTACCTTCAAATACCTAATCGTATTACATGCGTATCGAATGACTGGCTGACGGATGCTTTTAAAGATGAATGAAAAAGAAAGATTAGAAGGGAGGATGAAAGCTCAATTAATAGGATTGATGGCTTATTACCGTTTTTGTACTTGCAATCCAAACAAGTTCTCCGATAATTGACTGCCAATGCGAAATTAAATCTGGAGAAAAATTCATTAACTCTTCATGTTATTCTCTTTACCAGTTACACTTGGCGGATGGACAATGTGGAGTGCAAAAGTAGGTAGATACATAATACGAGCCTACGCACAAAACGCAACATTCGTTTACAATCATCTTTTGTTTAGTTTAATTTGCAAGAATTACACAGATAGATTCTCATTCTTGTTGCATAATACCAAAGTAAGATAATTGCATGTAAAACTTTTATTTGCAGGAAAGTAAAAGCTTGTTTGGTTTCTCTAAATGTCGTTTTAGTGAAATGGTCATGATTATTTAAAAAAAATTATGAAACATGATATGGGATTAAGTGGTATATATGAGTCGTTAAAAGTGTATCGTATCATCACCAGTCTGAGATAAACACGCGCACAAAAAATGGTCGAGTCGAAGAAAGATTTAGGGCGTTTTATGATAATATGCTGCTAAACTACAGAAGTTAGTCAGCGAGATTTTATTTAATCGAAATGGGAATAAGAAATAAAAGCAATTTCTCACAGACATGCATAATTCAAATAAAATAATCATACCTCTTTGCTATCATTGTTGACTGACGGATGGTGAATTGAGAATTCGTAAAAAAATGATGTGGGCATGTCGTTGTACCCACTTGAAATTGAGTGTGGCATGACAGGAGTTTCTTTTGCGTTCCTTTGAAATATATGTAATGAAAGTCAAGTGCACAATTTACGCACAAGTAAACATTACGATGAAGATTTGTCAATAATATAAAAAATGTTTCTATTACATACTGTGTAGGTGCCCATTAGTGGTTATTACCACAACGTAATATATTTTAAAGAAAATACTTGCATGGAGGAAAGGTGGTTTGTCATGCAGACACGTATGAAATACTACAACATACACACTGACAACTATTTTTGCGACGTGATCAAGCTCACATATATAAGGTACATTGAATTATTATTACAAACTCCAATAAAAGTTGGCAATTTTCCGTGGGAAGGAGATTTTCTCTCCGTATTGATAAGATTTGTGTTGTTCAACGTGTTTTTACCATTTATACCACGTTTTTTTGAATACTCTCTCAGGGTAATAAGGTTGTCTGTTGTCTATAAAGATTTTAATCCAGCCAAAATATCTTCTCAGAAGTTCTGGTTAAGTAGGAAGGTATGCATGCATGCAAAATATGAATAAAACGCTGTCAAAACTTGGTTAGCAAGAAGGTATGTAAAATAAGTTTCTTAAACCTCTGTCATTTAAAAAAATGTGCATAGATTTTATTACCTTTTTTAGGCATGTATAAAGAGATTTTAAGAAAATAATGATTGAACTAACAAGATCATTTCACTCAAAATATTGTAACTCATGTGATAATAGTTTTTGCGTGGGTACACATACGTAATAGTAGACTTTCGCTAATGGGCCTATTAAAATATTCGTGGGTATAATATTTGTACAACGTGTGGAAAATAAACAAAAATGCATATCATCTTTAATTGCAGACATGACATGTATAACTGGGTGACGTGATACTACTTGGGTCATTTATCCCACAATGGTCCTTGTCTTCTTCTATCACTGAGAATACAAATTTCTATTAGGGACATAATTTATGATTTTGAAACTGTGCTTGGGGACTAGTTTAGACCTATTTTGATCCTAACTTGTCGTGTCGTATCTCTCTGTTTAATATGACACATGGAACCGAATCCCGGTCGTAATTCATGCATATAGCAGAATATTTTATGCCACGCGACGAACGCGTTTTTTAAAAAGCATATCAGATATCGCTGAGCAAACCATTATTATTGTACTCCTATATGATGGCATATATAACATGCTAGAGTACATTAATTTTAATGTTCTTTCATGTAATCAACTTCAATTGAGCCAATGAATGAATGAAAATATCGCTCCATGGGCACATTAGTTCACATCAACAAAGCAGATGTATGTTTTGTTCCACAGATCCTATTTAGGAAGTCATATTATATTATACTTGATGTTGTAGTAATAGAGTTAGAAGAATTATTGCCCTTCAAGTGAAAATTTGCACACGTACAGCGTATCTCCAGTGCTAGTACTACCGTGCCATGTTGATAAAGGGAGTGTGTGCTTGTAGTTATATATGTACATGTTTAAGTCTTGATGGGGAGAGGTTAAATGGTATGTAATGGTGAAAGGTTTTGACCTTTCACTTTGTATGTCTGTTAAATACTATGCTAATATAATTTTTAATGGTTTGTTTGGGTTTTTGATTATCTTAATGTCAAGCGTGTGTCGTGTGGCTACACCATATGAATATTCATATTTAACTGTACTTTCTTCGACATAACATGAACAAGTTCCAACGCACATTCTCGTGCAATGTATTGAAGTAAAGAATATCACGGATGGAATGTCACGATTTTCGTTAAAAAAGGTTGGGATTGTGTTGAATTATAAAAGTATCTCACATTATCAATCCATTCCTTTTGATTTTGAATACCGATTAAGAAAATCGAATGCCAGGAATGTCCATCTATCTAACAAAAATGCTTCTAGCTCGAACACACCTCCAACCCTTTTAACACTTTAGTATAAAGTCGTGTGCAACGTGTTAATTTTCAGCATTCAGCTCAGAATAATGGGTAAAGTGGTAATTGTACATTTACAGCTTCAGAGCACAGAGTGCGTAGAAAATGTTTTAAAACTAAATTGTAAATATAATATCTTGTGGAACGTTTGGTTCCTTGTACATAGATCTATCCTTTTGTTCACGCATTTTTACTACAGAATCATCTTTCACTCAATTCTCACGTTTAGGATGTACCATTATACCCCTTTTACCAAATATCTTAGGGAAGCAAGGCAGTGAAATCGTGATCCATTCATCGTCAGTCATGGAATTTTAAATTTTCCATAATATATTGCCTTCTTCATATACATACTTACACACTGTGAAAACAACTTGTGGGAGAAGTGTACAGGAAGTCATACAAATGAGCTCATTAACATAATATTCCAGTGGTGCTTTAATGAACTTCTGTTTTCAGCTGGTCTCCGTCATGTGAATTTGGATTCGTCGATGATGCATTACCCTTCTCCGGTTGCATCTTGAGAAACTGAATGGTAAAAGTTATGGCGCTGACAGATTTGATAAAAATTATTCCTTCCTTCCATCTAATCTTTGCTACATTTGTGATGGATGACATTGATCTCTACAAACGCAATGGTTTGCAAGGAAATGACTACTTACATTTCATACCGAGATTGAATGGAAGCTTCTATCTGTTGAGATAATTCAGGACTTTAGAACGTACATAATGAAGACAAACTATATACTATAGCCTTCTTGAAATGCTCGGTTGTCCTCATTAGTTGATTCCTGCTTCTTCCCAGGCAGCGCAGAGTATGTACTTACATTTTTCTCCATGAAACAGCATCCCTGCATTGCATTATTGCACAATATTACATACATATAGAATGCTCAGCACTACAATAATAGGAACATGTAAAACTGGCACATATAACATGTAACATATCACTTGCAATTACAACAATGCCTGTATACTGTCCATTGTTACAAGCATATTATGTGTAGCTAGCATGTTTACTGATGATGATACCCTATCGGTAGACTAAAGTAAGTGGTCATGTATATAGCTTTTTGAGTTATCGGTTGCAATTCATGGTGGTCTGTATATTCGCCGACCAGGTGGACATAGACTGACAAGAGTGTAAGCCCAAAGTGTAATCATTACCAGGAGGTGTGCAGTAGTATGTATGCAGGGATGGATCTGAAAAATTATATTCAAGATCTTGCGTGTATGTATGTCTATATACATATGTATATGTTTGCATGCAAAAAATTGAGCCTGTTTTAATTGCATGCTATATACTGTTGGTTGAGTGTTTAAAAGTTTTCTCTCTTATGATAGTGCTTGCTTGTTGTATTCGCTCCATTTCAACATTTTTAAGGGATATGTAGTATGTACTATTGTTCTCTTGCGTACAAAACATTGACTTTGTTCTAACTCAACTTTTTATCTTTTGTTTCAGCTGATATTGGAAAATATTTCACACGGAGCCCACAAAGTATTGTTGCACCGCCTGGGGATCGAGTTACTTTCCAGTGCGAAACTAACATACCCGCGGAACAGGTTTGTAATTCAAAATTCAATAATTTTTTTTTCTTTCTATTCTCTCTTCAACATAATATGCAATCTGTTTTTATCATTATGTTAGGGAACAAGTACAAAATGAATTTGCGACATACTAAAATTACTTTGTAGACCAAGTCACCGTAAATGTTTCGATTGTGATATAAAAACATGATGTAATTTATTGGATGAGGGATGATGATATCGCTCGCTACAAGTGATGCTGCATAGCTATAAAAATGTAACGTTTGTGTTGTAAATTTATGCTACCAACAAAAGAAAAACCATTTTTAGTTCATGTAGAAAGCTTGGGATTTGGTTGTTGCACCAGTCAACACTATTGTTGATACTGCTACTACGACAGACAGATTTAGATTCACGATGCAATTTCCCATGATGTTATAGGTACATAATATATCCTTTAGCGTTGCTGCTTTCACATGGGTAAACATACCATAAAAAATATGTATAGCGTACGCCATCCAAAATGCTTTACAATTTTACAGCATTCTGTCTAAAACATACATAGTAGCTTATATAGAGTCGCAGTAGAATGTTTGTTTTTCCTTTCATAGCTAGCAGAGCGATTCTAATGTGATGTAATTATGATCTGGAGGTATAAACTTGTAATTAATAATAATAAAGGAGAGGGAAAAGAAAATAAATACCTGGTATGAAAGAAAGGTGCTTTCGTTACTCCGTTTACAAGAAATGTGTACCTGGAAGCTGGAACAGTTCAACAAGCTATAACCTGTGATATTTCTGCACAGTTTCATGATATAATTGTTATTGTTTTATGAAGTCATTCCAGGGCATTCAAGCATTCAAATAGAAAGATGAAGAAAACTACAATCTTATCTATAAAAACATCCCAGCAAAAAAGCTAGATACAGATAATCGCTCGCAATTATGCATCACTATAGAATATGATGCAGTTTTGTTGCTTCGTGAGTGAGATAAGCGACAAGCTAATCTAGTTCTAATCAGGAAAAAGTGAGAAGGTTTAATGAGATGATGATGATGGCTTTAGGAAGGCTCACGTAAAAATACTTGTAACAAAGCAGGCGAAACACTTTTTTTGTTCTGAAAGATTAACGAAGGGCTATTTTTGAAGAAAATCATTACACAAGGAAAACCTGATATAGCATTTTATCTGTAAAAAAACTTTAAATGTTTTAATTCACATATCATTTTCACTTATCAATCGTCTTATCGTGAAGGTAAACGTAAGCATTATTGACTGAATAGATATTTTTCTTGATGACGAGACAGACAAGCACTGTTTTACGAATTGATGATGATGATTATGACTTAGATGTGACGAGACGAGGTTCCAACTTAACAAACAAACGTTAAGCAGCTAAATTAAAGAATTTCAGCCGACGTATTTTTTCCCGACTGCTTTTCTATTTGATATCTTATCTTATGGCTAGTCACCAGTTATATTTGACATATCAATAAATAAATAAAAACCAGAAGAAACATGAGAAGGGAAATATTTTAAATAATAATAGTATTTTTTATGCATAGGTACATGTACATACGTAAATGCATTGTGCAACGCATTATTCTTCAATTTTTATTGCATTCCAAAGTTACTTTGATTAATCGATCAAATGGAGGAGCCATCATAAGAATTTCTATTTTGTAAGATGAAATAAGTGAATTTTTATTTTCATGACCTTGCCTTGCAAATGTCTTCATTGTGGTTAAACGGGTTGGTTGCTTAAACTAGACTAGATTCACAAGAGAATGAAGCGACATGCAACCAACAACAAGCGAGTGGTTGATTGTTGCTTTTTTCGGCGTTGATTACAATGATGGACTGGATTCTTTCTCTTTTTTTTACGGTAACGCTATATATGAACAGAGAAGCGAGAAAAATATGCAATACATACAGACAGAAGAAATTTTGATAAAGGCATAACGCTGTCAAAAGAAGAAAGAATAAATTGTTTGGGTACATTAATAGTATATTTAGATAATGAATTGAAGTTGTAACAGAGATTGCAATAATACTCCAATTTCACCTCTGATCAATAATAGAGGTAGTTTCTATTTAGATCACTGTGAGATGAGTTCATTGTTTTACACTAATCAGTATGATGGCTACCTGATAAAAAAAATTCTTTAGATTGCAAGTATTTTTTTATGATTCTCCTTCTTTCGATATAATCATTAACACATACGAATTTACCAAAGTCGCTGACCAGTAAACAGAAAGGATTATATAGCTGCATTGCTATTGCTGCAGTGTGTAACGTATTCCGTTCACGCCAATTTCTATACGCACACAAAAATTTACATACAGGTAGACAGACGAGAACGGTATTTGAAAAAATGCAAACTACTGTTTGATTTTGATCCAACGCGACATGAATTTCATCATTTCGTGACAGTCATGTTAATTGATGATTTTAAAAGCGGTTGAGTTTTGATTTTCGATCATCATGAACATCATAGCAAAATAGTATTTTATTTGGAGGGTGATCAAATAACAAGGATAAAAATGACATGACATGAAAAGTATAGATTATCTTATGTTTATATTTTGCAATTTTTAGGTTCGATGGAAGCTGAATGGACGATTTCTGTTTCCAGCCAATGAATCCGATATCCGCGTTTCCGGCACGCTTCTCTCTGTGAAAGTTAGTAAAAACAGAGAGAGATATATGCAGCAAGTTGGGGATTATCAGGTATTAAATTGGATATAAATAAAAAATCTTATGGAGCTCAATTAATTAATGGCAAGAATAATGACCACATTTTCAGATTGATTAAGCAATAGCGTGTCAGTTTCCTTTTAATTACAAATGAATTCTTTTTAAAAAAATAATTTCACAGTGTGTGGCGGAATTTGGAGCGGAAGCCCTGACATCCCTACCGGCTCAGTTGACGATCGCCCAACTGGATCCATTTCAACCGCACAGCAACAAAACATTGGAGGTTGTGGAAGGGAATACAGTGGCAATCTCATGTGATGCGCCATATAGTAATCCACCACCTGTCATACAATTTTATAAAGATGGCAGATCCATCGAGCCAGAAACAGGTACGTTTAAAACAACAAACGATTAAGCCTGGTGAAAAATTAGTGGCCTAAAAAGTTACGATAACTTGCGCTCTCTCTCATGTAATTGCATATTGTACAACCATTTGGATAAAATGAGATTAAAGAGCTTGTTAAGTAGGGGTAATCGGTAGCCAAAAAAAGAAGAACTATAATAACGAAGCGGTGTGTAGGCGGGCGTGTTCTTATATGTAACTTGTATATATACATAAAACACAACATGTAGTCTCTCAGCTCTGGAGTCTAGATCATTGTGCTTTAAATTTAACCACAAATTATGTGTTCTCTTGTCAAGATAAGTACTAAAAAACACAACTATTCTCATTCATTAATAGTTAGTTAGTTAGATTGCTGATGATCATTACTTACCTGTTCTACTCAAATGATAAATAATTTTACCGCATATATCCTGTGTGCGATTGGACTATGCAATCTTTTAAAATGTATTCGTTATATCCGTAATTTCCTTTCTTTTATGCTTTTCACCGTTGTGCTTCTTGTCAATCTCGTTGTTTCAGATCTCATAAAATGTTTCTACGTTTTAACAGTGATTAATGTGACGTTATCTGTGCAAAAATAGTTTGCACGTATTTACCTGTGTAATGATTCATATAAGGATTGTTAGATGTTTTTGTCGACTCTTTTACCGTCAGTAATCAACGCAAAAGACTTTTTAGTTGTTTCATTTTAATTATATTACGTTAATCTTGGGGAAAATCTTGAATTCTATTGTCTTTGTATGCTTTATGAAATTACGACGGAAGATGAGGATGGGCAACAGCAAATAAATAACATTCGAACTGGCTCATTCGTGTCTTTACATTTTTTAGGAAATTGGATTTCTTTTACTGTGCATATTATTCTCAACCTTGCTTTTTTCTTTAAAATGTAAGAAAAAGTATGCTTTTAATTTAAAAGAAGGAAAGATTTTATTGTTTGATATGACCAAGGATTCAAGTTTTAGAACTAGAACTTTGAATATTCGTTGTTTGTATGCCTATAACTTTGTGCTGTCGTGCACATAGATATACACATTGTAGGCAACTATTGTTAAGAGAAAAAAACTTGTACTCAAAGGATTGCATGAAACGAGGAAAGCACATCATGCAATGCTATGAGTTATGAGCTCATTCATTTTATCCAACTAGTTGGTTTTTTTGCAGTATTGTAAATAAGTGCCCGTGCTTTCCTGGCTTAATTAAGACCAAATTAATTAATAATTATAAAAGTCCATATAATATATACTATAATTCTTTTCTATTGTTGATAAAATCTACAGGAAATAGCATGCTGATGGACTCTGGGGTGCTCCATCTGTATAATGTTTCGTATTCCGATGCTGGAAGCTACTGGTGCGCTGTAACAAATCATATAACAACGGACACGTACGTGGCGGATTGGGTCACCCGTCTGGTTGTGCTGCCAGTGTCGATGGTACCTAGGAAAGCTCCAGAGTTTCTAGTTAAACCCAAATCATACTACATAATTCCTCAAGGTATATAAGATATTTTAGACTAATAGGTATACTGTGCAGTAGCAGGCAAGGAAGTTGAAAATGCACCTGCCACCCTGCTTCTTTTTCTTAACTTTTTACTGCACATTTAAAATTTTCAAAGAAGCATGCATGTGAAACTGATTGGATAAAAGACTTTTTTTAAAGACTATAAAAATAAAAATGGCATATTTTTTAATGATCACTTTTTAAGATGGGAACGTAACGCTTGAATGCGTGGCAATTGGTAACCCACCCCCGTACACGACTTGGAGGAAACTTCGTGCGCCAACAATGACAAATTACCAGTCGAACAAAGGAACGCTGCATTTGTTCAACGTTGGAATTTCACAGGAGGGTGAATATATTTGCGAAGCGTTCAACGGAGTCGGAGATGCAATTACGACTCTCTCGACCATTGTGTTGAACAGTAAGTGTGCACACATAATAAGTCAGTTTTCAAATAAAGATGACATCATATTTCATGCACAGTTTTTTTTACAAATTTGGCTTATACATTAGCTAAATTCGTTTAAGAAAGTTGGATCGAATTAGTATATTGGTTTAGCAATTAAAAGTGGTTTTAAAATGTTTCATCTCCTTGTTTAGGTATGCCCAACATTACAAAGGAGCCGATGAGTCTGATTGTCGAAGAGGGTGGAGAAGCCATTATTGACTGTGCTTCGGAGGGTCTCCCCAAACCGAGTAAGCACATCAACTTGGTGTACATCTTTGCTTACAACGTTAGCTAATCATGATCTTCATAATCACTATTCTCTTTGTAGGATCCTACTGGGTGTTTAATGGACAAAATGTTCTTGATGATGGGAACGTTCAGATAACCGGTTAGTAGAACAAGAGCTTGCAAATTTTTTTTTGCATATTCTATATATCAAGCAATTGTGAACTGTTTTGCAATGCAATGCTATTTTGTGAGGAAATTGGAATATCATTAAAATGTTCATGTACTCTTGCTACGTCTCCTCACCATCAATTTACATACATAAACTCATGTTGAGATTTAGTAGAATGAGAAGGAGACGCACGACACATATAAGGCTTTATTGTTCTAGTCTGGCATAAAAACTGCAAGATTTTTATATTTATTGTTGTATTTTTTCTTTTAGACTGGGGTCTAAGAATATCCAAAGTGGAGAAAAGACATGCCGGTTTGTTTCAATGCTTTACGAACAATCCGATGGGTACGGTTACCAGTCCTGCCGAGCTGAAAGTGATGCCGAAACAAATCACAGCAATGGCGAATGGTGGCACAGGTTAGTGCTTGGTTCCTTCCTTTTATTGCCCATATCTTTTTAATGATTTTCAATGAGGATGATGAGTGGGCATGAATGGATGACAAGTGTTGCTTATGTGAATTTTTCTTGTGTGGTGCCCGCAGTAATAAAGCCACCTGTAACGAGTGTCTTGCCACCGGTCACAGATCAGGAAAATCATGGATATGCCAGCGTTCATCATCATAAAAACAACAAGTTTCACAGGGGCAAGCATAACAAGAGACGAAAGCACAAAGGACAAGGTAAAGAAAGGATATAAGCACTTAAGCACCAGCAGTCCATGTACTCCGTTAATGTCAAGTTCAGAGAAAATAAGAATATATTTTTTAATGTGTTTGCAGATATGACTCCACCATCCAAGCCAACAATCAACAGGTTATCAGATGAATCTGTCATGATTCGTTGGGAAGTTCCTCCAAATAGCGGATATCCGATACAGTTCTTTAAAATTCAGTATAAGGAATTGACCAGGAAGACTTCACGTTGGATGACCATCGATGATGACATTCCCCCACACATTCACAGTTACGAAGTTAGGGACTTGCGTGTTGGTCATGCATACAGGTTGGTTCTTTGATCAATTAATTTTTAAATATATTAATGAGAACACATCACACGACAACTGTAATTTGGTACGGATATGTATTTAATTTGAAGAATGCAACTTATATATTTTTTCTTATTTGTTTGTCAGGTTTCGTATAGCTGCTGTATACTCCAACAATGACAATAAGGTTGGACCCAACTCTGAAAAATTTGTGCTTCAAAAAGATGCAACGATGAGAAGACCTATGTATGCGCCAATCATCACAAACGCTGTTCCCCATAATACTTCTGCCATTTTATTGCGCTGGAAGGTACGGATTTGTAATACATTAGTTTAAATTATAACTGCCATTTCCAAGTTTTAAAAATTATGCGGATTATTTGTATTTTAGGTTATGAAAACGGAAGCTAGTGGGCTGGACGGATACTTCATTTACTACAGAGAAGCAACGAGTGCCGGTGAATACACTAAAGTGGCAGTTCTGGGAGCAGATACAGAATCTCACTTCATCGATCATTTGAAAATTGGGACTGCGTATGACATCAAAATACAATCATTCAATCGTGCTGGAGCATCAAATTTCAGTTCAATAATTGCTGCGAAAACGACAGGTAAGATTTTCGTTGTAATATGTGTTAAGGCATTTCTGTGTACATGTAACACAATTTCTGATGATTTTATTGATTATTTTTGAATTTAGGAACTGCAACAACAGAAAGACCAGACTACGAAAATGGAAAGCATCGAGAAGATGAGATAATAATTCCTGAAGACGAACCTGCACCATCCCATCAGAATCTGTATTTACTCATAGGATGTTTGTTTGTTGCTTTCTGGGTTTTCATCTGCTTAGCGTGCGCTGTTTGTTACCGCTGCAAACAGAAAAGAGGTATTTTGCCATTTGTATTTTAATTTAACAAATTATAAATGTGATTTCCAAGTAACCTTTTAACGCTATAATTCTTGAATATGATTTGTAGCTGATGATGAGGCGAAATATCCCTGTGATGTACAACTAGATTTAGAAAATAAAAGTATAAGCAACGGACATGTTGGCATGAATGGACACATTCACGGCCTTAGTGGGTATATACCCACGATCACGTCCCAGTTGGATGAGAAGGTTTGTTTAGTTAATTTTGTGTGATATTTTCATAATGAATTATTGTTGCTCTTGATATGATAGAATCAATAATGTGTATACTTTTGCTTTCTTCAGGAAACCTCTTTCGTCGAGCGGCATAATAATAATCGTCCAATTTCCCCATCCATGCTAAATTCGTCCACTTGTGATCTTTCATCCTTTAAAAACTCGACTTTGGATGGAAATTCGTGTACAGAAATGAAAACTTTAAATGTAATTAAGAAAGGCTCAGAGTCAAATTCAAGAAATAACAGTTTAAAGCGTCAGAAGCATTCTCATATGAATGGGAATGGAAGCTTGAGAAGAGGACAATATATGTCGTGCAGTAGTGAAGATTTGGAAGGTGATGAAGACAAATCCAAAGATACCAAAATATTTCCAAAAGAGCATTATAAAGCTCGGAAGCACAATAGGAAGCGAAGCAGCACGGCCGATGTCACGTAGAGGCGTCTCAATCATCAGATAGTAGTATTTATTTTAGTCGCCGCCAAGTTCGCTTTCAAACCGCTCTGAAATGTACAAGTTATTTATTGTTTTAAAACATTTTACTCCGTCCGTTTAATGGGAATCCTGGCAGGATGTTCACCTCGTGCCATTTGGAGTCCTTCCGGGCGTCCCCATGTGCCTTGTCAACTGGAATGTGATATTATTTTTATATTTATAACTTTTAAGTGCCCGTGCGCGTGTTTTTACTTAATTTATGTAAATAATTTGTTATATTATCTTGTTATTATTGTAATGAAAGCTTTATTGAAATGTGGTTATATTGCCGCAAGTTACGTCGTGGGTGGACATGAATCAAAGCAGAACTTCCAAACTCACAACATGCATTTAATAAAAATGTAGAATGTTAAAACATAAAAGTTTTGCGATAATGTTTATGCATTTACCAGTTGAGCAGATTTTCATACTCATTCGTCATTGTGTAATAATATGTCGTATTGTCAGTTAACCTCTGATAGTTATGATCTGAGATTCTGTCAGGTAAAGCTACTTTGATACCGCTGTGATTCCTATTTAATGTATCTCAAACTTGCTGATTTTCTTGTGCCTATAAATTTACAATAGTTGCAATAGAACTGGGTATAACTGTCGAAATCTGAAAAAAATATAGTTCTTTTCGTGCCCTTCTTTGACTTTGATGAATAATTTCACACGAACTACTGTGTAAGTTTTTTGATTTATTTGCCGCTTTTTTACTCAATGTGAAATTTTAGAAGACTTAATTTTAAAAGAAGATTTTAACTTTCTCTGACTTATTTCAAACCTATTACAATCTCTAATGCAAAGTCAAGTGTAGTTGGGCGAGCGATAATAATATTGAGATATTGTATTTTAAAATAGTATTACGAAAGTTCTCATATGTAAGACTGCAAAGTGAAATGATGTGAAATGGTTGTTTTCTTATTTATGTTTTAATCGAAATATCAAAACAATAAAAATACGTCCATACTCAAACAAAGTAATTCTATGTTTAACCAATTTGTTTTATTAATATGCATTGTTATTATAAATCATATACCCGGAAACTTTTACCCCGCTGCATTGAAAAATTGACTGATACACCATGCAAGTTCAAGACTTCCAAAATCAAGACGGGTAACAACAATTATTATTAGGTTGGAGAAGAGTGGGAAAAAGTTACACGTTCCAATCTCAAAGATTTATTGATTTCCATTAAAGATGCTGTTGTTGTTCACCGATAAATATTACTCCGGAGGAATAAATTCAAGGATACGAATTTCAATTTCTATGTTCCATTTTTTGCTATCACTTGCATACTTGGTGGTGTTGGTACATCTTGATTAGGGAGCACTTTATCTAAAAGTAAGCTCACGCTTCCAGAAAGCCATAAATATTAATATTTACCCACTAGAATTTCCAGTCAGTTGATTTGGTAGTCCTTAAGGCTATCAACTTTTTACGATATTTCATCTCAAAAGTCTAGATTAATCTCACAGTTTATTTCTGAATTTGAAATTGAAACAGCAAATGCAGTTACAACAGGGAGCCAAAATTGGAATCTACTTCGGAATTACAATGTGTAATGTACATGCATAGTTTACTAAGCATTTCCATCAGGATTCCGTATTCCGTGGCTGACACTTCATGCTCTTTAATAGAGATGAATTTGTTATAACGGCCTCTATGAAATATGTAATGTTACACCAATAAAGGATGAATGTGTGTTGTTGTGAGACAACTTCAAGGTAAAATTCAGCCTCATTTACCGCGTTCCTTCCAGTGAGCTAACTTTGATGACTTATGTACAACTTTGCTTACAAGTGTCATTAGCTTTATCATCACATGAAATAATCTGTAGGCGTCAGCTAGTTGTTTACGTGTGCCCTCCATATAATATTTATTCACATTGCATATATTATATTTGCATCTTGCGTTCTTGGAACATATATGCCCACACCGTTGTGAAATCTTTCAAAGAAATGAGGAATTTGTTTGAAGGAAAATAGTTCTTTCGGTAGATTTAAACTAGGTATGTATGTTTGAATGTCTAGTTGAAAGAAGCTTTTTTGTCGAGTAATTAAATTTATTTTGTCAACGCATAAAAACAACATAATGAGTGCCCGCAGTGATGAGCTTTCTGATTGATGATGACGAATGTTGAGTGGAACGGTTGAGAGTTAAGAGCAATACTGGTTAGGTTGTAGGTGGCTGAAAACAAAATGTGGGGGCGAAGTTAGATCGCAATTCGGCCAGCTTTCTCTAGAAATCCCATAAAAAGCATTTTTCATAAACCACAAAAACCGACTTCTCATATGTAATGGTTCGCCTATAATGCTTTAACATGATGTCGTCGTACCGGATTAAGGATAAAGGACAAAGCAAACAGAATGAAAGAATCCAGAATGTACAAAGTAGACTACACTGTTTTATTATCGCTATATATTGTAATACGTACATCGTTTCATTTCTATCAAGTACATGGCTAACACAGAGCAAATTAAGATAAGGTACACACGTTATATAATATGTATATCTATATAACCCATTTTTAGTCTAGAAGAAAAATGTTGGTGACGATAACATCTTTACGGTTGACAATACCAGGTTGCATAATATATCATATATCTAAATTGATTTAAGCAGCTATAGTACTAAATTTCATGTTTAATTCATCATACAGTCCAGGATCCGCAGCAGAAAAAACCAGAAGGATCTTTATTACATGAGCTGAGAATTCTGCTTGTACCTCTATCTTTACACATTTTTAAGCTATAACGTTACAATGTACAACAAACGGAACAATAAAAACAATTTCATGGGGCAACATTATGCACATTGCGAATTTCATTCTATGTAGTTGCAAAACTCACATTTTTATCTGGCTTAAAATTATAATGGTACATGACGATAAGAGTATGACAGAATAGAAAGTATTTTAAAATGGAGTTAGAAATGTTTGTGTGCAGAAAAGGAAGATGATTTCGCAACTTGACGTTATTCTTTTCATTTCCCGTGAGAGCCTGGACTTGCAAAAGCCAGTCCCAAGTTGCCCCGCATAGCTTGGAATCCAGTGTACGACCGACCTGTTTTAGTCCAAAGCATATTATACATTACTTATTATATAAGTTTAAAACATGGTTTGAAGTAAAAATGGTGTTCCATACCTGTCCCGAAATCAAAGCCACGTTTATCGCTGTAAGAAAAAGAAAAGAGTTAAAAGAAAAGAAAAACAAATATTTTCCTTTTGATTTTGTAGTACACAAGAAGAAAGTACGTATGCAACGAAGAAACACAAGCAAAATGCCATAATTTACCTAGTTTATGATTACACAACAACTTTTAATTCCAGTGAAGTGGTGCAAAAGTAATTTTTGGAATGTAGCCCGCATTACGTCATCATCAGGTAAAATAGTAGTAGTATAAATATGGCATGCATATGACATGTGAACAATGAATTAGACTGGACTACTAGAGATAGCATGGAATGGAAATCCATTTTCTCCCCTTTTGTTTTATGACAACGTTTAGCTACAAAAGTAGCATTTAAAAATATACTGGTTCTTGTATGCATTTTGTTTGCTTTTTATGAGTTTGGAGTACATGGTAGTTCATTTGCTGTGTAGCTTGTCATTCCCAAATTATTAATGTGATATGGCGAAACAGAAGCAAATAGTCAAAGTAAAAAGGAAAACTTACTGCAACATTTTCAAAGCCAACGGCAAAGGAATGTTTTCGCTCTCCACTAGAGCTGCAGCCTGTTGTGGGATCTCTTGGAACCTGGCGTTATAGCCAAAGCTTTCTGGTGTCTCCTCGTTGGGTAGTGCACTCTTGTCGATTTTGAACCATTTGTAGTTTGATCTGTTGTTGTGATGGTCAAGACACATACAATAATGATACTTTGTATTGAATACTACATTGCATGCCAATATTTTATTTTAATGATATGATATACAAAAAAATACTTACTCTGCTCTCTTGTACTCTGGAATAAACTTTGCCGTCAGGCCGTATGATCTTTCATACAAGCAGCTTAATGAAATGAATGCGAGTACAGCAATCGAAACTGGATGTAAATTCATTTTGATGAAGTGACCGGAAAAAGCTCCGTTTTATATAACTTGAAAATATTTACAATATCTGTCTAATTAGAATTTATCTCGCTCTGTTGTCTAATTATGACGTGGCTGATATCACATCAAAATTTAATTACAGAAATATATACGTTTCGTTCAGAGAAATGCTTTTTCTATGATAAAATACTGAGCACAGACTCGTCTCACATCAAGACTGATTGCCCTTTTTTCGCTTTCACTTCCGTTTCTTCAGTCTCACAAAAGCAAACAAAGCCTCGTACTTCTCTGCCCGTCTCTGCTTGGGAAAGTGGTTGACTCACTGGAATGTGTTGCACGAACTGTGATGAAGATGTTGTTCATCCCAACATTCCAACTTGACTTCTGGATCAGCACTGTTGCAAATCTCGGCTTGAGCATTTCCTCTTGTAGCCTGCCACCATATACCACCACCACCGTCACACCAGCAAAAACCCCAGCGCTCCACAAACCCGTCAGGAAAATGCGATCTTACGTCACGTTCGTATTATTTTGCCATATAATAATATTATGCGTTCATCCGTAATGTTTAGCATAGCTTTTTTCGGGTTTGTCTTGAGAGAGTTGAGTGAAAGATGAGTATGGTAGCTTGTGAACCATTTATATATATATTCTGAACCATAAAAACGTTGTATTCAGTCACTCATTCAGTTTTTTAGCTTTACCGTGTGGAGAAAGCACCAGAACTGTAATGGGATATTACACAGCATTCCATCCAGAAAGACCGAGTATCACATCTCTCCATTATTTTTTATAGACAAGTTTTCCTTTTCCTCCTCTTCTCCACCACCTCATCCTTGTGTATAATTTAAGGAAAGGATATGATAATGTTATGGATGCATTTGAAGATGATCGTGAAAAAGGCTGGTAATTTTATTTGCATGACTTCATCCCTCTCTTTGCCACCACCACAACAACTGGAGAATCTAAATCCCAGCAAATGGTAAGCACGCAAAAACTTTATCTCTCTCTCCCTCAATTCAGTCAGCTTATTCTTCTCTGGTGGTTGGTTAAATCCAATTTCCCATTTCTATAAGGGAGAAAGGATATTAAATTACTGTGTGGAATGTATCCGATACGGAGAAAATTCACAAACAGAAATGGCTCGTTTTTTCCTATTTAGTAGACGGATGAATTTTATGCATGCATTATAATACTATTTGCTAATCCATTATATTAAACACGCATATAGGCAAATAAACAATTGGGAATTGAAGCTTTCTGATTCAACATTCCAGAGAATTTTTTTCGACGCATTCTGTTTTACTGATAACGCTTTTTGCTGGAAATGACATTCACCGAACTAGGCCGCGTTTTCCTCCCGTTTTCTTTATTGTCAGAAATAATATCATGACAATATATAGGTATTTTGTGGTTCCGGTAGGAAAATGACGAAAATGGAATAAAACAAGAAGCATCGCATAGCACTTCACAAAGATAATAAGATTTTGAACAAGTTTGTTCTTTTTGGTCGTCTTAACCTTTTCTTTTCATGACTTTCCATTTTTGGAGAAGAACTTAAGCGATCTAGTTAGCTTAACTTAAATTCTAGAAAAGTAAATGAGAACTTTTCAATCGCATCAACATGCAATTATGGCAGCCAAGGAATATTCTCAATGTTGCAGATAGAAAACTAGTTAACCTTAAAAGTACAAAACTGTGCATCATTTTCTTACAGATCCAGATGGACGATAAACATTATCTTGCCCTCACTCCCTAAAACGAACTAATTAACTGATTTGCTAACTAGATGAGACAAGTTCAAGTAAATTATATTTGGAGTTTCTACTTGAAGCCCTAAATTCGTTTGTGATACTGAGAAGTCTACATCTTTAGTTTATCATCAAAAGTGTAACTTGATAATAGATTGTGAAAATGCAAAAAATTACTGAGTTTGTGATGAGCTTAACCTTGATAATAGGATTAGCTTTAAGGATTAAACTCTCGTGATGCTGCACGGATAAATACAAAGTGCCAAAGAAATGAGATTATAAAGGATCATTTCATT
Organism: Sinella curviseta; assembly: GCA_004115045.4. Classification (NCBI taxonomy): domain Eukaryota; kingdom Metazoa; phylum Arthropoda; class Collembola; order Entomobryomorpha; family Entomobryidae; genus Sinella; species Sinella curviseta. The sequence continues at coordinate 25,118,598 of CM023202.3, read as the reverse complement.
ATACATAAATTTAAAACTTTCTCTTGGTACTCGTTTTGCCTAAAGGAAAGCCATTGGGATGTGACGGGCAGCTGATAATGACTTTTTTCACATAAATTAAGCAATGTACATTATAATTCCCCATTCGCCCCCGCTGTGTGTGTTTGGTCAAGTTGGTTAGCAAAATCCAGCAAGCAGCGACACTTGACACAATGGAACGGTTTGTCATAAGTGAAATTGTTAACTTATTCAATCAACAGGGATCAGAAGGAGAGAGAGAGAGAAAGCAGGAGAGTGGGTGGCTTTTAAAGCAGGTTAGCTACCACGAGACTCGCCCGTTCTCCAAAAATGTTACTCAATTCAACTTAAGCATCTCCTCTTGTGACAGACAATACGTCAGAAATGCGAAATGTAAGGGCGTGTGGTGGTATATGTGTGCTGTTTGTTTGTTTGTTACGATAAGGGCCACAGCTTGTGTCTAAAAGAATAAGCCAGCGGAGATGAATAAAAGGGTACTATTCTGTGGCTAGTTCTTGAAATTACTTTACTTTCCCAGGGATCCTTTCCCCTTTACGAGTCCAGTCAGCCAAAGCTTTTGCTACCATCACGAAACAGAAAGTAGTCGCTGTTCTTCTAGTTCCCCTTTTCAATTGGAAAGTTTGTTGAATATATACCTATGTATCTTCATAGAGTGTACAACTGTACTACAAATTGTATGTGTTGTAGTTTAGGTAAATACTCGTTTACGTCTGTTAATATTTCTTCATCTTTTTTTTCTGTAGAAAAGCCATAAACTTCAATCGCACACGTTGTAAAAGGTATGTACTGCATTTAGTCATTCGTTCTTTTGACGGTAGTGCAGCACACAACCGAACAGGAGCAGTCGCAGAAATGGTGAAAGTACAAGAGGAAACCCCAAGGGAAAGATAAGCGTGGTAGACCAAGGAATACTTAAGTACAGCCCAACCTTTGTTGTTATCATCATGTTCACTGATGCGGAAAAATAAAGGAAAACTGGAGATCTCTTATATTCGCTCTACATTAAGAGTTAGTTGAGTCTTTTTTGTCGATTATAAAATTTCTGCAGGATTTTTTTACCACGGAAAATGAAAAAAATAAGATGAAAAATGAAAAGAAAAAAACAATACATGATTGCATGTGTATAGCCTTAAGGCTCAAATTGAAGGCTTCCTTTCTTCTGTAAAAATGCTACGAGGGATTTGATTGAAATGTAAATACGCACCTATTTTTTCGGAACAAGCAAGAAAACGCTGTGTTTTACAGCATCACATCACAAGTTATTGCTTATGGCAGATCTATTTCTCTATTCACCCAAAACCTATAAAAATCTATCTCTATTTCTCTGTAAAAATCGCTACCCACAGGTAGTAATTTTCAATGCACAGATTTCTACAGCGTATAGATTCTTCCTTGAAATACTGCAATTACTGCTTTCCACTCGATAAATGCAAACAGGAGTTAGCATTGGCATTATGTGTTGTGTAAAGCACGTGTACATTGTATAAGAATTTCGAGTCGTTATAAATCACGTGCAGTATATCACACCACAAAGGATATATTGAACTCTGAAACGCAATAAACCTATTCTCGAAACTTAAATTTAATTGGATAATTTTATAATTGCAATAAATCTGCTTATTCTTTTGAGAAGAGCTGTAATTTTTGTTTGCAATTTAACAAGTTAGTATGTATTTAGTGGAAAATTAAGCATAAAATATTTTCAACAGGTTTCGTTCGTTTTGTCGTACAGACGCTAATTAGAGAGTAATTAATTCTTAAGCCCTTATACCACGTTTTGTGCATCACGGAAGGAAAAAAGGAGTTCATGGTTTAGCTTTAGTAATGTACTTCTACTGGAAGTATTGAAAAACTATTAATAATAAAAAGGAAAAGCTTATGCAAAATGCCTGTTTCATAATGATAATGACTGGGCGGCACCATCCGACGAAAATGTGAAAAGCACATGGTGCAATCAATTTGGTATTTTGTTGCAAATTTCTAATTTGCAATTAAGCTGAAAACCAAAGACTTTGACAATATCAAACTTTGTCTTTATGGATATTCATATGAATAGAATAGTTACAGTGAATAGAGAGTCGAGAAAGCATTTATGCGTGGTGTAATACGATTACCAATTAATAAAACATTCCGTCATAGTACTTTATAGCAGTGTGTTTTGTGTTCCTTAAAACTGAGTTTTAATCTTCCTCGTTGCCTGTTTTGCAAACATGATAATAACTAATAACCATGTAGCTTAAAATAATCAACAGCAGCAGCTTTTCATATAAGTCTGATAAATAAAATGTTTACTTTGTCACTTTTCGGGGAAAGGGTCACAGGAGGGAAAAGCAAACAAGCAAGTAGCTACCTAATTTTATTTTATTTTAGTATAATTTCACAATTTTCAGGCGAAACTGCGAAATGAGAAAGTGCGGTTACTTGGATCATTATTCAATTTCAGCACAAAGTATGGCAAACCGGCAACTGACGCAAGCAAACAGGTGCTTATACCAGATAAAAATAGACATTTCGAAATGAATGAGTCATGTATATGGATGTGATGAACAAAGACCAGATTACCTATTCAAACAAAGAGAAAGTATCCAATACTTGATCATTTATAAATGAAACAAAAGAGAAAATTAACAGCAATATACTTTTATTTAGGTACATTAATGAACATAATATTGTGCTTATAAATCGATGTAATCTTGTAATTTACCACAAATCCCTGTGTAGTGTTAGAGAAGCAAAACACATTTATGTTGTTAACTGATAAGAAGACAAACTGCTCGGCTACGTCGCAAATACAGAATAGAGTAAACCAGCACACGAAGGCACTAGGAAAATCGTTTCAATCATATGAACACCTAGTATATTTGGCGAAAAATCATACGAATATAAAAATGAACAGCCCTCACTCGAACAAAAAACATACAACAAAATAGCAAATAGTTTTATTGAGCAATCGATTCGGTTTTTCACAGTTAGATGTATACAGGTACCACATGGTAAGATTAAAGGACTAAACTATCGCTAAAGATGTCAAGCAGTCAACAGGATTGGAATTAGTTTGCACAAATGTAAGTTTAAGAGTAACAAAAAATCCAATAAAAATGCAGAGTCCGCGAATAAAAAACATAGACACGTAGATACTTATGCTACATACATTCATTTGATTCAGACAATAACTTACAATGTTCACCGAGAGAAACTTACGTTTTCCTATCTACAGGTCGCTGCCACATTGCAGCACAAATGTACCAATTCATTAGATTATTTACACCTTTGGGAACAGTGATGCCTCGTGTCTTATATCCCCCCAAATTTGTAGAGATGATTCGCAATCCCTTCTCGTATTTTAGCAAATACGGCCGCAACGGCGTATCAAATGTCAAATATTGTTTTAAAACATGAAGGAATTCGTCAGAAGCCGGATATAGTCTGGAAATGATTATGAGCATTCGAAAGAGCATCCACATCCCAGCACAAGCATCCTCTCCGTAGAAAAATACAGCAAGTACGTCCGTTTCTGGCTCTTTTAATAATTGAATCATCATGAAAACATCACAAACGAATTGAGAATAATTAGAGCCCATTGTCGGCCCCATTAAGCGCCCACACCAACTATTGAAGGAGGTTGTGGCAATCATCATTTTCTGGTAATCATGAAGTAATGTCATGATGTCATAATCCGTGCCAGGTACTTTGGTGTTTGGATCCAGTTTCCGCCTCCAAACGTGATTTCTTTTGAAATGAATGCTTTTATCGGATCGACCTTCCTGTGCAGAGTTGTTTGAAAGCTTTCCCGTGTTTGTGTCTTCGTATAAATGTCCGAGTTTTATCAATTTTTCTAGTGTCACTGTCATTTCCCGCATTATGTGTGTATAGCTATTGGCGTAGACCTGTATTAAAATATACAATATTATAAACAATGAAGCTATTGGACTTAAAATGTATTTTTTTTTATAAATTCAAAAAAATAGGCAATTTTTACTTCGCATAAGATAATTGAGTATACTAATAAACAATTTGACGCTGGAATAAACTTAACAATGGGAAAATGAGTATCCGAAATCAACCACTTTAAAAAATATTGATAAACTATATCCGAAATCAAATATGCTACTAAAATTGAGCAACTACCAATATCCAAAATCAAATACGTTACAAAAATTGGTCAACTATATCCTAAATCAAATATGTTACTAAAATTAAGCAACTACTGTATATCCGAAATCGAATATGTTACTAAAATTGGTCAACTATATCCGAAATCAAATACGTTACTAAAATTGATCAACTATATCCGAAAAATATAGGTACGTCACAAAAATTTATCCGGCATCGACTATTTAAGAATGTTTGCGATTTCAGGATTTCGTTATGCAAGTATGTTGTACTATCGTCACTAGGTTACCGGAAAAGTTTCCATAGCAACTAAACGTTGTTACTATGGTGTATGCAGTTATTATGATAATTCTTAAGTTCGTAATGGTGAGGCCATTTTTCAACCGATTTTCACGAAAAAAGTGCCATTGTATAGGAAATTAAAGGGATGTTAAACTATTAGTGATGTTTACCATAGCAACTCAACGCTATCACTGAAATATATGCAATTGTAATGATAATTCTTATTTTAGCAATTGTGAGGCCATTTTTCAATGGATTTTCACGAAAAAGGTGTCATTCGAAAGGAAATATTATAAATATTGCAGTAAAAGTAAAATTTTGCCTCGCAAAGAACAATGGAGTATGCTTGATGTATCCAAATGTGATAGACGTATATCATTTCGTGTGTACAAAAGATAATTCGCAAGAACCAGTTATCATACGGGACCAAGGCGTATATCTGAGCAGCATATTTGGGTGCTATTGCAAACTGTATGACAAATCCAACAACCCCAGCCGACACAATTAATCTATTTAAAAAAGAAAAAAGTACCAAACTGAAATATATTTCGTATTGAATCAGGAAGTACAAAAGAAACACAGTTTTTATATGAAACTCTTACATGTGCATCCACACAAGACTATGGTCGTTCTCAAGGATAGCTTTCTCCACATGTTTCGGGCGACCAAGCCGATCGTACACTTGCTCTTGGATTCTCCAGTTTGCACAGAGTATTTCAAATATGGGATACTTCCGGTACCACATGTTCGTTTCCTGTACAAGTTGGGAAAAGCACAAAAACCAGTCCCACATGCCCATTTGGTCAAGAAAATGAACTTCAACAGGAAGATAGCCTCTGTACGCCATGGTCAGGTAGCTGATTTTAGTTATCCCATTGACCCAAAATGCGTAATAAATGAAGCGTCGGAATTTCCCGGATTTCTTTATTACGAAATTTCCGGTTCGAGAGTCGCGCACAATATAGAATCTACAAAATGCCACATAGCTTAGAAATAGCCACATACGCCGTTGGTATTCAGTTATCGCGGACATTTTACACAAAAAATAAATGTCGAAATGCGTGAAAATAAGTTTTTCTAACGATTGACGACCTTCTCTAGACATGAAAGCTTTCTCACATACGCATCGAATATCACAGATTTTAAAGAGGTTCTTGACAAAAGCATACCGAGCTATTGCAATTAATTATCATGTAGAGAATAAAAATAATGACAGACTAATCATGAGTATGTCCTTCAAAATTGGCCGGTAACAGTTATAGAATTTTCTTTTACAATTTTTATCCACACGCAATCGTTTATAATTATTTTTGAGTGGCTTGGTTTTAAATCTGGAAGCCATAAGAAGCAAAAAGAAACCCATTTGTAGGCTAACGCAAGCATGCTTTATTAGACCATTTCTTAAAGTAGGTATTTACACAACGCGAAATAAAGCAGTTGGAGACATCTCATAAAATTTAAATTTACGGATAAATTGCATATAACATCAAACACGAGCTCACTATATGACTATAAATACTTACGTTACCTAGTCCATCTATTATAAAACAACGAGTCACTTGGATTGGAAGGACGGACACGATCGAATCATGGACAATGGAAAGTTACTATATGTATTTAGTAGAACATGTAGTTATATTTGTATTCCCATAATAATGATAACTTATGAGGTGATGTGTGAGAAAAGAAAAAATGTGAACACGCATTGCCTTTAGTCGAATTGAGTGTAATTTACCATATACCATACATGCACAAATACCTACGTACAAGCCAACTTGTTTGCTTCATTTCACTTGCTCACAACAGGAAGCCAGCAACTCAACGTTAATCATTTCTGTTATTACCTTGTTTCAATGACGTGGAGAAAGCTTGGGTAAAAGATTAAAGAGACTGTCTCCAACTGTGCGCACAAATGTCCCGCTTTGATGAAATGTAAATTTGTCGTTCATTTATTTACCAACAGTTATAATAATAGCCCAATTTTCATGGGTTATTGTTTAAATTTTTCAAAATATAAATGCCTATCAATTTTCTTTGAGTTTTTAAGAAAATGATGGTTCAATAAAGTGTCTGTGTGCGTTTGTAAGTGTGAGCAAAGTAAATAAAGCACAGGAAAGAAAAGAAACACTTGACTACATTTTTCTTTAACAATTTTCTGAAAATTTGAATGCTTTTTCAAATATGAACAGCGTTCCATTACAGCTTTCTTTTTTTCAAGTCATCCTGTCAGCAGGTCGATTCCACATTGCAGCCGCTATATACCAGTTAATGAGTAGGTTCACTCCTTTCGGTACGCTGATACCTTTTGCAAAAAATCGAAATAAAGAGCATGATTGAATGCGAAATTGAAAGAGGATCAACATAACATTATATGTACGTATATAAATAGAATATTCGTTATAGGTATAGGTATATACTCTTTGTCTTGTATCCCCCCAAACTTGTCGCAATGATTCTCAGTCCCTTCTGATATTTCAACAAGTACGGTCGCAGTGGAGTATCAAATGTCAAGTATTGCTTGAGCACATGGAGAAATTCCTCAGATGTTGGGTACACTCTGGAAATGATGATGAGCATTCGGAAAAGTATACACATCCCAGCACAAGCGTCATCCGCATAAAAGAACACAGCGAGCAGATCCGTCTCCGGCTCTTTTAACAACTGAATCATCATAAAAACGTCAGACACAAACTGCGAATAATTAGAGCCCATTGTCCCACCCATAAGCCGTCCACACCAACTGTTGAAGGAGTTTGTAGCAATGATCATTTTCTGGTAGTCGCGAAGTAGCGTCATGATGTCGTAATCCGTGCCAGGTACTTTGGTTGTTGGATCCAGTTTTCGCTTCCAAATGCATTTCTTTTTAAACATTAAGCTAGCATCACGTCGTAGCCGTAGCTCTTCCACTACGTCGCCGCTCGGTACATTCTCCTGATTTTCTCTTGTTCCAAGGTCGATCAATTTATGAAGCGTTGCCGTCATTTCTCTCAAAATATGTGTGTAACTCGACGAAAAAACCTCGCACAAAATGAGTGAACATGCTTGAGAGATCCAAATGAAAAATATAAAACATACCTCGTGCATACAAAAGATTATTCGCAATATCCAGTTATCTATTGGAATAACTGCGTAAATGTTGGCTGGATATTTGGGAGCCATGAAGAATTGAATCAAGATAGCAAGGCAGCCTGCAGACACTATAAAGCTGTAAAAAATGTAGAAAATGCAAGCAAATAAAAATCCAAAGACAAGTCGAAATTACCTTTCCTTTCGCCGAAAAATGTGGGTTTTCCCTGTTTACAGGATTAGGCGCATATATCACCTTTTCTTACCTGTGCATTCTCACGAGACTCCGATCATTCTTGAGAATAGCGTCTTCAACATGCTTTGGTGAACCTAGTCGATGAAATACCGTTTCCTGAATTTTCCAATTTGCACAGAGAATTTCATACATGGGGTACTTGCGGTACCACATATTTGCTTCCTGTACAATCTGAGAAAAGCACAAGAACCAGTCCCACATGCCCATCTGATCAAGAAAGTGAACATCAACGGGTAGGTATTTCCGGTAGGCCAATATCAGATACGTGATCTTGATCACTCCATTTGCCCAGAAAGCGTAATAGACGAACAGGCGAACCTTACCGACCTTTTTTATGACAAAATTTCCATTCTTGTCCCGTATAATGTAGTATCTACATAGGGTCATGTAACTTAGAACGAGCCACATGTTGCGTTGATAATCTGTGATTTTTGCCATGCTTTTGTTGATTCCTGTTTGCACGAGTTGAAGTAGCTATTCTGTTTTGCTTCAGAAAGTGTGCTAACAACAAATTGTCTTTAAGAATAAAAGGTTTATTGTATGGAAGGAAAAGATTTATCAAGCAAGTAAGACGAAGGACATTCAACTTGCCAGTTGATGATTACAAAATCCAGTGATGAAACAGAAAACTTGAGTCAAGCCATGATAAGCCATGGGAGATCTGAAGAAAACGACTTCCTTCAAGAGTGAAAATTGTAAAATTATTTTTCCCTATAATTTCATCATATAACGTGATGATTGACGGTAATGGAATTAATTTTGTTGTTATTGCCGTTGTTGTTCCGTCCCACATATCCTTAATAATTTCCATTACATGATATTGCTGTTTGCATTATCAAGTATTTATAAGAGTTTGCTATAACTTTTCTTTTACTTTCTCCTTGATAAAGTCTAAAATCGCGACGTTTTACATTTTTAGTTTGTCACTAATAACCAATGACCATTTCATATTGCATGCCTCGGCCTCACATGTCTAGCTGTATGGCAAAATTACTACATTTGACGTAGGCGAATTTGATCGAGTTGAATAAGGATTCCATGAAAATTCAGAACAAAAAGATCTCAAATTAAAATCGGATGATGCGTGAATTAATAAGTATGCATTTTACGGCTATTTTACTGACTTTGCTCAAATTTCTACAATTTATTTCGGTAATATTGCTCCACAAAGCATTTAATTGTGTTTACGCGCCTCGACAATGACTATTTAAGTTGTTGTTCCTGGCAAAATTACATACTTTCACGTCCTTCCTAAGTGGAATCGGTTAGCACGTGGGCAATTAAATCGAAATGGGTGCGTCAATTTCCGTAAAAACCAGTAGATTATTTACCCACACGTGTCTTATTGAAAGCATAACTATCTAGTAAATTGATCTGAGCTTAAAGAATGTAATTATTGATTATACCAGAGTTTAAAAAGCACGTTATGTTCCTTGCATGATCAATTTGAAAACTAACTGTTCTAAAGAGAAGATTAGCTTCATGCAAATTTCAAGAAAAACGCCTTTATAGGCATTTTATAGGAGCTAAAATATATGTTACACGCGTAGGTGGTATTACTATGTAGGCGGTCTAATATACAAAGAGAACAAAAATATTTTTTTTCTCCATTTGCATATAGAATGATAATTAGGGAAAGAACAAGACATGGAATCCAGCTGTGAGAAATTCCAATGTTTGCCTAGAAGCGAGACAGACGTAATAGACGTAATAACTATGAAAGAATTTTCCAACGCATTTCACATGATTTTCTCCTCTGATTAACATAAGTTATATATATCATCCATTTTCACAAGATCTCAAGTGTATGTATGATATACCGTCAAAAACACTTCACGGCGGGTCATGTCTCATTGATTTCCATTTCGCAAAAGGCGGTACATGTTGTCCGACATACGTACAATCTTGTAACAGGGTACATACATACTGGGCATCTCCCTTTGCATTAAAACAAAAGTGGTCAAGTTCTCTATAGATTTCTAGTTTTTGTAGTTTTTACGTATAGAGCGGTTTTTGGGTACAACGCTTTTAAAAATTGCATTAATTAGTTTGGCGTTGAGGACAGTGGACAGTAGACAATGGCAAAACAAGCCATGAGTTAATGTTTCAGCAACAGAATTAGTTCGGGTCATTACAGATGGGTGTATGCAAATAGGTTGCAGTTACATTTTCCACAATATTCCATAAACATTGTTGTATCATCTAATTAATATATGTACTTTTACTTTGGTACACTGACGTCCTTAGAATTGTATAACTAATTTTTAGTTGCTAACTACACTACATATACGCATACTTGAAATGTATTCCTTTAAACTCTTAAAATTTCGTCCAGCTGCATCCCAACGTTTCTACTGACGTAAGTAAATATGACGATAACTACTTCTCGTAAAAATGGTCATGCACAAGCACGTCTGCGGTTTTAGAATATAAATTCTTCTAAAAAAATTCTACAAAGCATTTTCAAGTAAAAATGTTTTACTACTCTTTCATCACACGTATACGTATACCTTTGTATTTCTCCTGCTACGAAACCTTAGGAGCATGCAAAATTGAGCGTTATATAAAAAAATATAACATCAAAATTCGCTACAATCCAAGAAAACCGTTCTAGAATATTGATGCTGTGGATCTACAGTTTGGGTTACTGACTGGGACTTTATAAAAAATCAATAATTTGTACCATTGTTAAAAAATAATGAGAACATAGTTGGCCGGTTTTATTTCATCAATAGGATATATATGTATCTATAAATAAGAATTCAAAAACACTGTATCTATGTATAAATACTATAAATCCAATTGTGCATTGTTGGCTTAGTTGATACGCGTATTCTTTTTTCTATCCCATGCATCACAGCTACCTCCATTTGATGGGGTACGGTAGGTAGCGAAACAAATACTCCGGAACTGAAAATAATAAAATTATATATGATGTGATTATTCTGAATTACCTATACAAAATAACTTGTACAATAATCCCTCCAAATGTATTATGGGCAACCTATACTACTCTATCTACTGTGTGAACACGGAGCATTTGCAATCCATCCTTACTTTCTCCAGAGATAATGCAGTGGGAGTAAATCTTGCTTTGCACGCTTTGCCGTATTTTAGGGAATAAACCTCAAGAGCGATATTTTATGCACATCCACACAACGTACACGCTTTTCTCAGTGTTTGTATAACCGATAATGGTGAATGGAGTAAAATAAATGAAAATATAATACTATATTCAGCCTTTCAGCCAATTCCCACACATTTTCATTTTTATTCATAGTCACGAGTATTTCGACTATGTAACTGGATGCATCTTTTTATCATTTCACTATTCCATCTCTTTAAAATAAAAACCTCCTCCCTCGTCTCATCTTCTCGAATAGAGAAAGCAATCGGGATTTACGGCTTCATTTTAACAAATTTGCAATTTTCTGTGATGATGATGATTATGATAATGGTATAGTACCTTTACCAACCACCATCATCACTTCAAGTACCGTTGGGGTGTAGATAATTTTGTCCATCTTTCCGATGAAAGTTGTGCTTACGCCACTGCCCTTGTACGCGAGCAATTTTCCTTGCTCTTGGATTCAAAGTAAATTTTGCTGATATGCTCTAGTCTCCCTCAGTTGAAAAGATTCTAGCGCTCCGTGGAAATCCGTATAGTTCACATTTCCCCTGCTAGCATGTCCACGTATATGAACACGTTTTTTTAAAAACAGGTCATGCTATAAAAACAAGATTACTGCGAAACAAGGTGAAAACTAAATTATATTATGGACACGATTATGACTATGACTTTTACTACTTGCTTACGTGTACTGGTCCACAAGCCACTTATGTGATGTGCAATGCTTGTGACAGCACCCGGAAAAACTTGCACCAGACCATAATGTCTTCTTGTTTCAGATACTGAAACACTTTCACCACCAGTAACAGAATTTAACAATGTACTTGTGTGTCCCTTGGAGCTACAGCGTGACCTTTTCCATTCACTTTGCAGTAGTATTGATTTGCAATGATAGCCTACTACTGTCAAATGCATCATCATCAGAGCAAATGATAACGGATCTACTGCCGTCCTGCTTTTTCCCAAGTCCGGTTGTCCGGTTGAAATGAAGAGTACGTTATTGGTTTGGGTTGAACATTGTCCACATTGTAAGGATATTGTCGGAGATTTTAATGGAAATAAAATTCATTGAGAAAATCCTCTTTTTAATTTTCAGTTATTGTAGGATGATTTCGCTTTTCACGTTCACGTATACTTTTCTACCATAAAAACCACCTGCTTGTATTATAAAAACCTTTATCATGAATCACAAGATCCATGACGTTGAATAGTAATGATAATGGACATGAGTGTTGAGTCTAGTATAGCTTTCGTATCCGGCAATTGGGAAATGTGAAGGTGTAACCGTATCGCATTTGAATTTATGTTTGCCAAAAGAGATATTGCAGACATACATGGCGCAGATAATTATGACGGTTTTATAACTAATTTGCAATCTAGTAACTTATATAACTGAAACTGAGGAGTGCAGTTGTTTCACTTTGCAGATTGCTTATGTAGAAAATTACATAATGCATGCCGTTCAAAAGTGTTATTCACATTGACAAAATCTTTCACGCATAGTTGACTAATGCCTCACATTATGGAACATGAAATACGTAAGTATAAGTTCGCTATGATCAATATTTGCTTGATAAAAGTGCATTTTTACACATGATGTCATTTCTTTTCGATTCAATCAACGTAACCTTTTTTTATCTTGCATTTGCATAGTGCGGGCAGTGAAAATGTTGTCGGTTTTTTGTAAGCAATATTGAAGAATTCTTTCCAACTGCTCCCATTTCAATTTAGATGAAATAAATCACTGTACTTTGTATTTACTCAATGTCAATGTGTATACCTACGTATCTCCTTTAGTAAACAATGATAGTTGAAAGTCGACCCGCTTTTAAAATGAATCTTCAAGTAACAGATTTAGAATGTTTGCTTAGACTACTTCAAAGGACCTCTAAAATGGTTGTATGTAAACCAATTCACATGATGTATATAGTACACATAATATTTTTACTAAACATCTCTTTTTCAAAGGCATTTGGCCACAATTTTTCCAGTGAATTGCTGTTATGTCGCAGTTTACTAATAAAATGAAAAGGTGTAGTGGTACTAGGGTTGATATTGATAGCATCGTGTGCTTCTATCCAGTTTACACTAAAATCATGTCATACTTTACATAATATCATCGTGAAAGACTGAAGGAATTGATAAAAAGAAGATTTGGTTTCTCAAAAGACGTCATATGATGACGAATGGTGCTTAAGTAAACTGTCCCACTCACCTGAAGTATTCATTTCGAAGCATATGTTATGTGAAACGTTTTCAAAATTTTAGTGTTTCATAACAGACAACCGATTTAAATACGTCCTTTAGAATTGTTTATCGTGGACTTTCAAAAATGTAACGCACAAATCGGAGATCCAGTTTATAATGTCGAGATGGAGTGAAAATGTCCGAGCCCAAGGAGACATGTGCAAGCTAGCGCAGTTTTGAAGTAACACTTTAGTTATTTCACCTCGATTTCAAAAAATGGCTTGGTGACCAAGTTGCTAAGGTCTCGAACCATTTAGTGATGACGGTTTTCGATTTCAATCCACGGTGGCGAAGGAGTTAATAGTTTTTGCTAATTTTTTAACGCTATTTTATACGTTAATTACTGTTTAAAACTTGTCGATCCTACATTTTGAAACATTGCGGACATCATGCATATATTTTTATATGGTTCTCTCTATTTTATACATGTACAACGAACATAAAATTGACTCTACTGATCAAGAAAATCTTTCAAAAAATATGCATGATGTCCGCAATGTTTCAAAATATAGGATCGACAAGTTTTAAACAGTAATTAACGTATAAAATAGCGTTAAAAAATTAGCAAAAACTATTAACTCCTTCGCCACCGTGGATTGAAATCGAAAACCGTCATCACTAAATGGTTCGAGACCTTAGCAACTTGGTCACCAAGCCATTTTTTGAAATCGAGGTGAAATAACTAAAGTGTTACTTCAAAACTGCGCTAGCTTGCACATGTCTCCTTGGGCTCGGACATTTTCACTCCGTCTCGACAATAAAAGAAAGCAAAACATTATTTTGTTGACTTTGTTCGTTTTCTGGCAAGATCAAAGGGCTACAGACAATGTATGTAATAACGTAACATGATATTTGATACTACATATATCACGCACGATGACAAAAGAGAAAGCAACATGAAATGATAACTCAGTCAGTCCGTCGACTCTCTTTTACGAGATGACCAAGATTCCATATTCAGTTTAATATTGTTCAATTTACTGTCATAAGTTGGTTTTTTCTTATAATTCTTAATCCTATCACCATTTCTCAGTTCATTACGGGTTACATTCTACGGAATTTTCTTTTTTTTTTCGTTAGGCGAAGAATTATTTCACATTGCCCCTAAAGTAAATTGGTCACTGGGTTAGTCCTTAGGCATTGTGTTTTCATTTCGCGTCCTACAATATGTTTTCATTTTTCCGTGTAATGAATTTAAGTAAGAATCTTGCTTCTTCTTTTATCTTGACTTTAGATCGTTTGTTTATCTTCAAAATCAGGAGCAACTGCTCATCATCTCAGTCCACTTTAGATTATAACCCTATAATAATATGTGTTTAGTATGTTATACTGTGTTTAGTATGTTTAGTATAAATGATGAAAAATCTCATATAGCATCATGTATAGTAATATAGCGTCGTATTGATCATTTTCATTCTTTCATCAACGCTGTATATATGTCCCAATCCCATTGGTATAAAACCACCTCAAGAACTAAACGCAATAGTCAGCTATCGGGAATAAGAAAAAATGAAAAAAATAACGGAACTTTTTCCAACCGTCATGACCATGAAAATAAAAATAGGGCAGGAAGCAGTCGACAAAGATATAATGCACAAAGTAAGCACATCTCATCTAAGTTGCTGTAGGTATTTATCCACCAAACATTTTTTCATCACGGTCACATGAGTACCACTTCGTTTGACTTCCGTGAGAGTTAGTTGAACGGACAACAATATTGTTAGCTGATTAAGTAGACGACATCTACAAGTTGGAACGTCCGAACCAAGTTATGATTAGTTACATGACATTTCATCATACGATGACCTTTATATTGAAGCCATAGGCGAACAATTTCATGTCAATAATTTTATTCTTGGAAGGTGTGTGTATCATCCTGTCATTCTGAAATACTCAGTTTATACATGAGAAAAATAGCTGTACTGTGATACGAAAATGTAGAAAGTGTATCTCTGTCATCCATCTTGAGTTTATTCCTTAATATCATTGGTGAAATATGTAGTAACTCAAAACATGCAATTATATCCCTTTATTTCTTACTTTCCAAGTACAGACACTATTTTCACATTTTGGTTTAAGTATCTGTTTATCTGCAAAATAATAATGACAACAACAAATGGCTGTTGGAAAGCTTTGGCCATTTATATTCGGCAATATGAATTATTACATTATGCTGTTAAATGGTAATCCTCATCACAAACATTAAAATGTAATAAAGTTGAAATATTTTAGTGGGAAATGGATTCAGAATGAGATGGCGGGTGCTTTTGCTGGTGCAGAATAATACCACAAAATAAAATGTTCGAATAACAGAATTACAGCAGATGAAACAAAAATTGTGGATTCTTTCTGACCAAGACGAATCGTTTGTCACGTAGAAATTCATAATATCCTGACCTGAATTTAGCATATGAACATGGACACAGAGAAAACTTATAAGCAGATTATCACAAAAAATATTCTCAGCTCACGTTACACACACACTTGCTTTACATTTTGTGTTTTGCAAATGCGATTACAACTTTTCCTGTAAAGTTTTACAAGCCCCTTTTTATCTCGGCTTCCATCTGTGTTCAGCATAGCGTAAGGACATGAATATAATATTTAGGCACACTCATGGCTTATATAAAGAATTCAAATTTACTCGGATTCGTACCTATTTATGATACCGACAATGAGAATTCGAAAATTCAATTTCCACATCTGGTGAAATGTATCAATCACAATATGTAATCAATATTGCGAATTCTCTGCACCTTTAGTCAGTCGTCGTTTAGTGATATGCATTCGGAATTAAAAATATGTGTGTTAATAGGCCATGAACGTAAAGCAGCAATTAGTTGATCTAACGTGCCTATTATATGCCAAAGAGCTCTTGAGGTGAATATGTATTTCTCCCAACTATCTGTACAATTAGCAGAAAGCTATGAATATTACTTATTAAATCAAATCTTATACAGGCAACTAAATACATATGTAAAAATGCAATATTGATGCTATTTGTTTTCATCTTCACAACTTGAAAGCATAATAAGATTATTTTCCGGCGAGAAGTAACGCAAGTTTTACACGGTTTAAAAAATGTGTTTTACAATACCCCTATACTCCGTGTTGTATTCTTATCGTTTAAGGCATATGTTTTCTGACTAACAACGCAGAATTACGTTGTAGAAACAAATTAGCAGTTTTTCTAATGATCGACTTTTTTAATTAACGATGTAATTGAATCCTAAAATACACGACTAGACAAAGTACTTGAAAAAGTTATTTGGTTCAGGTACAGATTACATGATGTAGAGGTATATAGAGTGTAAAGCTTCAATTTCAAATAAAGAATACTGGCTTATATAGGTATGTCCAATTTCATACATTTTGTGTATATTTTGTTTGCACTCTCCAGGAATCGTTTAGTCTCTAATTTCACCGTTTCCTTAAAACCTGAAATCCAAATTAAAATGTAATGGAAAAAGTACTCTTTTAGGTATTTATTGGAATGCTCTCATAATTATGTAGCTTCTGGGATTTTCATTTATATGAGCATGGACGTATCATCTCACTACATCTTCGATCAATTGTATCGCGAACATTGATGATTGCTAGAAGTAATTCTACAGATATATATACTTACTTAATAATCTTATAGAAACATTTATTCCATCGATTCGCATGGATTTATTTTTAGCACTCTACAGCGTCTTTATATCAAAACTCGAATTAAGTGTACCCTATATTAGTTATAAGTTATATATAGGTTTACATTACTATTGTGGTCGCCCAACGAGTGGTCGATTCCCATCATTGTCCCCCTGCTTTGCTTGTAAGAACGCTATCCGTGATCCTAAATAAATATCAAAAGCAAAAAGGCATGAAACTTACTTGCTACTGATTTCATTCTGAACTTTGAACTTGATAGAGAATTACTCCCTTCACAATCACTTACAAATGCTGTAATAGCTCCATTAGATCCTGCACTCAATCTGTCTTTAAAATCAACAAATGAAAATGATCCAAACATCTCTGTGTATTATAGCTTTTTCAACTTGACCAGAATCATTTTTTTCTGGTCGCGGCATACGACTATAAACGCATGGTATCCTGTATTGATCTATTACCTGAGTCATTGAACTAAATGACAGAGTTCCGCCACCTTCATCCATAATAGTAATGTTCATATTTTCTGTGTGCCTTGTCGTGATCCAAGTGTAATAGTCATGATAATATACATAGAGGTTTAAATTTGTCACTGTACTGCTAAGGAAAAGTTGCTACTTCCGTTTAATGACCCCGTACCTCTTTGCTCTTTTATTATCAATTTCTAACATCTTTTCTATGAAATAGATTCACGCTGTATTAACGCACACACACGCACAAATATGAGCTAAAATGTGTAGAACAAAAAAGTTAATGCAAAGTCAGTGTCTCTCGATACCCAAATTAAGATTACAAACAACGAAGGTAGTAACATCTCTTTAATTTTATTTGTTTATGTAAATACTTTACTGGCGCCTACGAGCACATCTTGTTGAAGCGGACCTGAAGTGATCTGAGAAAGTGAGATACCATGTAGGTACTCGTTTCGCATCATGCATGCATGCACTTCTGAAAAGCATTTTCTGATGAATCGGTATTCCCAATGAGGTTCAATCTTTAGGCATGGCATGGCATGGCATATCACTGGGTATTCCACTAAAGATGCGTTTCCTATGATATGTTACGTAAGTAATATTAATTTGCATTTTATACAACAACAATGCAATATAAGTGCGAAGTTCGCACTGCGAACTGTAAATTTTATTATACCGGATGATATACATATTTGCCTCTGCATAGCTTTTAGCGATACAAAAAGGTCCTATATATGTGATTAAACATTTTAAACAATCCATTAAATTCATTCTTTGTAAGTTGATAAGAATATAATTCAGCTAATGTGCTGGACTAGTAAATTTTTATGGTCTAGTAAAACATACCTCACATGAATGTTTAGATATGAATATATTGTTATAAAGAATGGAAAAAAATATGAGATCTATCGCATGTGCAGATTATAAAGAAGTTTAATTGATAGTTAATCGCAAAGTATCAATGTGTGTGAAATGCACTGTTGGTGCAGTTATAGGATTACTTCCATTCATATTTCATTAATGCGAAATTCGTGTTTTTAAGTCATTCGGTCCACTGGCCGCTGCCACATAGCTGCTCCAATATAGTAATTCATCAACGCATTTATGCCTAAAAAGACAGAAAATGTTTAGTTATTCATATTTATCGCCGTATCTATTGAAATAGAATAGTAATTAATATTTAGCTTTCATATGACGCTACCTTTCGGCACGGTGATAGCTGAGTATTGAAAGTAGAGGTTAGTAAAACATGAAATAAACGAAACATACACAAGCGAAACGTTTAAAAATAACCGAAAATAATGAAAGAATCATTATAACAGAAAACTTTACCTCTTGTCTTATATCCCCCCAACTTGGCTGCAATGATCCTCATAGTCCTTTGATACTTAAGCAGGTAATGCTTTTGTGGTAAATTATGCGTCAAGTAGACTTTAAACAAATCCAAAAATTCTTCAGAAGCTGGATAGAGCCTAGAAATTAGTATGAGCATCCGAAAAAGCATAATCATTCCAGCACACGCATCTTCCATGAAGAAAAACACGGCCATTAAATCCGTTTCAGGTTCTTTGAGTAGTTGAATCATCATAAAAACATCGGAAATAAATTGCCCATAGTTTGAGCCTGTGGTTCCACCTTGTAAAAATCCAGCCCAGCTGTTAAATGCTGTGGTACTTAACATAAGTTTCTTATAGTCAGCCAGCAAAGTCATAATATCATATTGGGTCCCAGGAGCTTTTGTGTTTGGGTCCAAGTATCGTTTCACTATTTTTGAATGAATATCCGCGGAGACGTCATCGTGTCTTCTACGCTGTTCTTCCTCAGACATACGACGTTTTCCACGTCGGAAGCTGGAAAATCTTGCACTGTTACTGTTTCTTGCTGAGTGTACGCTTGATGTTCTCTGAGAATGACTACTTTTAACGTGCTCAACTGGTCTCCCTTGTTCTATCAAACTTTCCAGAATGACTGTCATTTCTCGGATAATATGGGTGTAGGTGCAGGCAAATACCTATTGATAATAATAATAAAATTATTATATGATAACACCACGGTTAGTCTATATATGTATAATAAAGTCTCATTTTGGGGCCTGAAAATCAACTGTAACAAACATGTAACATGTAAAAAAGTTGTGTATATGTAATGTACTATCGGAATCGGAATGCAAAATCTATGAACATCGTTGATGAAAATCTGTCCGTCCGTCAATCAGTCCGGAAGAAGTTCAGCAGAGTTTATGAGCGAAATTAAATTTAACGGCCTGGGTAATTTTCATTTTTATCCAAAACAAAGGGATTATCGTTTCGTAAATTGAGCAACTATATCCGAAATAAACCATTTACAAAAATTGAGAACCTATATCCGAAATAAACCATTTACAAAAATTGAGAACCTATATCCGAAATAAACCATTTACAAAAATTGAGAACCTATATCCTAAATCAAACACATTACTACAATTGAGCACCTATATCCTAAATAAAATACGTTACGAAAATTGATCAACTATATCCGAAATCAAATATGTTACTAAAATTGAGCAACTATATCCGATATCAAATATGTTACTAAAATGGATCAACTATATCCAAAATCAAATACGCTACTAAAATTGATCAACTATATCTGAAATCAAATATGTTACTAAAATGGATCAACTATATCCAAAATCAAATACGCTACTAAAATTGATCAACTATATCTGAAATCAAATATGTTATTAAAATTGATCAATTATATCCGAAATCAAATATGTTACTAAAATGGATAAAATCAAATACGCTACTAAAATTGATCAACTATATCTGAAATCAAATATGTTACTAAAATGGATCAACAATATCTGAAATCAAATATGTTACTAAAATTGAGCAACTATATCCAAAATCAAATACGCTACTAAAATTGATCAACTATTTCTGGAATCAACTATGTAAGAAAGTTTGCGATTTCAGGCTTTCGTTATGTAAATATGTTTTTAATATCGTAACTAGGTTACCGGAAAAGTTTCCATAGCAACTAAACGTTTTTACTATGACGTATGCAGTTATGACGATAATTCTTAATTTAGCAATTTTGAGGCCATTTTTCAACCGATTTTCACGAATAAGGTGTCATTCGATAGGAAATTAAAAGAATATTAAACTACTAGTGATGTTTCCCATAGTAACTCAACGCTATTACTGAAATATATGCAGTTATAATGATAATTCTGAATTTCGTAATTGTGAGACCATTTTTCAACCGATTTTCACGAAAAATGTGTCATTCGAAAGGAAATATTATAAATATTGTAAAAACGTAATTCGCATAAAACAATGGAAGCAGCTTGGTGACTCCAAATGTGAAACATATAGAGGTATTCGTGAGCAGCAAAGATGAAAGCCCAAGCAGCATTCTCATACGGAAAAACCGCGTACGTATTCAAGGCGTACTTCGGCGCGGAAGCAAATTGAACCATGAGAGCACCACAGCCAACAAAGACTATTGTCCTATTTTAAACAAAATTAAATGATCATCAGATATATTGGTTAGTTTATCGAGTCGATAATTTCGACCCTTTGAACATGCAGGGAAATTGAGTATTATGGTAAAGGGAAGTCTCACTTCAATACCACAATGTAACGCATAATGCGGCGCCACTGGCGACTTTTAAGCATAGGATGAATGTGTGACTAATGACGTCATAGGTCACAAAATAACATAAGAAGGAAATACGACCAAATAGTTCTGCACAATTCCGCTATGAGATCACAGTGAGACTTTACTTTACTGTAGTACTCAACTTCCCTGTTGAACATATATACCAGATTTCTACTTACATGTGCATAATGACAAGACCTTTGTCATTCCTCAGAATCGTATTTTGAACATGCTGTGGAGATCCCAGTTTCCTAAAAACTTCCTCTTGCATTTTCCAATTTGCATGGAGAACCTCATACAATGGATACTTCCTGTACCACATATTTGTTTCCTGGATCAACTGGGAGAAACATAGTAGCCAGTCCCAAATGCTCATTTGATCCAAGAAATGGATTTCCATGAGGTAGCCTCGGTACGTCAAGATCAAATATACAATCTTGACGATGGTGTTGGTCCACATGCCATAGTAGATGAAAAGGCGGAACCCACCAACTTTTTTAATCATGTAGTTCCCGTGCTGATCCCGATCTATGTAGTAACGACACACGCTAAAGTACGTGAGCCAGTACCACATGAGCCGTTGAAAGTTTGTAAACTTTGTCATGATGATGGTGATGCTAATATTTATTTTTAAAGAAACTTTTCTACTTTCTTGTACTCCCCTACCATACAACAGTGGAAAGGAGTGAGAAATGAAAGTTTCCTCTACTGAGAATCTTGTTGTTGATCTTCTATGTATAGAGGTACCCGTATGGAGAAGACGATACAACAAAATGTGCCTAAAAATGATTTTGCTGCTTCAATTCTTTTCAGCTTTCGATCACGTTGCCAGATATATCATGAAATATTCAGGTCGTAATACCTCACTAACCAGTAAAAGTATTTCCTAGTTTTCTCTCTTGATTGGATTTTATAATGAAAATTAACAGTTTAACATGAGATATTACGGATAGGATCTAATTTGGCGATGTATTCTTAAAACTTTAAGTGCTGTTTTTCATTTCACGCCAAAATGGCGGACCCATGTCTATGTATATTTACGTGGAGTTTTCCAAAAACATCTCGACTATGCTACGTATATACTGATACTTTGGGCCTTACTTTTTACCGACCTCGAATCAAAATCTCATTCACAAAATTTCTATGTTTATCAAATACTACTCGCAAATCACTCACAAATCAGTGTACCGACTCGGTACTGCCGAGTACATTATATTGTATTTATATAAATGGAACAGAGTGTAGCAATATAAAGAAGGCAGCCAGATCAACTTTAATATTAATTTATAATGTTTTAGATAACATTGATAACATAATATTGATACACTACACCTACGATAATTGTTCAATGTAAAGCATATTATATAATTATTAAGAAGCTTTGTTTGAAGTTGGACATAAAAGTATCTTTAACCGTCTCTAAATAAGGCTTTAAGCTACTCAAGTTGTCAAAACCTCCACGTTTCTTTGAAAGGCAATTAAGAAATATATGCTTGAGTTAAGCATGTATGCTTAAGCCTTTGAGCATTTTATGATTGTATACAGTTTTGTCACATTCATGAAACAGACATTCAATTGGAACATGAAAAATGATTTTCTTGTTTCAATTTCAGTCAATCCATTATTACATACTAATTAAGCCCTTTTTAAAATACCTATAGTATTACAGAAAACACTGAAACACGAAATAAGCTCTAAAATGGTTTGTCATATTATTGACACTTAGACTGGCGGGTAGTTTTTTAGACGAGTAACTTTCCATCACCTCTACTAACCTAAACTGTCAGCAATCATCATATTGTGTGCATGTACTTGTTGTAGGCTAGGTAAGCTTAATTAGTGGTAGCTGTTGAACATGCTGACAACTTACTGATGATAGAGAAGACGAATGAATATACAATGAATTATTGTGTGTCAAATTGTCAATAAACGTTGCAATAATCTCCGTTCCAATTTTTGCAGTAATATTTGGCATTAATGTTCGATTCATTTTTCATGGAATTGTTCAATGTCTCTTTCTTAAGTACAATGTTATGTCTAAAGCTTATTAGGATCGGGTAAATGTATGTAATTGGTATGTTTGTATGCATATATGATAAAATACTTATGTCAGTAACTAGACTATACCCACACGCTCCACCTACCGATTTTGAAAATCTAGATACATATCATTTTCATTATTAAAACCTGATGTCAGTGAAACCGTTAGTTTTTCAAATACGGACACGTGCGTCATTTTCTATCCCTAATATCTAATTTAAAATAAGACAAGAGCGGATTCGTGTTTTTGTACAAAATTACTTATACATTCCAACGATTTTGTCATTATCGTAAAAATACTTGGCTCCAAAACTAAGTTAGAAAGTGTTTATAGTTAAACATTAATGAATGTCTGAAATATACATTTATGCCGCTTTTTAATGTTGAGAAGAAAATAAGAAGAGGTGCTTGTCTACGTCTGGTCTGGAGACTACATGTTTAATTCATTACCCCCTTCCCTTCCTTAAAGCACGTTGTACTCGTGTGGTGATGGAATGAAGTCAATGAGCAGAGATATTTACCAAAGACCTGGACTTCATGACAAGCTCATACTACAAATTTAATGCTTCTGTTTTAATGGCGGAATTTTGACAATGGAATTCGTTTGACAATTATAATTTATCTATCCATTTAATGGCAGTAGTCAGTCGAAATAAACAAGGGAATCTACATATTACAGTGAAGGAAAATAAATACTAACAGTTTATTTTGAAATCATAAAGTCCGTTCCCACACAATGATATTATATGTTAATACAATAATAATAAGCTTTTAAAGACCTAAAAAGTGGAGCCAGCCGCGGTTCCCATTTTTAATAATTATATCTATAACGTAAAAACATATTCCCCAGACACCCTTAAAATTTATCCCAGACATAAAAAACAGAAAAAATTGTTTAAAATCCATGTAAGTGTTCTGAGCGGCAACACTTAAATCGAGCGTCGTTGTTTTTGCATGAACGATAATCACGCTTCATTTCCATGAAGCCCATTCCACACTTGAATTCCTTTGTCCTTGTTTTTCGGCACTTGGTCCAGTAGCATTCCATGTCTCCTAATATTTTTGCAACACAATAGATTGATTATTAATCACAGCTAGGGACACATTTTTTTAGTAATTTTACCGAATTATATTACTCCACGTACCTCGGAATGAAACAAATGGATTTCCATGTGGCACTGACATGACCAATTCGGATATTGTCAGCGTAAGAATTGTCAACACGGATAAAATGATTATTGCAGGGATTTTCATGCTTAACTCTGTTTAAGATGAATGCTTATCAGATTCTTAAAACTATTCAACTTGGATGAATTACCTCTCAGTGGTAATATAAAGAACTTAAGTTATCCTCCAAAACTTACACTGAACTAGTGACTCTAACTTTGAAGTACAGCGTTATCCTACTGTTTCGAGATTCTTACTGACTGACTTTTCATAAATCATATACATATAAATACAAGGCACAAGCATTTTTTATGAAAATGAATTTAAAATCTAAAATATGAATTATTTGCCTTATGCTATGATTTTCGCTACTTCCTTAACCGGTTTTGCACCAATTTGTGTTGATTTAAATTCAAATTGAGTAGTGCTTACTACCGTCAGCACAAATATATGGGAATTTGATGCGCGTAGTTTCAGATTTTTTATTAAAAAATATTTTTTATCTTTGTCAAAAAGTTGAACTCGTTCGTTCGTGGCTTGTCATTTTATTTGACACAAATAAATTTAAACTCACTGGTCATGAGGAAGGGCTAATTTAGCAGCAGCACTTGTACCTGGTAAAATTTGAAAATATATGTTTAAGTATTAAATATAGGTTACTATATTGAAATATATATAATGCATCATTTGAAACCTTGCAAAGTCATCGTAATGACATTTCTGTCCGTCGATTTCAGCAATCCGGCATCCGTTACGACACTTTAGTTGATCCGAATCCTTGAATTTGCACGGACTCCACTCACAGCCATCTACCGAGCAGAACAAAATCGACAAGTCATAAATTATATTTCAACGGAATCGATACCAATATTCATTACGTTGCTTGCATAAGTAGCTGTGTAGGCCCACTTATGTGCACGTTCTTATGAAGTGGGTGAAATACTGGCAAATATTTGGGTCAATCGGGAATACTTGAAACTTGAGTAATACCGGCAGCCAAATTTGCTCCTCAATTACTCAGACACGACTCGGCAAAGTAGTTACTTTGTTCAACTTTGATTAATGATTGGTGTACTGATTGGAGAAAATTGCTAACCTTCAACATCAGCGTCCTCGTCAGTACTATCGGTATCCTCCTCCTCCTCTTTTTGTGCATTTGTAAATGGTGGCATTAGTGCCATTACGAAAAGTATGATGCAAAAAATTTGCCGATACGATTTCAATAAGTTTGCCATTGTTCTTTGTTGATGTAACGTTTTCTAAATAACAATAAGCTTTTGCTGTGGATAGAAAAAGGTACAATTAGTTTGGGTAATTAAGTCCTTAGGATTTTTTGCACTTCAGAGTCAAAATAGGTTGTCAAAAAGTGAGAAATTGAAAGCGATCAGCTTAATATTTAACTGCGAGAGTACAATTTTTTGTTTACAAAGTTTTCACCCTTTTCAACGGATTGCTCTGCCAAAAAAATTTGTTTTTGCAAATTCAGAAGTGGCGATACTGTAATTGGTTTTTAAGTTGTTTACAAGTGGCGAGGAAACCCCAACTGAGGGTGCATCGAATTGCAAATATCAACGCAGCTATGATGATCGTCATCTTTAATTACCCTGAAAATGCTCGGACAGGTTAGAAACTGGTTTAGAAATCGAATATAATATGGTCATCGTGGGGTACAGAAGCAGTTGACATTTGACAGTAAAAGTTGAAGTTCATTTCTTCAACTTTTGATGGCATTACTAACAACAGTACTGACCATACTGTCATATGCATAATGAAGAATAGATGCGTGAGTGCGTGACACTATTATTGTGAAATATACATATGCGTATAGCACCAAATAAAATAGAAAATAAAATAATATGAACTACTATTGACAATAATGCAAGTATAATACCTAATTATAGACTTTAGAATAGATGAAAGATATGCGCCGCTATATGCCAGCATGCCAACTTAAATGGAAATAGCTCTGTTTGTGTGACATCTCAAATGCAGTCTATTTTAGTTGGTTTTTTGTTCTAAAAGGTACTACTCACTTATTTACGGAAATGGACAACAAAAAAGGATAATATAAAGTTTCATAAATTCACATTTTTACTTTGTTTTGTGCAAAATTACATTACTTTATCGTATACATAAGTAGCAAATAGGTAAATAATACTTTAAAAGCATCACAATGAAATACGCGACAAAATTTTTTTTATTGGTAAAGCCGACTTCTTTAAAATTTGCTTGATAATGATTACCCGTCGGTAATTACCCTTTATATTTAGTTGGTTCATTTAATCTTGACTTTCGTTTGGTAAATGTCCACCAATTTTGTAATCCATTATTACAATACCACCCAGGGTTTGCAGCAACGCCAATTTCTGCGAAGAAAATACATAATATGCTATTCCATATCAAAATATTCCAAACTACGAAGCACAAAACGGTTTTCATGTTCACTGATGTATAATTGCCTACTATCAATAAATTATATGCTGTGACTGAAAGAATTAAGATTTAATTGTTTTCAACGTATCATTGTTTTGTTTTCGTTTTGATGAAAACTTTTTTTAAATATGTGATTGCGTGTTCAGTTGCAAGGTCACATTCTCATAAACCCTCAACTGATCTGTTAAGATTATTGCTGTATCTGGTACAACTTTTAAAAAATAGCAACTACTGACACAAACATACATCAGCATATCATCCATTTCTTAATAAGAGGTCCATTTCTGAGCTAAGAGAAAAAGAAAATTTATCTTTTGAGAACGTGAGTTAGAATACTTTTTGTTTCGTAAAATGTACGGCGCAAAATACACGTACACATTTTTCATAGCATTTAGATTAGCACGACTCTCTTTTCCTCCAGTTTAAAATTCCGATGCTGCTGTTATGGACGTCTCTCTCCTGGACTGGAATTTCTCGGTGTTTGCTCAGCACTACTTAATTTTGCATAAATCAAGACTTAAAATCAAACAAGGAGTTTTTCTGTTCATCCATATTATGCAACTTTGATGATATGCTTCTGTGCCTAGTACACCATCCAGTTCCATCACCAGAATCCCATAATACCTATAAAAGTATGTATAAAACATTTAAAATGACATGCCTCTTCACTTGCGTGACTTGCTCGTGAAATAATGAGCAAGCAAATAAAACGAACCGGAGGATTGTCTATAGCGCTATAGCATAAATGACAGACAACAATAATAATAGTTTGCTATAGAGGAGCCACGTACGCTTATTACTTGCCGTCATATTCGCTTGTATAACAATAACAATATGGGTAACAAACACAGGAACAGGCGTTTTATTGCATGCCAACGTGGTGTAAAATTCTGTCGCTGAGTTCTTTCTGTTCATCTAAAATGCACAGGCCTATGAATTTGGTAACTCTTCAATCTGATGCACACACGACTTGCTTGGTTTATGTCGTCAGCTCGCTCATGAATAAATCCAAAAATTATCTATAATGAATAGAATGATTTCTCCTGTCCAGAAAGAAAAACTAAACCTGAAAGCATACCTTGTGTAAATACATATATACATATATATACATACATAGGTACACCCATCTCTGGCAGTTTACTCCTATGTACTAAATATAAGTAAGATAATGGTTGTTTGTATATTAGTCTGTATTTACTTTGTTGAGGTTAGGCTATAATATACTGAGCCGTTCCTATTCATTCACTGCATGCGCATAATTAAGTGTCCAGCCCATTTTAATGACCACTAAGTTCTTCGCAGATAGAAACCAGATTCACAAACAACATTTTCATTCTTTTGTTGGCTTTAAACTTTGGTCCGGTTAGTTTCAACTCAACTCACACTTGGATGAGAATACAAGTTTCTGTGTCTGGCTGAGAAGATTGATTTAAATGATTTTTTGAAGATCTGTGGTTACTTGGTCTAATCTACCACCACATCACCAGCGCAAGTGTCTCTTTCGTAGACAGCGTTATACACCCGTGTCACTTTCCAATCACGACGAAATAGGTAAATATCAGAGTTCACATTCCTATACATTATTGCTTATCATACAAGTTCAGGCACAGATTTTATACATACTTTGAAAGTCAACAAACTGAAGCGCTCAACTAAATACAGTCCTTTAGCTTTAATTGACAGTATGTAATTTCCTTATTTAACTACTTACTGAAAGTATATATAACGAGTTGACAAGTAGAATAAATAAATACTGTCACAGTTGACACGTAAATAGCAATGTCCTTAATTTAGACGTACGATTACAGGAAACCACACTAGACCAGACATTTTCCTCATTCATGTTTATGTGGTCATGAGGAAAAATATTTACAGATCGTTTTGAGGGTGAATGTTTTCTTACTTTTCAGAAACATTTGTAGTGAATTGTGCGAGGTTCATTAAATACAACCAGGCACTTCCATCATGGCTCTTCATCCATTAGACCCGTTAACCGGTGAAGAAATTTCGGCTGCTTCACGGATTATTCGTGAAAATCATCAAAGTGCACATGGCTGGATTTTCAATTCCATTCTACTCCAGGAGCCTCCAAAAAGTCAGTTAGCACCCTTGCTCCTTCTTGAAGATGAAGGAGCTCTTGAAAATGCGCCTTTGCCCAGGAAAGCGTTTGTCACGTTGATCGAAAAACTATCAGGGACCGTGTATGAGGCTTTGGTCAATTTGACAGATGAAGTGGTAGAGAAATTTGAAAAAATGGATCCTGGATTACAGCCAACTTTGTCCCCAGAGGACTGTCTGGAAGCAGAGAGAATTGCAGTGGAGTCACCGGAAGTACAGGAGCGATGTAGAAACATGGGGCTGGAGAATATGAAATTGGTCACAGCAGATCCATGGTAGAGCATTCATATAATATGCATGGTAAAATTGGGGGACAGTGTGAACGTAAGTGCTGAATGCATTACATAATAGATTTTTTTGCGACTTTGTGAAGGTCCGTTGGATACAATGCAGAGCCAGAATTCGAAAATCGTAGGCTAGTGCAATTGTTCATGTATACACGGAATTTTGAGGGTGACAATCACTACGCGCATCCATTACCATTCGTTGTGGGTTAGTTCATATTCACTCCAAAAAATACATATATAAAATGTTTGCCGTGTGGTCACTGGCGAAGCTGTTAACCTATTAATGTCAGCATGACACGACATCAATGAAAACAGTTTTCATCATTAAATTTTTGATTACAGTTGTGGATATCATAACTGGAGACGTGGTTTCAATCGACGACCTTCCATGTCACACCGAGTTCAAACCCAAGCCAGAGGAACCCATTGATGTTCCTGCTACTCCCAACAACTATGATCCCGATCTTCTTCCTCCAGAAACATTAAGAAAGGACTTGAAGCTACTCGAGGTCATTCAACCGGAAGGTCCAAGTTTCACCGTGAACGGGAATGAAATCCTTTGGCAAAAGTTTAGAATTCGCGTGAGGTAAAGCCGTTCATTCGTGCTCGCAAATATCCGCTACATTGCCTATTACTGCATAATGCATGCGTTATTCGCCTAATCATAATTTCACTTAAAATGACAACACTTTCATGAATTTCAGTTTTAACTACCGAGAAGGGCTAGTTCTTCATAACATTCGATATGAGGATGGCAATAAAATTCGTCCACTATTTTATAGAATTGCTCTTTCCGAGTTTTGTGTTCCATACGCTGACCCAAGACCACCTTATCATCGAAAATGTGTAAGAATCGAAATTAACTTTCCACACGCAAACTTAAGTACAACAAAACATACTTTTTCAATTTGATGTCGCCTTCCTCATAGAACAATTAAATAATCATAATTTTTGTCGTCTACATTTCTTTGCCCTTTTTCCAACTCCCAACCACCTCTTCCTCTTGAATCATGTATGCATAGCTTCCTTTAATTACATAGATGGATCAGCAATTAAACAGCTACTTATTTTTCTTTTGTGTTGTTTTCTGGCGTGCGTGTGGGCTTTTATATCGTTCAACCTAAAAAGGCGTATGACTTGGGTGACTACGGTCTTGGCTTTTGTGCAAATTCCCTTGCACTTGGTTGCGACTGTCTTGGCACCATAAAATATTTTGATGGAGTTCTCAACAATCACGAAGGAGAACCCGTGATCATTAAAAATGCAGTATGCCTCCACGAGGAAGACGTGGGTCTCCTTCAAAAACATACCGAGTACCGCACAGGAAAAGCTGTAATGAGTCGGTCGAGACGCCTTGTTTTGAGTTTCATTGCGACCGTCGTAAATTATGAATATGCTTTCTACTGGTACTTTTATCAAGATGCTACTATTGGATTCGAGGTGAAAGCCACTGGAGAGTTGAGCACAAACTTATTGGCTGATGGTGCTGATACCAGAGGACATGGAACAATTATCTTTCCCAATATTAATGCTCAGTACCATCAGCACATATTCTGCATGCGCGTAGATCCCATGATCGATGGTCTCAACAATTCTGTGTCCGTGGCGGACGTAAAGGCTTTGGAACAAGGATTTGGATCTGCAGAAAATCCATTTGGTCAAGGATTCACTGTTTATGAGACCACGCTGTCCAGTGCTAAAGCATCTGTGACTGATGTACAGGCGCATACAAATAGAGCTTGGAAAATTTCAAATCCTTCTTCTATTCACCCTTACACTGGAAAACCAGTTGGTTGGAAGCTTATTCCAAGCGGGTCAGGATTATCAAGTTTGTTGGCTGGGCCAGGAAGTTGGATCAGAAAGAGAGCTGCCTTTGCCACTCATTCAATGTGGTGGGTAGATTATAATTAAATGTGAAGAAGATAGATAGTGATATGTATGTATGAATTTTGATGCATTTCAAATGTAATTACTTCAGGGTGACCAAGCACAAAGATGATCAATTGTTTGCTGCTGGACACTACATTAACCAAAGCAAAGGAGGAGAAGGTGTCGGCAAATGGGTGGAAGATAACGAAAATGTAGAGAATGAGGATATTGTCATTTGGCACTCATTTGGGTTAACACACGTTCCAAGAGTGGAAGATTTCCCTGTTATGCCTATTGAGTAAGAAATATACCTGTTATTGACATTTTAAGTCAATTACTCGAATTGCATAGAAGAAGCTCGTTTTTAATAAAATTATGTACCAATTTCAGGAGCACTGGATTTACTCTTAAACCAAATAACTTTTTCACCACAAACCCAGGTGTTGATGTTCCACCACCTAGGTCCAGCAAAAGCAAGCTTGCTGAGCTGTATTTGGGATCTACTAAATATCATTGAAGGAGCTCAAAATAATGTGGATTTATGATTTCCACGAGGAAACAATGTATAATATGCAATTAGGTACTTCCTATGCAATTAGGTACTTCCTATGCAATGCACAAAGTTGTATGAAATCATTGATGCTTAATATGCTTGATTAGCTCTATGTATCTAATAAAAATCTTATACATTTCTGTTATTACATAAATTTATTTCATGATTGTCTTGACTGGTTAACAAATTTTTCCATAAAATCTTAAAATTAAATAATATAGTAGATATTTGTTCACGAACAGCAGCTAGCATCATTAACATCGTCGCCTGAACAGCAACCGGGCTCATCATTGTCGTTTTCCTCTTTGCTAACAACGCCCGTTGCGCGACCATTATTAATTGCGTTCTTTTGGCACATGAATCTTTTCAACTTATCCAACGTTTTAAGGCACACGACGACACAACAACCACGCTTATTGTTTTGTGGGGACAAGGATGTATCTCGACGAACATTGCGATGCTGATGACCATTTCCTCCCGTAAAAAGCCTTGGGGCCTTCGAGTGGTTGCACTTTTGACATGCGCACAAAACTGTACGGGTGGTGTGGTATTCTCCATCGGCGACAGACTTGAGTTTAGATTCTCCACTGGAACAACATGATGACGAGGAAATTGGAGCTGGAGTAGATGAGAACTCCGCATTCTTTCCAATGTTACTATTTCCAGAATTTCCGCTTGGAATTTGGATGTCATGGGTTGATAAGGTAGATGCACGAATTGGTTCCGAATTGGTTGATGGTTCCGGCGGATGTAAATTTGAAGTTGATGGAGAATCTTGGAGATGTGGTGGTAATCCAACTGGAGCTCCTTGAAATAGTTCCTCATTTTGACTACCTACGGAAGATGGACCAACACCCAAATCATTTGCCGCGCCACTGTTATTCCATAAGCCAAAGTTTGCATTTCCAGGAAAGTTGGCAGAACTGTTGGTCACTGCAATGTTGAGCATTTGCTCCAATTCAAAAATTTCGCTCGGATCCAAAAAGTTGTCCATATTTGCCATCGAAGAAGGGTCTGATGAAGAAGCACCCATGGAAGAAAAGACATTGTTGGATGAGGTGGATCCAGGTTGCTGCGTTGTGTTGGGGTTACTGATGTCACCACCCGCATTATTGCTATCTTTGATGAGTTCATCCAATGTCATAACTTTGTTATTTAGCAATTCCATTTGATTCTTCGTTAAGGGTATTAGCGCATAACCTCCCAAAGCATTAAAATTCTGTTCATCTTCGGTCGATGAAGATGACGGAAGGACGGTGTCATTCGATTTTATATCTGCAGCGGAAATGACCCCAGGCACTACAGGAACAACTGTTCCTCCTGACGTTAGAGATCCACTCGTGGATTGTAAAAGCGATCCTGTTGTAAATGAAAACCCACTGACTGTTGGAAGTGGTGGTGATTTTGTGGAAGCTCCTGGGGCAATGACTGATGAGGTACTAGACGTGGCGTTGGCTTCATTTTTGGACGATTTTGTTCGATTTTCTGCAGAGTCTTCAGTACCATTTAAATTCTGACTATTATTGGCATCATCACTGGCTGACTGACTATGTTTCCTGCCAATGTGACCCCTTAAACTATTTCGACTAGCAAATTTTCTTCCGCAGGAACCACACTCATACGCCCTTTCTCCGGTATGGACCCTTCCGTGCGTTTTCAAATGGTGTTGGGCTGAAAACGCTTTGCCACAACTGGTGCACTGATAAGGTCTCTCATTTGTATGAACCCTTCTATGTTTCTTAAGGTCAGACAGGGTCGTGAAGGACTTTTCGCACTCTGTTTCAGCACACTTGAACGTTTCCCCTGTGTGCACGCGCTGATGAGCTCGGAGCCTGTACAAGGTTGTGAACCTGCGATCTCGACACTGGTCACATTCGAAAGGCTTTTGTTTCGTGTGCACCCGAATGTGGATTTTCAAACTGTACGAGGTTAAAAATGACTTGTTGCAGGTGTTTTCACTGCACTTGAATTTGTACTCCCCTTTATGCGTTTTCAAGTGAGTTTTAAGGTTCCCCAGGGTGGAATAAGTTCGAGTGCAGGTGGTGGGGGAAAAGGTGCACCGATGGCGTTGTCCCGAGTCGGAGAAAGACGTGGAATATTTTGACATACTGAAGCTTCTATTTGAATTATGACTTGCAACAGAATTGGGGGACTTTTGCGGGGATGATGATGACTCGTTTTGAGCATGAGAATTTTGACTAGGTAATTGGTCACCGTACATTAATTGGTCCATTGGTGTGTGTTTGTCATTATTATAAGCGTATTGTTGCTGAGAACGATTGTTTGATTGTTGCTCCCCCGATGATGGGGATGAAGCTTCGAAATTAACAGAATTGTCGTAAGAAAACTTTCCATGATTGTAACCAGTATTCGTGTTGCTTTCTTTCAGAGTGCTATTCAGGCCTCCGCTGTCAATGTCCATTGTGTACTACAACTGTAGTTTACACTATTTAATGAACATAAAATATGTAGTTAGGTTTCTGCATTTATAACAAAAAATTTTAATATTGCATTTTTAATGTTAGAATTGTATTTTTACCCAATTCTTTTCCTTCCTTCCTGATCCACTTTCAGTCCAGAGGGCAGTGCCGCCGACTGGTCTTGCCAAGACGTGGTGAATGTGTTACAGTTTTGATGAGGATGAAACGTGTTAGGGAAAAGTAAGTAATGCCACACTGTATGTGTGGGTGTGTAAGAATAAAACAAAGAGAAATTGTTGGTTAACCATTTAGCACTTGCACTGGGCAGAAAAGTACGAGAGTTGAAAATTTTATGCACGAGTCATGAAGCAGTTAAATTATAACTGCACCGTGGCCATTAAATTTTTTGACTACGTTTTATCAACAGATTTGTAATTCTGTAATATATATTTTATCAAAACCTTGCTTGAGGATGATCATAAAAATATTATGGAAAAGTCAACATGAGTAATTGTACTGAAGCTTGTCTGCTTGACGTCTGGTCTTTTGCCTGTTGCATTCACTGTCAATTATAATATCTCTCTTCGAATTGAGAAGCACAAGTGGTTCCCCTAGAATATTATTATTACTATCATTATAAGCCACCAAATCATGTATTGACTTTCTTAGAAATGTGGTATTGGAATTGAAATAGCTTGGGAAATTTCCATCAGTTAAAAAGCAGCTGAATATACTAGAATGAATAATATGACTTGTTCTGTGACGACTGTACAATATTTATCAGTTTGGGGATGGACTTTTGATTCATTTCCAGAGGGCCAGATGTTAGATAAATACAATTGGTATTACTTACATATGCATTCGTTTTACACAGTTACACAACAACAGCCTCATTATTCACCCATTGACGAAGACGAATTATGATTTCTCTGTTGTTGATGTTGATGGCGAGAGTTGTTATCAGCCACTTTCCGTGATAAATGGTATCATGAATTTTCGAGACCTTTTGCATGTTTGTGGAAGCATTTTTGATTTATAAAATAGCATCACAAATAACTGCTACTAATATAATGGTAATGACAGTTTAGTGAGATTGATTGAGTAATTGCATCTACACAATGTCATGTACATAGCCATAAAAAAATTTGGTTCTGTAAGAAATTACGTTTACGTCAGTTATAAAGGTTTAGTGTGCATGTGCACCAGCAATGACATTCCCTGCTATTGAATCAATATTATTTAAATTTTTGATCACGATGATTATCAGGATGAATTTGCTGCTCTGTGACATTGGAATAACCTTGAGAAATTTTCATGAGATTCTCAAATAATGTTACGGGCGCTCGCTGAATATGTTTTTTACAATGAATAGGTATGCAGTGGCTAAAAATATTACATAGGTAGGCATATTTATACATTTTAGAAAATGCTAATTTAATCGATAAAGAGTCCAGCACACACACATAAAGATCAATTTTATTTTTAAAGTTGTACTACTATGAAGCTAAACAACGTTTCACCTCCAAAAAAATACAAGTCAGGGTTGATTAATGGCTTGAAAATATAAGAATGACTTTTGAGAAAACTGGTTCGGTCCTGTTGCCACAATACTGAAACCTACTACAACATTAATTTGTTGACACTTTTTATGACATCCCGTGCGTGAAGAGAGAAGAGCTAGCTAATTAGCCATTTTGATAGTAGATGACATGAAGCATCAAGCCAGCCATCAGGCGTGATGTGAATAATATATTTTTGCATGGAAGATTTTTATTGCATATTTTTGGAACTTTATGTATCTTCTTCCCCTGATGAACACCACGAACCAGACTGACAACATTTCGACATTTGACGATTGCTTCGACAACATTCAGGATTCTCATTTTGGTTTTTGGGATTCAATTGTAAAAAAAACATCAACTCATCGCATGCCTCCATGTTAAATCACAAAATTATAGTATAAATTAGGTATACTTATTTTGAGTAGAAAGTAGACATAATATAAATCACAGAAGCACAATACAGTCGTTAACCTGTATGTATGTACATATATACTTTATAACGCAGGGTGACTTCGGTCACATTCACATCTGCCAGTAGGTGAATGATGTCATTTCTTATTTTTCAATCCGACTATTTGGAAAAAAGTTTCCATTAAGAAAAGGACAGACATTTTATTTTGCATTTTTGCACATCAAAAGCTTAATACTGCACATTTTGAAGAGATTAAAAAAAGTAAATGGAACTTTTTCTGTTTATTAGAATGTGATTAAGTGAATTTAAGTGATGTCATAGGCATGTCTCGTCTTTTTATAGTTTCATTTATAATATCAACTAGCAACCTGTCCCTAAATAGGGACGGTGGTAAGGATTTAGAGAGCGTGAACGTCGATTCTGTTAATATACATGTAAAGTAAATATATGTGGTGTATGCACATATTATTTTATTTGGTGCTGAGCAGTGCTATGCAATATGCAATGCCAGTCTAATCAATGCATGGGTTGTTTGCCTGTGTAGTTCAGTGAATTAACAAGTAAGTTTTATTTCGTACATTCAGTACAGAAGACAGAAGAGGAGTGAGTCTCATGACTCGCATGTATCGTGTACATTAACTCAATCTTACCTGAAGACAGCTCACTGGAGACTAGTGGAGACTGTCTTCTCAAACACATAACCAAATCATCCAAAGACATTCATATTATCAATTATTAAATCAAACTCAATTTAGGTTCATTTACATTATCATTTCATGTGGGTATTTACATACACCACATTATCCTCCTTTTCTAATTTTAACAATTTATTTCAAAATGAAAAAACTAGAAAATATTTTATTTTCTTGCTCCTGCTTGGAAGCGCTCGACTGGCTTACGGTCACGTCTCGGTCTTGCCTTTGGTGATTCTGGATGTGCCACAACTGATGGTGGTCTTATCGGGCTCGTTTCAGCTGCTGCTGCTGGAGTCGTCTCATTTTGATGAGGTGATGCTTGTGGTGGAGAGGATGGACATGGAGTTTGGATTCTCTGAGGTGATGTCGTTATCACCATCTCATTAGCATGTTGCTGTTGAGTAGTTTCTTCAATTTTCTTTGATTCTGGCTGCTTGCTGTGAGCTGCTCTGATCTGGTCCACGTGTCGTCGCATTTGGGAACCGTTAACCTCCACCATGTATGTAACAGGGCCAATGGCTGCCTCTACCTTCCCTCTCGTCCACTTTTCAAGGTTGCGGGAGAATGTTTTCACCCACACGGCGTCGCCGGGCTGGAAGCTTCTCATTTTCACGCCTTGGTTGTAGCTCTTCTCTTGCCTCGCTTGCGCCTGCATCACGTTTCTCTCTGCACTTGGTCGTACCAAATCCAACGCCGTCCTCAGCTTTCTGCCTTGAAGTAGCTCGGCTGGGCTGCTGCCTGTAGTGGCGTGTGGCGTCACTCTGTAATATAACAAAAATCTCAAGGCACGCATGTTAACATCAACATCGTCAGCTCGCATGGCTTCTTTAAATGTGCGCACAAAGCGCTCCGCTTCGCCGTTTGATCGGGGATGATACACGGATGATGTGGTATGCTTGATGCCGTTTCTCTTGCAAAATGAAGCCATTTCCTCAGCCACAAATTGCCGTCCGTTGTCAGTCACCAGTTGTTCCGGAATGCCCCATCTCGACATGAAATCCATCAGCTTTTCTTTAACTTCTTTTGCTGTTGTATTGCTGCGCATATCATACACCTCAGGCCATTTGGAATGTGCGTCAATAATGATGAGCCACATTTTCCCAAATAAAGGTCCAGCGAGGTCTGCATGTATACGCTGCATAGGTCGTTCCGGATACTGCCACGGATGTAACGGTGCACTCATGGGGTCGGGTTTGTTTTCGTTGCATAATGTACACTGTTTGCACATCATTTCAATCTCACTGTCAATGCCTGGCCACCAAACATGGGATCTAGCCATGGCTTTCATACGTACTATTCCAAAATGGCACTCGTGCAACTGTTGCAAAATTTTATTTTTCAGAGATGCCGGAATCAGTACACGTATTCCCCACATGAGCACATCTTGCACTATCGTAAGTTCATTCCTATGATGAAAATACGGCTTCAGTTCATTTTCTTCTTGTGCTAATTGCACTGGCCAACCACTTTTCACGTACTCAAACACACGAGAAAGCACTTTGTCGCGTGATGATGCCTTCCTTATTACTGTTGCTGTGACAGGTAACAAGTTCAATTGCTCAGTAGTAATTTGATGAATTACTTTTTCAGTCTCATTGTTGTTGTGGTGGCCCTCATCTTGTGGTAGATTTCTGGATAACGCGTCTGCATTTCCATGATCACTCGATTTCCGATATTTAATGTCAAACTGGAACTGGCTCAGGTACACACTCCAGTGATGCAAACGTGTTGCCACATACGATGGGAGTTGTGTTTTCGGTCCGAAAATCTTCAGCAGGGGAGCGTGATCAGTGATCAGCTCAAATCGTTTCATACACAAATACTTGTAGAACTTTTCCAGTCCAAATACAATTGCCAATCCCTCCTTTTCTATTTGAGAATAACGCTGCTGCGTCGGGGAAAGTTTCTTTGATGCAAATTGTATTGGTCGCTCAGTACCGTCCGGGTACTTATGATACAGGATACTGGAAATCCCAATTGCTGAAGCATCACAAGTCAGTCCTATCGGAGTATCAGGGTCAAAATGTGCCAATATTGGAGTGGAGGTCAGCAGTCGTTTGACTTCTTCAAATGCCCTTTGGCACTCCTTTGTCCACTTCCAAACTGAATCGTGTTCAGTCAACTTGTATAGCGGAGAACAACACTCGCTCAAGTTTTTCATGAACTTTCCATAAAATTGGACAAGTCCCAAAAATGATCGCACTTCACTTTTGTCTTTTGGCACAGGTATTTTCATGATGGCTTTCACTTTCTCATCACTTGTTTCAATTCCGTTCTTTGATATTTTGTGACCCAAAAATATCACGGAGTCTTTCATCAGTTCACACTTGTCCTTTGACAATTTAAAGTTGTATTGTCTCATACACTCAAAAATTGCTTTCAGCGTTTTCAGGTGCTCTTCGTGAGTAGCTGCTGTTGCAATAGTATCATCAATATACGATCCGCTCCTGGGAATATCTTTCAGCATAACATCCATAAAATGCTGGAAAATGGCTGGTGACGACGCGATTCCCTGAGGTAACACATTGTACCTGTACAGGCCACGATGTGTATTAATCACACAAAACTTTTTGCATGATTGGTCGAGTTCCAGTTGATGGTAAGCGTTGCTGCCATCCAACTTGGAAAATAACTTTCCACCTGACATTGAGGCGAAAATGTCCTCGGGAAGGGCTAATGGATACTGCGTGACGCACAGTTGACTGTTAACTGTGTTTTTAAAGTCACCAGTAATTCTGACACGACCATCTGGCTTTGGAACAACAACCAGTGGAGATGCCCATTCACTGTAATCGATCTTTTCAATCACACCAGTTCGCTCCATGTTTTCCAGTTCTGCGTCAACTTTGCTTCTTGTGGCATAAGGTAACGGTCTAGCTTTCAAAAATTTCGGCTGTGCTTCGTCATTCATGATGATTTTGGCACGAAAATTACGGATGCGGTCTGTAGCCGAAGGAAGCTGAAATA
Source organism: Sinella curviseta (assembly GCA_004115045.4). NCBI lineage: Eukaryota > Metazoa > Arthropoda > Collembola > Entomobryomorpha > Entomobryidae > Sinella > Sinella curviseta. The sequence goes on along the minus strand of CM023202.3, from coordinate 25,079,194 downwards.
CGTCTTTGTATTCAGTCATCAGACTTTTTAAAGTTGCACTTTGCACACTTTCACTAGTTACACTGTGTAACTGTGTCTCAACAATCTGGTCCCAGTTTATCTTTATTTTCTTCAATAAATTCTTGCCGAACAATGAAGTCCCCTTTTCAATCACTGGAAATCGGTGGATCACTTCTTGTCCGTTGTGCTGGATCGTAGTCTCAAATTCCCCCATGGCACGGAATCGTTTACCCGTATAAGTCTTGAAGACCATTCGTGACGGTTTCAGCTCCGGTGATCCTTGCTTTTCCCAAGCTTTCTTGGAGAGCACTGACTGCTCACAACCCGTGTCTAGTTCCATGGTGTCTTCTTTTCCCCCAATCTTCACTTTCAGGGTGAGAGGAGCGTCTTCATTCTGACGCTGGGAGTTCACACGTTTCACTTTATTCATAGTTCCAATCGAAACAACATTTGTTGATTTTCCTTTCGTTTTACACATTTGTGCAAAGTGACCCTTCAAACCACACTTGTTGCAGGTTTTATCTTTGTTGGGACAACTGTTCTTATCATGATCACGATATCCACAACGAGAACACGAGTCACTGGAACTATTGTTATTTTTCTTGTCATTTTTCGGTTTTTCACCTTTGTCATGATGTCTGTTGCGTGATTTTTGGCCGTTTGACTTCACTCTTCCTGTCTTGTTCACTTGGCTATCTTGAGCCGTTGGCTGATGTCCACCTCTAATGAGTGCAGTGCTCGTGTCAGCTGCCTCCTGTGCCACCGCCAATGACAACACGTCCTTCAAAACTATGCTGTCGTCCTTAGTGAATAGTGACCTTTGTGCACTTTCACTGTTCAAGCCAAAAATAAATTGATCACGCAGGCGATCCTCCAGATCACTGAATTTGCAGTGGGTCGCTAGAGTACGCAGTGCTGCTAAAAACTGATGTACAGTCTCTCCATGCTGTTGTCTCCTCCCCATAAATTTGTAACGCTCGGCTATAGCTTTTGGAGCAGGTTGGAAGTGCCCTTTCAGCGTATCCAAGATAACTTTCACTTTTGTGGCACTCGGTGAGTCTGGAGCCATCAAATTGTGAAGAAGCGTTACAGTTGGTAGGCCAAGTGAAGAAAGCAGGATTCCACGAACTTGATTCTCATTCTTGGCTTCGGATTCATCCACTCCGTTTGCTACCAGAAAGGATTTGAATGTAGTGGTCCACATTTCAAAATCGTCAGTTGAAGGTTCAAAAGCTTTAAGATGTCCTATGGTACCCATCTTGAAACTTTGGAGGATTTGAGGTTTCTTTTCACGTTTCGGTTCAATCGTCATACAGCTGGATGCAGTCTTGGGGCGTTGTGAGATCTTACTTTGAGTCTCAGAACTTCTCAAAAAATCACATAAACTTGATTTCAGGGCAAGTCTATTTCACAAAAACTTGTCACTGGAAATTGTCGTTTTTTTTCCAGTCACTGAAAACTACACTTTTAAAAAGTTAACTCGTCGCCATTTATGTGGTGTATGCACATATTATTTTATTTGGTGCTGAGCAGTGCTATGCAATATGCAATGCCAGTCTAATCAATGCATGGGTTGTTTGCCTGTGTAGTTCAGTGAATTAACAAGTAAGTTTTATTTCGTACATTCAGTACAGAAGACAGAAGAGGAGTGAGTCTCATGACTCGCATGTATCGTGTACATTAACTCAATCTTACCTGAAGACAGCTCACTGGAGACTAGTGGAGACTGTCTTCTCAAACACATAACCAAATCATCCAAAGACATTCATATTATCAATTATTAAATCAAACTCAATTTAGGTTCATTTACATTATCATTTCATGTGGGTATTTACATACACCACAGGTCACATTCACATCTGCCAGTAGGTGAATGATGTCATTTCTTATTTTTCAATCCGACTATTTGGAAAAAAGTTTCCATTAAGAAAAGGACAGACATTTTATTTTGCATTTTTGCACATCAAAAGCTTAATACTGCACATTTTGAAGAGATTAAAAAAAGTAAATGGAACTTTTTCTGTTTATTAGAATGTGATTAAGTGAATTTAAGTGATGTCATAGGCATGTCTCGTCTTTTTATAGTTTCATTTATAATATCAACTAGCAACCTGTCCCTAAATAGGGACGGTGGTAAGGATTTAGAGAGCGTGAACGTCGATTCTGTTAATATACATGTAAAGTAAATATATGTACATGTACTTACATATTACATATTTAGGGCTCCACGTGATAACTTAATTGTAAAGAAGAATATGTCAATAAAATATAAACTCACGTGGAATTGCAACGAAAATTTGTTGTTTAATTTTTTTCTTAAACAACTTTCACTATGTTAATCAGCGTGCTGGATTGGACCAACCGTCAATTTTTTAGCCAATCCTAATGAAAAAATATTTCCCGCCTTTTTTAATTTTTGGTGCGCCACGATCATTATGTTTGAAAACGGTTTTCACCATGTTAATCAGCGTGCTTAATTGTACCAACTACCAATTTTTTATATAATTCTGTCATAAAACAGACTTCCCGCTATTTTATCTTATAGAGGGCGCCACAATCAATGTTAATTGATAAAAATGGCAGATGCTGATTCTACGCACCAAAATCTATCTGCGAACCAATTTTCAGCGCAATTCAAAAAAGAGTAACTTTATAAACCGTTACATAGTTTCTTCCATAATTTTACCAACATTGTTCAAAAACCGTTAAAGTTTTAAAATCTGTTAACGTAGTTATAATTGGCAACTTGGCCGTCGTAATTTCTGCACTCATTGGGACACTAATGAGGAATTATATTTCGAGTTGACGTACGAATGGAATGCAATTTTCAGTTTTTGACCTTTGACCTCAAAATTGGCAGTGAACGGTTTTTAGTTTCGAATTGTGATACCCCCATTGCACCTCCCCATCTTCTTAGCTTCAAAACGATACCTTGTACGTTTTTCTACGATTTGAAACTAAAAAGTTTTAGGAATCACAACGAAAAAATCCAATTTGTATTAAGTATATAGATAATACATGATTTAGTTGACAACTTACAGAGGAACAAGGTACTATTTGCACTACACGTGTAGAATAGCAGTAAATACATTTGTTCATAAAGTGGATTATACTTTTTGACCTTTCCAATTTCACATTTCTAGAGGTGAATAAAGGGTCAAATTTGAAATTGATTTCAGACAATGGACCAATTATGATTTTTTGTGTACTTCAAACTATTTGAATCAATCTTATGTCAAATGTTCGTTATTCCATTGTTGGTCTTTTTCACATCGTATTACTTAGATTTTATAAACATATCGTATGGATTACAACTTTTAATGAATTGATTGTGAAGTCTATTTGTATTCATATTGAATACACATGCACATGTCTTTGAAATTGTTATTCATCATCATCATTAATGCTAAAGCTTGCCAATTGCAAACCGGAAAACTAAAACTTTCCACCATGTTCCCAATTCATGTTGCAAGTGTATCCATCAGGAAATGATTTTTGCCAAGTTAAGTAAACTCAAATCTTTGTAAATATGCACACTGAAATAAAGAAAAGTCTTGATAACGCACTGAACCGATCTTACATAAGTAAGACCAGTCGCACTTTATGTAACCGATATTTCAAAATGTCCAAATATACTTACGTTCATAACATACATTTTCAAACTCATATACCTATTTATAAACATAATTATCTTAGATTTTACTGCGAAGCGATAATCTTTCACCTTTTGTTATTGACAGACATAAAACATTCACCATCATAGGCTGTGGGATATACGCTATACATTGTTTTTTGTGGATGCGTATGTAAGTGTCAAGTGCCTGCTACATCAATCTGGTTTTGCCGTTTTGACCTCCATGAAAAATATCAATATTATGCTCCACTTGTGAGAAACATTCTTTTCTCTAACCTCGTTTTCAGAAAGAGAAAATGGAGAATGGCATCATTGACCTATGCCACCCCTCATAGCTATCCTTCATACTGCTTTCTACTAACAAAACTCAATCAATGAAAGCATTCATACAAATTTTTCAACACAAAACTTTCTTGAAAATGTTGAACTACATGGATGTATGTATCTGTATTTATAGGATGACAATGTACCCAGAATAAGTTTGTATGTACGTTACATAAGAATGTACTCTTGGTGGCAGTGGTAGCATTAAATGTTAAATATACTTTAATTTTTGGACACCTAAATGAGACCAGCAGACCATAACTCGATAGTACATACATCATTACGTAGAAAAGAAAGCTACATACAATATGTCCAATATCAATCATCACAGTAATCGCATATCTCACACCACGCAACAACTGTTTAGAGAGATCCATCCACTCCTAGACCTCATCATCGTATTCAGTTACTGAAAAGCAAAGTTGTCATTGCCGCTGTCTCCAGTCCCCACTGATAATTTGTTATAATGCCAAATGCCCATCCTTCTTTCGAAATAAAGTGCTCTTTATGTATACATGAATCTCATTCAACGGAAGCTTTTCACTTTTATGGACGGTGGTCGGCAACTTTATTATTAACTATGACAAAACCGAGTAAAGTGCCTTGTTTTATAGATGCTATTAATGTTGATGAGCAAAGAGGAGGCTAAATCATTAACTTTTATGATGACGAAAATGCATTCATCTTCATCTGTCTTCATTATACACCAGTATAAAAATCAACATTATTTAATCTACTTACATCAATAAATATTTTTTGCTTCTTATCTCTCTGGCGTAGAGAGTGACAGTGGGCATTAATACACATGTCAAATCTGCACCTTTCTTCCTTCTGTCAAATCTGTCCATCTCCAGTCTAGAGGCTATTCCATAAAAGGCCACGTAAACAATTTTTAATGGAATGGCTGTGGCTTGTTGTGAGTCGTGAATAGCTATTTACAAGCTTGTGATTTTGATTTTTACAACGACAAAAAATAGCTGGCGGATGGACTTTTTCTAGGAAAATTGTCGCTGTAAGGTATATCATATCACATCGTATCATTTTTCATAAAGAGCTTTTTGTTATCACTTCCTTCGGCAAACATTGGCGATATATTTTGAAGTACATGTGTATACTTGTACATACATCCATAACGCAAGTTCTCATTTTGGAAGTTATGAGAAAAGCCATTAGCCGTACAGTACACATCTATTATATATGTTATATTATATTATTTCCTGGAAAATAATGTTTTATCAGCAAGTCACAAAGCTCGGTCCGACCGGGATGCAGATAAGATAACCAACGAAAAGGGATTTTTTATTATATTTGTTTGTTCATAAAATATCATGCACATTTTACTACAAGTCTCCGTACTATCCATGAAGGTAGGTGTAGCCGTCATGCACCATTATGAAAATCAAATAGTGGCCGAGATTACCTACATAGTTTTGTAAAAAAATATATAAGCCATGACGTTATGTGGTATGAATGGACGTGGACGATTAACTATTCAAAAGATAAGCAGATTGTTTTATCTGTAAAGGAAATTTAGATAGAGGGACAGAAAGCACATCACGTAGCGTATCTCTCTTCATCATCGATCATGATGATGGCGATGATGATCGTGGTGAACAAATTGTTGGAGTTTCATTTATATAAATGGATTATATGTATGCACAGTCCATGCACAAGCCCATTAATTCTTAAACAGGCTGGCAGAAGTAATAACAGTTAAAATTATGCAGGCGGCATTTTGGCTATTTTGTGAAGCTCATTTTCAGATTCAGAGGTGCAAGCACTCTTTAAACTGTTGCAGTTCAGAGCAAAGTATAGTCAACAGTGGAATACCACATCATACAATGATAGCGAGAGAGATATGAAAATTTGAACCACATTCTTTATGCATGGACATGGATAAAATTAACTGTAAACGCGAGGTAAAAAAGTAGCGCTGGAATTCATAGTTAAAGCAAGAAAATATATATTAAATATTATAAAAGTGGTAACAATTCGGGTGGTCCCGAGTAGATCATCCCTCCTGTATATGGACGCATTTTTATTAAAAATCAAGCAATTCCACTATGCGAAATATTTTGAAATCATTTCGGTTTCCATTCGCCGTTTCCAAGAAAAACTCGAGACACGGACAAAACCTTTGAGCGTTTCCAATAAATAGCCAAGTATTACTGTACTACAGCAGTTTAGGCTAGGCCAACGAGAAAAATGAAAGATATAATATTATGTTGTATGTAGTATCAGATTTTACTTGATAGTTTGACATATCATGGATAATGGTTCTTGTAGCTGTTCCTACACTGCTCGCCCGACCGTTGCAATAATAAAACTACTGATATATTTAGTTAAACAAAAAATGGGAAAGAGAGCAAACACACATGCATAACGATTACGCATGCAGATATTCTATTTTTTTCTCCTGCTGTACTCTCTCAAAGATTAAATCTATTAATGATTTTGCGTGGCATAATCGGTAATATCTGGAAGATACACAACATAGAAAATAGGTTAGTAGATGCAAACATGCATAGAAGTAGTTTGAAGATAAATACAGATTAACAAAGAAACATTAGTTTTACTTTACAGATACACGTTTGTCCCCAATATTGATTTCTGTTTGAAAACAAAGTGAGTAATCAGTTACAGGTTTGAAGATGTGGGCATAATATTACTAATTTAGCAATACAAACCTACAACAGCGATTACGCTGAAGAAACTGATACTTTTTTTCGTGCATGTAGAAAAACAAGTCCAAACAAAGTCATGTCAGTGAGTACACAGCATTCACGCCGATAAGCTCCAGAACATGCGCTTATAATACCTTCCTCTTAACACTAGTAATATTTTTTTTGTGACTGTGATTTGATAAAAGATTTATTTTGGACGGCTGTTGCTAAACGTCATGTAGTCTTGATGTAGTTTATACGACAATATATTGTAAGAAGCAAAGGCTTTAGTTAAGGAAAGGAGATGGTGAAGGGGGTAAATGAGATATTTTCTTTGTTTGTCCAGCAACCATATACCCACACGTCTCTGGGTACTACTGAATGCAAGCCTTTCATACTTTTAAAGAAATCATTTTACAGACAAAACATCTCATTCCAAAAATAAACCCAGAGCATAGTTTTATATTTTATTGTGCGATATGCGTGATGACTGAACTGAAACTCTATACTTATTATTGGCTCCAGTGAGGCGAAATGGGGAACGAATTTTATTTTGTTATTTATTGTTTTTCTCTTTTCTCTAGATAAAGATATTGTTTTTATTTGTGCTCGAGTTCTGGCACAGAAGCCAAAGGGAGAAGAAAGAAAACACTTTATACTTCATCTTCAACATCTTCAAGAAGTTATATTTAAGTGCAGCAACAACGATTCAGATTGAGTTGAGTAAATCAACGAGGGTGGTTGGGTTTTGGATAATGGGCTTTCAAAGAAGTGCAGTGGGGAGAGAAACTTGAGGGTAAAGAATTATGCATGCGGCTTAGGACGATTTTAAAGGCCATCTTGTTTCGAGAACCCTACTAAACTCCACAACTGCTTCAGATTTTTTCTCAAGAATTCTCTCGAGTTTTATTCGGGTGCTTCTGCTGCTGCGTTTATATGATTTTATGTCATGTACATGACAGAATAAGTGTAAGAACAAGACTCTTTTTTGTTTCTTTTTACTCAAACTGACTGAATTGACTGGGAAGGCTGCTCTCTGTGATTGTGTGTGAGTCGATCAAAAAAACCCAAAAGTGAAGAAGACTCAAAAAAATTATTATGAAGAGATTAGTGGACTATGTGGTACTCATACAGTTAGTCTGCATCTGCGGTGTACTCGTGTACTGACGCTGCGCTGTTGACTCACCCTTCTTTTCCAATTTGTAGTAGCGTGAGCGAATATTATAATCTTTTATATATATGATACAGACTTACTTTTAAAAATACAAAGGAAAAATAGAGTCTAAATATCACAATAATAATAGCATGTATAGTTAGGTTAATAATACTGAAGACGACAAGGCAAAAACTCTCTGAGAATCAGTGTGTAGCTGGAGGTTGGACCGGCATCAGGTTGCCGTTCTGACTGAGAAAAAACACTACGCGTTTTGTGGTGGGTACCATAAATACAACCGGTATCACACACGTGAACTCTGCTTACGTTCTAAACCAACAAATGGTTGTGGTTTTTTACTTGCTCTTTGGTCCAAATTCCAAAGATCCACAATATTTCTGTCCTTTTGATTCTCCACCACACAAGATAGAATACATACATATGAAAAAGTGTAGAGCTGCTTTAATAAAAGCCATCAACCACAATTAGTGCCCACTCAAGTAAACCACTATGGTCTAATGAATCATTTCAAGTTATTTTTTTACGTTGCGTTGGACAGTAGAAGTTTGTGTCGTGAATCTTTATAGAAGGCAAAAGAAGACAAACGATAATAATTTGAGATTTCAATGACATTCAATCCATTTTTTTGCTTTATGTTCTTCCACCACTTTGCAATTAAACTAGGTAATTTGTTTGACTATGGATGTAGTTATGTATAGGTATGTAAAAAAGTTAACGTGTGACATTAGTCAGTGATGCGTAGCAAATAATTGTGCAGGAAGTCGACTCATAAATAACCCATCACTTCTCGCAGCAGAGATTCGTTACTAATGTGTGTGGTGCATGGTTTTGATGATTCTGCTGCAGGGACTCTGGTTGTGTGTGTGTATGTCGTCCGGTTTGCAATGCAATAGTTTACTCAATACTCGTAGCACCGTCGCCGCTGCAGAATGATGATGATGACTGATGACTCATATTATCGTAACGCAACCAACAACGTGCTTACCAGTTTTTTTTATATGTGCACTTGTGTACCTAACCAACAGTCTATATGCATAGCTCAAGGAAGTTAACAAAAAATATATATGTAAAAAACGAATCAAGACTGGCAAACACGGAGTGACTGATAGTAAAATTGTGTGTATGACTAAGTTGAATGAATGAGTATGGAGAGTGACGTATGAATTCGTTCGAAAGTGCATAGTTTCATTAGTAATCAAGTCGGCCCAAGAGTGTCAAGACGTGTTGTTTCAGAAGAAGCATGAGGATTTTTGTCTAAATGCTTGCCGCATTATTGCATTGGTAATAAAGTCCGTTTAACTTTTGACAAGCAGTAGTAAAAAACTTGCGTAATGTGATTTTCATCCATTTATATTTATTGTGTGAGTGCGCTAAATCAATACATTACTGAAAATTATTTGCATACCAATAAAAATTTGCTATGTGAGAGATTCATGGTATACGCATAGCATACCTATGCATTGGGATTTTTGTGATTGAGGAGGAGATGCTGTTAAATAAATTTTGCAATGGAAATGAATTACCTTGTAAAAAACTCTTTTATTCTGGTTTATACAGGTAGCGAGCGAGTCGACTTTGGAGTTCATGATGCGGAACGCCAGAAGCAACGGCAAGATGTACAAAACAAAAAGGAGCGGGGGAGGGAGCCACCCTTTGATCTCAACATGGAAGTTTAGTCCAGTTTTAATTGCAGTGTTCATTAGTATCAGTATAGTCAATTGTGCAAGTGGAGAGGAGTCCCAGTCAACAGACTTGCCAGCAGTAGTAAGTCCTCAAGTCCCACTTCCGCCTCCACCTGCTCCTCCAGTGGCGCCGGTGGAACGAAGTAGTGGTGGAAATGCACTGCCTAAAACATCCCCGTCACAGTGTGACCCACCGAGAATTATCAAAGGGGACAAGAACGTATTATGCAGATCCTATACAACGATCCCAACGGATATTCGCGAACCAGATCAAGTCAAAGTATTGGACATGGGTGATGGGAATACGATACAAATTCTTCGGAGTGGCGAGCTTACACGTTCCAAGTTGGTCATTCTTGTTAATCTAATTCTGAAGAATTGTCAGATTCATGCTATTGAACGAGGAGCCTTTTCTGATGGAAAGGTGGTACGAGACTTGGATCTTAGCAATAATAAAATCGAGGTGTTGGATCCTGAGGTTTTCGCGGAACTGATAAGTTTGCAACGTCTGAATCTTCAAAAGAACCCTATTAACAGATTTGAAGTAGGGACAGTGTTTCCTCCATTAAAATCCTTAGTGACTCTAGATCTAAGTTCCGGCGTATTAGATTCAGTCCCAGTTGACGTTTTGAATAACTTGAGTGGCCTTAAAAACCTGTTCTTAAATGGAAATCATTTGCGGCAATTGGATTGGCGAGTTTTTCGAAACACGAAAGTGTTGGATTTTGTCGATTTGGCAAATAACCACTGGCAATGCGACTGTCACGTGAGATTTTTAATGGAATTCCTTCGAGAAAGCAAGCTGTCAACCAGTTTCCAGCAGGCGACATGTACTGCTACAAGCAGGGTTACAAGCACTTATATTGGGGCAAAATGGGATACTGTGCCAATAGAAGAGATGACATGTCCAGCAAAAATTGACCAGTTTTCATACGATGTACTTGAACGATCAGCAGTATCGCCACCGGAAGAACAGGGGGACGTCCCCAACGACAATTCCGGAGGACAAGCTGTTAATTTGAACGATGACGTATATTTTGATTGTGAATACAATGGACATCCCAAACCGGAAATTCGGTGGCTGAAAGACAACAAACCAATCGTGGAAAGCAAGGGGACAAATGGGCAGACGGTGACACAGAGAACGGCACCGAGAGGATTAGCGGATGGAGGAGGAAATGCCAACGACTCCATCAATAATCCTGCGGAAATCAAGCCCAGAATTGAGTTTCAAGACGTGACATTTGAAATTACCCAAACTATGCAAGATGATGAGGAGAAAAACAACTACAAATTCAAGGAGCACCTCATTCTACGCCGGGTGAAGACAGATGATACTGGAACCTACACCTGCATTATTGAAAATGCTGGAGGTACTGATGAGAAAGCATTAGCCTTGAAAGTGTCCGGGAAGGAATATGGAGGACTTGTGACAGGGGGTGGAAATAAGGTATGGATGTGGATCTTGATCGGGCTGCTTTGTGTACTGATCTTGGTTTTAATATCCTTACTGTCTTGTTTGGTTTGGAGACGACGAGAGAAAAGGAAGCAAGAAGGTTTTAGAAAAGTTGTCCATGAAAAGTTTAAGGTAAGATATTTAAAACAAACGAATCACATATAAACGTATAACTAATTAGATTACATTTATTTAATTACTGAACTTGCATTTTCAGGACTCCAACATAGACCTTGGCGATTTTGACGTAAAGACGTCTAGCCCTAATTCTCAGCAGTCCAAAGACCTCCGTCGTGTAGATGGTGCTACTCCGCTTCTGGATCATAGAAGCGAAGCTAGCACTGTTCTCATGTCAGATCTCCAACAAAACGGTACCCCGTTGCCAGACGTGGCCCTTGGTAATGCAGAATTGATCAGAAATTCCCAGATATTCTCACCAAAACCGCCACCACCACTCCATGGCTATTCTGGAGAAACTCGAAAGGAATTCTTTGCCAGACAAATTTCTGAACCTTATTTGCGACCAGCCAGTGCCATGTCGCTTTCCAGACCCGCTGCTATGAATGCTGCCCAAAGAAGATACATTTTTGCCAACCAGCCATATCAAAGCGAACCAGTCACTGGCTTTCAAGAAAATCTGTATGCAGTTCCAAATCAGGTTCGAGATTTCCCTCGTTCCGGCAGTGCCATGTCCGTATCAGCCCTTCCAGAGTATGACCTCCGTCGTCAAATGTTTATGAGACAGTATTCCCAACCACAATCCCAGTACGCAACGGCTTCCAGACCCAGAAGAATTCCCAGCACCAGTTCGGAACCTCCATTGGAAAATATGGCGAGAGCATTCAGTTATTCCACATTGCCCCGAAGACCGATCCGCATGCAAAATTGGTCAAGACCAGTTAGTCCAACTAATTCTACCTGTTCCACGTATTCCACGTTATCGTGGAGGCCAAATTTAGACCCAAGGACTGGAGTGATGACTGATGGGATGGGTGCCAGGAACACGGCTCACGGTGGCTCTACCTCATCCATAAACAAAATCCCGGACATGAGTGGCAGCATTATCGGAATTGGAGATGGAATTGACAGTATGAACCGTGCCATGTTGACCCCATCAAATGCGGGCAAAGTAAAAAATACCAGAAATCAACGTTATGGACCTCACAGCAGGACTCCAACTTCGCTTACCAGAGGTCACAATGACTTTTTCAGCTTTGAGCCAATCCAAGAAGTTGAGAGCTCAGAATGTGCATCCACGCTTAATCTGGACCGGTCTGAAGCCAAACAGACGCCGGTGACCGGATATACCACACAAAGTTTGGCTCGAGGGGAGCCAAGGTACAAGAAGAAGAAGCCACCGCCAGTATCAGTAATTCCAAATAATTTGAAAAAGCCAAGCAGGGCTTTCGAGCACTTGAAGGGGAGATCAGCTAGTCCTGGTCTTAGAAATAATGTTCTAAATGGCGACCAACCAACAGAGCAGATAGAAAATACGGCGACAGGAGCAGTTACTGCACCTGAGAGCGACAATAATGGCAATGCAGGAGTTCCCATTGTTCAAAATGCAAGCATAGTCAATACCACAAATAATGATGATATCATCAATTCAAATATTCCCGTTTTGGAATCCCCAATTGATGAAGTAGCGCATCCTCCCAACATTTTGTCCGCAAAAGTGCCACCTCCGCCACCCCCACCAAAGCCAAAACGTCCCCAATCAGAGAATGTGAATCCTTCACCAGAAGCGGTATTAAATGGCGACGACGCAAACAATTCAAATCAAGCAGAAGGTACAGTAGTGTAATTAGTCAATTTTGAAATTAATCGACGAGAGAGAGAGATGCGGTCAGATATGCTTATATTGATGCGTTGAGAATGAACATGTAACGAAAATCTTATTATGACTATTTCGTAATCAGTAATAATAATAATAATTATTATTATTATTATGACTTATTAATGTTTCAAATATATTAAAATCATGATAATGCGTATTTAAACTTTTTGACATTGTAACGAAAATCATTAATTACTTTTTGTTATTTCATACGATGATTATAATATTCAAATGCGAATTATTTATTTATTTACAAGTTAATCAGTAATGCTCTTCCAGTTCTCTTTAAGAAATATGTAATGCAATTTATTATAGTCCACAGTTGTCAGAATGTACCATAACTTATTTTCATCGCCTATATAGTTTTTTTCAACTCTTAATCATAACAATCATGAATCATAAGTTAATTGAACAGACATTTACATAGATTATTACCCCGTTTAAAAAAGTAAAACACTTTACTTTATGATGTACGAAGCTCTTTATTCTGTTTTAATTTTTGTTTTTGTATTAGGTAATTGATTACTACTTAATTATTATTTTGTGAAGTCCTACTTTTTATGAAATTATTGAAACATGTTTGTATGTAGTAGAGATTATGATATTTGTATTTACCCTATTACCTGTTGTTGTAAACTTTAATTTGTACCTAGTTAAAAAAAGTTAAATAAGAAATTTATTTTATTATTAAGTAACTGCTGAAATATATTATTATTATTGTTTACTTGTTCAATTTATTGGCTAGCTATTTATTCATAAAGTTAAATTGTTGATTAAATATATACCTACTTAAAAGAAAACTACCAAAAAAACGCTTAAAATATGAACAAAGTTTTGTGCTAAATTTTTCTGCAGCATTTTTGCATGTTTTACATCAACGCCGTGTTGGGCAACAGGTTGGCTGAAAGGACTAAACGAACGAACGGCGCATCTGGCTGGCTTTTTTTGCTGCCGCATGACAACAACCGCATTTTATAACTTTCGGCTCTTCTGTTCTGTTCGTTGTTGTTTGTTCGTTTCGTAAAATCTTCGTAAGGAAGCGAGGAAGCGTGCGCGATGCGATGGGATGAGCGAAACGGCGAAACTGACGCGATTTTAATTATAATTACTAATTGACCAGTGTCCAGTAACCTTGTCCACCCATCCCGTGACAAGGATTCCTGTCTATTTCACTGTTTTCAAAGGTTTTGGCATTGACAACAACTCATTCATCATCATCAAAATCTGCGGAGGTGAGAAAGCAGTAGTAATTAAAAATAATTATATTTGCAATTTATTTACCACATTTTGCCATGAAAAGTTTTTGATATCCATCTGGATAGGGTTCTTTAGTTAACCGTTAATTCAATCGTCAACGAATGAGCTAGCTGAATCATCTGTGATCTAATGATCTCGTCTCAGTCTCTTGTGTAAAAAGCATCAGCAAGCAAATATCATGAAAAGTACATGGTTTCTACTTTCTACACAAATATATACACAGTTCCTAATGTGCATAGCATTGTTTATAACTTTGTTGAAGGTAACGGATAACCAACAATAATTAGCGAGTTGTCATCCGTGTGGACTTGTGGACTTGGGATCCCTGTTGGCGTACTATAATTGGTAAGTATAATACACTAATACACTACTCTATTATCTAAATATTTCGTTAATTTCATATTTGATCTAGTGGTGGCAGGTTTAGTTAGTGTATTGAAGTGAATGACAAACATGTATTTCTTTGATTTTTATGATTAGTTGAATGAAAGTCAGTTTGAAGGGAGGCCACGGGAGCAACAGTAATTGATAGCGTCATCATAGTCAACGGAACCGGTGGAAATATGAAACCTACTCGTCCAGCAGTGCCATCTTCGACTCCAGCAATGGGCTCTCGTCCCCGCTTTGCTAAACCAGATAATGGAAACAAACAAGGAGGAGGTCCATTGGGAGCTCAAGGTCAGCGCCCAACGATTCGAATGGACAAAGTGCCTGCGGTGGCCAAAGGTGCTAAGGGTGGACTACTTACAGCACAGGATATCCCTCAAGAGATAGTTGATGTTACCAATAAACCTATCACCAAGTATACTCGTGGACGGTTTTTGGGTAAAGGTGGATTTGCTAAATGCTACGAGGTGACATCAGAAACGAATGGAGTACTTGCGTGCAAGATTGTCAACAAAAATATGCTGATCAAACCTCATCACCGCGACAAGATGGCGCAAGAAATAATGATTCATCGCACCTTGAAGCACCCAAATGTTGTTGGATTTCACTCGTATTTCGAAGATGATCTTTTCGTTTACATTGTCTTGGAATATTGTGAAAAGAAGAGTTTGATGGAAATGTCAAAGAGGCGAAAGACTATCACTGAGCCTGAGGCTAGATATTTTCTCAAGCAGATTTGTGAAGCGGTCATGTACTTGCATGAAGAGAAAAAAATAATACATCGTGATCTAAAGCTTGGAAATATCTTCATTGCTGATATGAAAATTAAACTTGGTGATTTTGGCCTAGCATCGTATCTGGACAGTGATGGCACTCGAAAGAAGTAATCAACTAATCATAATAAATAAACTAAACATATCCTTGATTCATTTATTTAGATTTGTGCGTATTTACTATTATTAATGCACTAAATGGAACGGCTGTTCTTATTTGAATTTCAGGACTCTTTGTGGCACTCCTAATTATTTAGGCAAGTAGAAAATTCTGTAGAGGTTACACGATCATTATGCTAATTAATTAGAGTAAAAGGTCAAATAATTTGCTTTTATTTGTTTGTAGCGCCCGAAGTGCTTACCAAGAGTGGCCATGGATTTGAAGTAGACATTTGGAGTACTGGCTGCGTATTGTACACCCTACTTGTAGGAAGGCCGCCGTTTGAAACAGACTCTATTCGTGATACGTACCGGAAGATCAAAGAAGGTGACTTCCGCTTCCCACCCAACCGATTAAGCGTGGAAGCCAGAAGTCTCATTAAACGTATGCTGCAAGTTGATCCGGCCAAACGTCCGACAGCTCGCCAGATATTAAAGGATGATTTCTTGAGGAAAGGATTTATCCCTGAAGCTTTACCTGCTACTGCTCTTAGTGTTTGCCCACGCTTCCCGGCTGGTAAAGGGAACATAAATCGTGCTTCGCCACGTAGACCACTTCAAGAGGTTCCGCAAAAGAACGTGCCATTGCTTTGTAGTGCTGCTAAACTTGCAAATGCTGAAACAGAAGTCATCCCCTCTATCAAGATGGAGGGTCAAGGTCCAGTTCCAATGGAGATTGCAGGCGACAGTTTGAACAGTAGTGGAGAGGACGACAATAATAACCCTCCAATTGTGGAACTAATGGAAAGTTTACGTTCACAGTTACAGAATGCTGTTGAAGCTGCCAACTGCCACAGGAAGCCTCTCGAGACGGATGATGAGAACGAAGAACCAACACTGTCTCCCATGCTGTTTGTTCTCAGATGGGTGGATTATTCCGATAAGTATGGATTTGGATATCAACTGTCTGATGAATCAATTGGTGTCTCTTTCAATGATCGAACAAAAGTCATTCTTTATCAAGATGGATCCATGACATGCATCACTAAAATGGGAGAGGAATCCCATCATGATATCAAAGAGTATCCTTCAACCTGGGAGAAGAAGGTTCGGTTGGTGAAACATTTTCAGCAGTACATGGCGCAGTACCTACTTCGTCCTGGAGGACCGAGTGTTGCCAATTTAACCTGTAGTCCCCGTGTTCCTAACTTATACACTTGGTTTCGAACATCAAAGTCTGTGGTTATGTGCCTTGCCAATGGAACGGTTCAGATCAACAACTTCCGGTCTCACAGAAAAATCATCTTGTGTCCCATTATGGGAGCCATCTCAGTGATTGAGCAGAGCCAGCCGCTTAGAACCTTCAAACTTTCTCAGATCGTCGCTAATGGATGTACCGAGTCTTTGAAAATGGATTTGGTATACTCCTTGGGGAAGTTGGAAACTATTTGTGAAGCTGCTACAAATACTCTTGCGCCAAATTCTGATCCTATAATCCACAACGCTCCTGGAAACGAGAACGCTTTTGATGCCAACAATGTAGGAGGAACAAATGTTAAGCCAAGTGTTGTCTAATGATGATTATGTTACCCTTTTCAGTCACTTAATTATTTTATGTTTTCCAGGAACTTGTTACTTGTTCTTAGTATTCTTTGTACTTCTCCTTATTTGCATTTATATAACAGTTTGTTTGGGTAATATGTAATCAACCACCGAAAACTATAGTATAAAAATTACACGTACGTTTACGTAACCTTTTACTGGTTGCAATAATGTACTTTTGTATTGTCATGTCATGTATACGCAGGTATATTTTAGATTTTGGAACTCTGGAACTGTAACTATATGTTATTATAACAATATGATGTATTATTCTTGTTGATTGTCAATTGCGAGTAGAGTTAGTACTAGTATGTATGTACCTATATACATATTTTTGTTAATACAACGAAATACAGTGTCAAAAGAAAATACCCATTACTGCTGAGTTTCATTTCATGTCATTCGCCTTTATTTGCTCGGGTTGGTATCATCACATTAAAACACGAATTACGACCATAATTAGGAAATTAGTTTGTTCATGCTCATATACCAAATATTCTGGAAGTTCCATGAAATGTGTTTGCCATTACTTTTGTATAATCATGCACAGCAAAAGTTATTAATTAGCAATATAGTCTTTAGCCAAAATTAGTCTTCGTTTTTTACAGAT
Source organism: Sinella curviseta (assembly GCA_004115045.4). NCBI lineage: Eukaryota > Metazoa > Arthropoda > Collembola > Entomobryomorpha > Entomobryidae > Sinella > Sinella curviseta. Next base: position 25,061,696 of record CM023202.3, on the reverse strand, counting down.
ATGTTTGCACAAAAAGCACGATAAAATTAATTGCTTCGCAAATTGAATGCAATTTTTAGCATTTGATTTCTGCAATGTATATTACAGCCATTCATAATTCAAAGTGGTAATAAGAGATTACGAAAACGGAGACCAAAGACGTTACATAGGTATAAAAGACGGTAGCGACATGCCCATTCACCGTAATTTTCTAACTAAACAGTTTACTCAGCAACTTCAATCCAAAAACATTAATACTTCAAACACTGTTCCAAACAGTTTGACATTTGAGCTACTTTCTAGAGTTCTATGGTACGGATACAAGAGCCTTGGCATATTTTATCAAGTGGAAAAGAAACAAAATGACTCTAAAAATTCTGAAACTGACTATATTATAGTGGATGAACCATCAACCCTACTTTTGGTAATACAAGTTTATACTGACAATTTTCTTCTTGATTTAATAGTAAAAAATATAACCTTTCAACTTTGATTCCAGACATGGAAGCTATTCCTGTTTATAATTTTATGCTGTGCTCTCCTCTCCCAACACTTGTGGGGAAACACAATAGGCGACACCTTTCTCCTCGTCAGTCTCATCCGGAAAAGCATGAATGTGGTCGTAGTCGTTTACGCATTCACGCTTTTGTACTGCTTTCACTTCAAAAAGAAAGTTTTGATCGACATCCTTAAACAATGTGACCTCTTGGAACAAGAATTTGCAGAACTTGGAATATCAATTCCATTCACCCTCCCTCAAGTTCACATGATTAGTAAATTAACACCAGCCTTGTTTTTCATTTTTTGCATCATTCATCGCGTTTTAAATAGCTTAAAGTATGACTACAAAATGGAATGGTACGAGCAGCCAGCTCAAGGCATCCTTCGAATTTTGTCCTTAAATTTTCTCATATTTCCATCAGATTTAATTAAAAATGAGAACCCATTTTACTTGCACCAAATTCTGGGATTTGTGGGTGCCATTTTAGAACTGCTTGCTTTCAACATTTGGTATTTTGGTGAAATGTTTCTCTTTGTCCTGACTGTAGTAATGTGGCAGGTTTTCAAACGCATTGGAAACGCATTCCAAAAAGAAATCGAAGGTGATACTACCTCCAAACCAAGAATAGGACTGGACAAACTTATCGAAGTTCATTTTCAGGCGACAAGAATGATGGATCGTATAAACGACCTTATTTCGACCGTTACTTTGCTTTCCGTAGCATTCATATTGTTCTACATGGGCTACTGGCTAAACTACACGATCCTTGAATACAAACTTAGACCACATCATTTTGCATTCTTCGTCTTCATCTCAAAAAGCTTATCGACATTGATGATGCAAGCAGATATCCACTTCAAGGCCCATGACATTTCCGAATGGCTGCTGAGAAAAAATATAATGCAGATGCATAATAAAAATGTATATGGGGCAATGAAAGACCGTGGAACGGACTTATCATCATTAACTCCTACATCTTCGCTGGACAACGTAAATCTGTTTCTATTTGCGTCACAGTTGTATGGAAGGCATGAGATTGGGTTCAAAGGTTACTTTTTCTTCACCGTCACTCCATCCTTTGTTTCAAAGGTAAATCCACTAAAACAATAAGTATGAAAACCTAATTACCTTTTCTAGTACTAAATTAGTCAGTTTTTTTGCCTGGTCTTCTACGCGTTAATAATAATGGAATTCCAGATCGGCGGGCTGATACTAACCTACACTATTGTCGTAACGCAATTTTATCTAAAGGATCCTGGATGCGCATAGACAAGACATTTTGGATTGACGGGATGATCAATAGGTGATCACTCAATGCGGTGGAATTTGTTGGACAGCATTTTAATTACATATTATATAATAGACTTAGAAAAAATGTAATTGTTTAAAAATGCGATAAAGTAATAACAAGGAGGGTATCACCCAATCTGCTGGTTCGGTCAAGTAGTTTAGGAGTAGTGTTTACAGACAGACAGACACACAGGATTGTGATCGCATTAACTACCTCAGATGTGTTTTCAACACGATCGGTAGTTAATAAACTATTGATTCATTTAACATTGACTACTATATATAAGATCTTTGAACAAAAGCGTAATGAAGGAATGCAAAATATTATATGCATCTTCCTTCCCACAAACTTGCTTCCCTCCAGCGATCCTCCGTCCTTGCTCCCAACCCTCCCCCTGACCCCAGCATGTACAAAGGTGACGAAATCCGTAATTTATAAATGAATGAAGGGTTTCTTCATGAAGAAACGTCTTTGTAAACAACGATGTAGAATTTTTTTAAACAAAAAAAATACACACAGATAATAAAATGTAGGTGAATAGAAATCTTAGGATTTATATGTATAATGGCTTATTTATTAAGAATAAATTATTTTTTTTGGTATCAAAAGATAAAGGTAGTATAGAAAACAAGATAATTTCACTGCTGCATGCGAATTTTAGTTATTAAAGCTATAAAAATAAATATGTATTACATAAGAATTTCTGAGAAGTATTTGGGGATTTTAGAGCCCACTATTTTCACAATATGATCACAATGCTTAGTACCAAGTTTTCGGGAGAGTTTTGAGAGTGAAGAATTTAAGTAGGGTAAAATTTTATCGAACACGGCCGAATGATTTGCTAACTTCAAACGAAATCCATATAGTGAGGTGTATTTTAATGAGTCAACGCTGAGTAGTACATCATTATAAGTTGTATCCATTGATGAAGTGCCATTTGAAGAAGCTGTACTCAACATTTGTACCTCGTTTTGAGTTCCGCAACAATTCTTACCGCATGATATTTTTGGTTGGGAGGAAAATGTGGGGCCGTGGTACTTTGCGTTTCGAGCTATATACCTGGCAAGTCTCGTACAGCACAAATTAATAGATGAAATTAGCAACTTTACTCGTTCCTCTTCCTTCAAGGCATTCAAATTCGGGTAGATAACACGGCAAATTGCATAGAATCGGAAGCTGAGCATGATAGAGGCTTCGAATGCTGTGAGAAGAATCCGTTTATAGCAATTTATAATTGGATCTAGAAGAATGGGTTTCACTCGAGCTGGGACAATAATAGTTCCTCGATGGCGAATAAATCTAAACCGTAAAATAAAGTACAATGATTACCAATTTTATATTTTTACACGTAATTTGCAATTACTTTTATGAAACGATAATTTACTTACTCTTCTGGTGAGCTCACATATGCTGGGATTTGAAAGGTAATCGTGGAACAGAAATCTTGCCCAATGTATTTTTTAAAGTCCCTTGAGGCATGGCCACAAGTTACACAGAAGTTCCACCCACAAAAGGTCACCAGCTCGCAACTACTACTTGGTTGTAGTGAATCCGACCTGACAAAGATGTTGCTGTCTGATTTCTCTTCATTCATCTTTATCCCGTATTTCTCACATCCCATTTTCATAAGTTGAATTAAATTAGCAATTTCAGCCGGATTTGGTGATAGAAACAAGTAATCGTCAACTATCCTCAAAAACAACCGTCCATTCGACTCAAGATAAGGAAAGTACAGTGTGGAATCTATATACCCATAGTATATGCTGCATAGTATTGGTGACTGACCCCAGCCCTGAAAATGACAAACAAACAATACTTTGTACGCCGAATTATTAAGAGTTGGAAATTATAATTGTAGGGAACACGACGTGGGTGTTACTACCTGAGGAAGTCCATAATGAAACCGAAAAGTCCTCTTTCCGACTCTGACAATGTTTGTCGTATTAATAACTGTGTTAATGCGTTCCAATATTTTCCAGACATTAATTTCCTCGTCCTTCAGAAGCAAATATGTCATTCCAAACATGTATTCATTTTCCTATTTAATACTTGTCTAATTAATTATATAACTTTACATTTTCCATATCCATTGCAATACATGGCCTGACATGAATTCCTGAATGCCAATTATTTCTGCTTCGTTCGTCGACTAAACTCTTCCGAAGGCGTCTCACACCGCTACTGCCTAGAAGAGCATACTGCTTGATCAATATCTTATGACCCCTTTCACCACCAGCACCCAGTAAAATTTCACTCAGCTTTTTTAACGAAACCGAAGGGTATGCATCGCGGATGTCCATTCGAATGTAGTATAATTTGGGTGATCCATTTGCTTTCCATTCTGAAAGGAAGTTTCTCCACTTGTGCTGCAGAGTAGTTGGGAGATTCATTCGCGATTTGTTGATTTTCGAGTCGAGATAATGTAAATATACATTTACAGTCTTGGATTCTTCTTTGGTTAAACTACAGATAAAAATTAATTAATTATTAATGGAATATGTTGATAAGCCATGATAAAAATAAACTTTCACATAATATGTAATATTATTAAGCTCACCACCGTGCTGATTGCTTCGTAGCTAATAAAGACCTTAAACTGAAGTTTTGCTTTGGAACATATCTCAAGACTGCATTTGGGTCTGCCTCGTTATTTTTCAGCACATCCAACGATCCTCTCTCTGCCAAGTGAGTGGTCATTTTGTGGGACGCACTTATCCAAGATTCCCTCAAATAAAATCTAACATGCCACCGTGAGTTATTGCATTCTGTGACATAAAAACTCATCTTCAACAGAACCAGCACGTATTTGTTAAACAGCCAAGTAACCAGTTTAGCAGTAAAAGTTTCAACTGCTTGTTCGCATGTTGTTATCTTCACCAGTGGAATGTCACCGGGATGCACCATTGCCATTAGCTCACCGAGATGTAAGCTTGACTTTGTTCCACCAAGAATTACGGCCTTGCGTACAAATTTGAAAAATCCTCTAATGTTTCGTTTGGATCCTAGAAGCTGATCAACTTTCATTATACGAAAAATTTGCTTTAATGATTGCATTACACAGTTGGCTGGGACAGGATGCTTGAGCCTGTTAAATGTCCGTTTCCTGAAGCTATTTCCACTGCATTTGCGTAACAGGTCGTATTTTGTTCTTTGTGTCACTTTCCCTGTCAGTTGTATACTTTTACCACTTGGACCGGGCAGTTGTGTGATTGGTGTGCTTTGTGTCAACGTTAAATCAATAACTTCGGGTTCAGTTCCAACCTCATTGCACGTTTTATCTTTGGTTTCACCTTTTCCCAATGCTACTGCTTCATGAACATCAGCAGAGATAACATGCGGTCCAGTGCCAGGGGTAGACTTGCGGTTCTTCTCTTGTTTGCGAATGTATTTACCACGCCAATAAGATACACAGTTTTTAAACAATTTATGCACGTCATTAAACTTCGAGTGTGACTGAACAATGTCCATTATTATCTTATTTAGTGAGTTCGTCTCATCTCCTGCTTCCCATTTCCCTAGTATCGATTCCTGCAAAAGGCTATGCGCAGTACTTGAGCAAACATGTAATTTTAATATATCATCAATTACAACTCTAATGCTTGTAACTCGATCTTCTTGCTTCAAATAATCAACGGCTTTCGATAAGCAATGAGACTGAGACTTTGGAAACTCCGACCTTGCTGACTTGTTATAAAGACATGATGATATAGGAAGACTAAAATTTAAAGCGTATGGCATAACTGTCGACTTTAAACTAGGGTTCTGCTTCAAAGACTGCCCTTCATCAGGACCTGAGTCTCCAATGTGTTCAGAACTGTCATTCCCATTTGCTATATTTTGAAGGTTTGCAATTCTTCGTTCTGTGAGTGTAAATGCTGATGGTTTTCCTTCCTCAGGTTTGTTGGAACTGTTCTGTGGCAAAGCCAAGTCTGATGAAGAAGCAGCTGCTGGAGGCACGTCCCGAGAAACTTTTTTCCTTTGTCGACCTTTCGGTTTAATGCGTATTTCCATCTTTTTGGCTAGCGTTTCAGAAATGATGTAAGCCTGAACTTGAATGCGGCCGTCATTATTAGCTATACTGTTTACGTTATCCGGAAGTTTCAATCCTTTCCAATCTCGGGGGAGCTTCGGTTGATTTGCTTGAAAATCAGCTTTTTGTTTCATAACTAAACATTTATCCTTCATCTTGAATATAGCGTCCCGTTGAATGCAAATATAATTAAGATTGTGTTTTTCTATCATCAGAGCAGTGGCATTGGTTGATGGCATTAGGTTGCAGGCTCGTAATGTCGAATTTCTGTACTCAATCAGTTTCTTAAGTACGTCCGGCTTTGGAAGAATCCAACGGTACAAAGAAACGGTATCGGCTCTTTCGTCTTGATACTTGATTCGCTTCGCTTGTGGCTCCTTTATGTCATTTACGCCAGCGCCAGGGTTATCATTGCACCGTTTTATAGCCCCAATTCGTCGCACGCCCTGTTTACGATTTTGTAGCGTGTCCGAATTTTCTTTGTCCGTGACCAATTCCACGTTTTCTACTGGTTTATTGACTTGATACGAATACGGATTTCTGTTGTGTTCATTTGTACGAGTTGGAACTTGTGTGCTCGCCGAAGTCGCTCCTTTCTTCGGAAGTTTTCTATCGCTGTTTGAAAATTTGGTACAAATGCTACCTTTTCGGTGTCCAACAATGAGATATAGCCCTTCGTCAATCTCAAACAACAGGGCACACTTCTTGAATACATACTCAACAATTTTCCTTCCAAATTGTTCATAAATCTCTTTCCAGAACGTTAATCGAAGAAGTTCTTTAAAGTTGAGAGGCTGATAGTCGGGACTACTTTGGCTGTCAATGGTACAATGGGTGAAAGAAGGATCAAATTTAAGGGCGAAGTCATTCCAGCTTTCCTGCTTGCCCAGTTCCTGCTGAGCTAAGAGAGAAACAGACCAATAAATTACTAAAACATAGACAAATGATGTGGTAAAATGATATTCATAAATACTAATGCAGATAATAATGTCATTTTTATACAGTAAACCATACTTACTGGAACAATCAGGAGACCACGTCCCCACATACTTCACCATCATCATTCTCTTGGAGGACTTGGCCAGACATGATTTCCATTTCTCCATGAAATTTGACAAGGATCCCTTCTGCGACGGCCTTGTAACGACCTCCTCCAAGAAGTCGAACAGCATCAATATTTCCACGTTGTGTCCCATACAATCCTCCAAAACTTTCTTCAAAAACAGAGTGTCCACCGGCATCTCGGCAACCTTTATGAGGGGAGGTTAAATGTCAACTCTATTTACTGTCTAGTTTACTTAACTATCCTAAAATCTAAAATGATAGTTTACATACTTTAGTACTATTAGTACTTTTAAAGTAACCTCGGCTTACCTTTACTCACTTTGTTTAGTTTACAAGTTATTTATTCACAATAATCCAAATCAGTTATCTCCACACTCCCACGAATGATCACTACTATTGACTCCTCCATTTTCCATTGACAATCGTATATTTTGCTAACTGCCGCAATTAAGCACAAGTTAATTTAACTGCGAATGTTCATTTAGCAGACAGCAATTAACATTAAAAGTTGCAGTGCTTTTTGTATGAAAACTTGTACAAGACGTGCAGAGAAGATTGCGCGTTTTCACCGGCTGGCTGTGTTGTTGTTTACGTCGCTCCGGCACATGAGTCGAGTTGAACAAAATCGTCCAACAAACAGCCAGCGGAGCTCTGTAACCAATTGAGTGAAAAACTGGGCGCGAACGAGAGTAATCTCGGCTCAGACTCGGCTGGATACACAATCAAGGCGAAGGCCAACAACAACAAACAAGAGTTGTGGTGAAGAACAGTTGGCACTTGGCACTTACTTGACAGGTGTTGTAATTGTATGGAAAGTGAAGTTTTTCTAGATTTAATTACAGTTAACTGCGTTAATGATTGAAAGTTAGTAAAAGGCGAAATAAGCCTTTGTTCAAGTGTACATATTCGGTATTCGTAGTAATAATGGGCAAGTCGAAATCCCACAAGAAGAAGAAGGCGTCGGCGGAAGCGAAGAAGGCTGAGGAAGGATTCCAGTTAAGTCCGGAGGTTTATTTAAGGCTTGTGTCGTTAATCCACATTCTTGTCGCGCCGCTGGCCAAAGTGGAGGAAAGCTTTAATTTGCAGGCGATTCATGACATCCTGTTTCATCGTGGGGACCTGCACAAGGTTAGGGAAATTTTTATGTGATTTTATCCTGCTTCTATATTTAAAGATTTTAACTGCTTTCTAAAGTTGGAATTTTAATTATGTATGATTTTATGGCTTGTTGCTTGTGTAGTATGATCACCTCGAATTTCCCGGAGTGGTTCCAAGAACTTTCGTCGGACCGATAGTGGTGGCTGGTCTGTCGGCTCCTGCCGTTGTTGCTGCTCAGCAGTTTTTCACCAAATATGCTGCACAGATAATTGGTAAGATTATAATTATAACGCAGCTTAAACATGTATCAAATTTGTAAGACAGTGAATTGAATGAAAGCTTTGGTATTGACTTCTAGTGCGTCTCTGTCTGAGTGAATTGGTCGTGCGAGCATTCCAGTTATTCAGAGAAGGGGTTTCCAAAGAGTTTGGAAAAACGGTTGGACTGTGGCTGGTGGCGATTACAGCGTCACAATTTCATTTCATGTTCTACATGGGAAGAACGCTGCCCAATATTATGGCACTACCTGGCGGTAAATACCAGGATAATTAACTCACTCCTTACTCCTTTTTTAAAGCAATTTAAATGTGTAATCATTGTAATGAATCTATATTTTAATTTTACAGCACTCTTGGCCATTCATTTTTGGATGAAAGGTGAGCACCTCAAGTTCATCATGATGTCAGCTTTCGACGCCATTATTTTTCGATCTGAACTCGTCTCCTTATTTGGGATACTCTTGCTGATTGAACTTTACACCAGACGGCTATCCTTTTTCAAGTATGTATTCGAAACTAAAAAGCTAGTTTGTACTTGTTTCTCCTAGGTCTTATTATATAATATTGATATCGATATTGATTCTCCTCTTGTTCTTAGGAGTATCCTGTATGCAATCCTTTGTGGAGTTGTCTGTTTGGCATGGACGGTGACAATGGACACGATATTCTGGAGACGTACACTTTGGCCAGAAGGAGAAGTATTGTGGTACAACACAGTTCAAAATCAAAGCCACAAGTGGGGGGTATGTAGTTCTCCAAGCTTTGCCACAGCTTTAAGTTTTCAGTACATTACTTACAGTTTTACGATTTTCTCTCACAGACGGTTCCATTTCTCTGGTACTTTTATTCTGCCCTTCCACGTGCACTAGCAAGCACGTTAGTTCTCATTCCCGCTGGAATGTATTTATCGCCCAGAGTGAGAGTCCTAGTCATCCCATGCCTCCTGTTTGTGTTCTTTTACTCCTTCCTGCCCCACAAGGAACTCCGATTTATAATTTACGTGATCCCAGTGCTAAACGTCGCTGGTGCTGTGGCATGCGACATTTTGTGGAAGAAACGAGGGAAGAACTTTCTTTGGGCACTGGCCAGCGTCGGGCTGATATTTCACCTCGTTGTAAATGGCGTCATGTCCACAGCATTACTAATCGTGTCCAGCAAAAACTACCCAGGAGGAAACGCTCTGCTGAAGCTCCATCAGCTTGAGCACTTATCATCTCCACTCAACATTCACATTGACGTGTTCTCTGCGCAAACTGGAGTTTCACGATTCCTCGAACTATCACCCTACTGGCAATACAATAAAACTGAAGGTTTAGCCCGTGGAAGTCAAGATATACTCGAGTTCAGCCATTTACTTGTGGAAGCGGAGGATGTAGAAGAGAGATTGACTTATTTTAAAACGCACGAGATTCTCGTTTCTGAGGAAGGATTTGCAGGAATCGACTTTGCATGGAATAGGGTTCCCCCTATCTCTATAAAAACTGAGCCAAAAGTTTTAGTGCTCAGAAAGATCAAGTCGCCAGTATCGTAAAATTGGCTCTTGCTTTGCTATTTATTTTGTGACTGCTAAAAATTAACATAATTTCTGTGATATAGGTAATAGTGGAAGTAGGTTTATATTTTTATTTATTGGCTGACTGTTAAACAAAGCCTGATAGTTTGTAGTTCACTTTTATTTTGTGTATAATCGTTCTGGTCATATTATCTAATTACAGGCTAGTTGGCTTTATTACTGGGTGTAAATACGTTCACACTTATGATCAGTTAAATATTATAAATCAAATAAATTTTTCAACAATGGACGTACTGTACGGATTACGGATTTTGATATTTTTCTAGTTCTTTACGATAGTTTGGAATCCGGCGTGATACAATTTTAACATAAAATTGCTATTTCTTTCGTATTTATAAATTCATTCCATGTTTTCATTTTTTTCTTTCGTCTCAATGCTGTATATAAGTTATGCATAGTTATATACCTCCTCCATGACCTCTGACCTCATATTTGCCAAAAGGACTACTGCTCTGGACTGAATACATAATTTCTCCGGTGTAACGTTGCTAAACTAAACAAACCTTTCTTCTGCTAATGCATTTTAGGTATGATTATTTGATTATTTTGTGATCGTTTGTTATGATACGTAAGTTGTATTGTTAGAAAGAAAATTGTAGTTTGCGTAGTTAATTGGTATTAAATATATGATAAAATAAATGCAAAAATATCCATTATCCATTTCTCCACTTTGTTTAGTATTTTACTTCTTAACTTCAATAAACATCCACACCACGGTTTTTCATCGACAACGAACTAACCTCACGTTTTACGTTAATTAGTTGACTCCCTTAATTTAACCTGAACCAACAAAATATTATTTACCAACAGTCAAAAAATATTATTATCTATGTATCCTGTATCGTAATGATAAAGTATTCATTGTTGTGATTTGAACTTTCGACCAACGGAAGTAGTAGCAAATCATATAATAATTATTGCGAAACATGAACAAAATATATTGATCACGCATTGTGGGTGGCCGACTCTAATTGCACCTGTAATTTGTGGTCTGTTTTGTTCTATGAACGCTAAATTTAAATCATAAGTTATTTATCATAATATTACGCTTGTTATGCAGTTTACTTAGCATTTTTCAAACAAAGTAAACGAATTATCCCAATTACAAAGGAAAAAAATAAAACTGGCCACACGCACAACCTTAGAATATTATTTTTCAACAAAAAAATACACAATTTTAAAGCATTTTTTTAAACAATTGAGTGAATTATGCCAAAATTCTCGGTTATTAATGGAAGGATGTCATACGTTCACACACGATAATCTCATTGTTAAGTCTAACAATCCAACAAAATGCAAGCATGCATAACATATAATACGGCTCGTACATTTGTGAATCAAAAAACCGCATGAACATAAAATATGTACCTTGCATTGTAACTCAACTCTATCCTGACTCTACTCATCTTCTAACGTCAAAGTTGTTAGAACCTACCCAGCATCCACCACACAGTCGTTCGTATATGTGCTCATAGCACGCAACCAATTTGTTATAACATTTTTCCCTAAAATATTATCCTAATAAATAACCAACAAACAAAATCCTCCAACAACAACTGTTTCCGACTTAAATTCTCAGTAAAAATGATATCATCTTCGTTTTTTTCAGTTGTGGCATTTGTCTCGGTTGCTGTTGTCCTTATTATCAAATTCCTTCTTTTTTTACAAGCACGAGCATTCGTAATATTCAATTCATTATACTGCGAAGGCATCATCTCATGTAAAATTCCCGAGAAAACTCCCTAACTTTTGTCCCGTCGTATGTACTTTTGAACTAAAAAAGATTGGCTCCTTCCTTCCATTCAATTCAGCCTAATTTAAGTACAAATTGCTGTTAATGCCCAATTACATGCTTTACGTTTACCTGCACGCTAAAAGAAATTGCACAGTATATAATTTTGGGCTAGATGTTTGCTCAACTAATAAACTGTTTTTCTCACTAATGTATCCCATTCATTCAACAGACCCATCCCTTTTTCCGCCTGCTTGTCGTCATCCTCTGTTTTTTTCCTTCAATTGTTTGTTTTTTTAAGAGATAACGATTGATCACCAACCCTTTACCTTCTCAAGATTAAAATCGCGTATCTCTCCCCATCTCCAATATAATTATAGCAATTGAGCTTGTTAAAATTGCTGTAATTTTTACCGTGGCCATTTAATTTTCCGGCTTTTACCTGGTTAAGTAGTCTGTTATGTGAGCACCCACTACTAACATCAAAAAGCAATACATTAACTCTTTCTGCCTATTCATGATACGTTACATTGCATGATGATTACAGAATACAAAATGTTTGATTGTTTTTAGAATTATTGCAACTTGGCATTAGTCCACATTGCACCTTTTACATAACATATTGTTGATTTAACTGATTGAGCAGCGGAGCAACCCGTATTATACAACTCATCAAACAACTGTCGATGACAATGACAAGCCGTCTGCAGAAGAGTGACTTTGACATGGGCAAATGTTCTAACAACTGGCTATTTTGTTGCATTATGCGTCACTTTCAAGGCATCCCAGTTTCTACTCGTAATGTACACCTGATAATTGCAATATCATGTAACTAAAGTCAGGAAAAAAACAGCTTAAGTGACATGATGATAAGACGGATGGTGAATACTGAAGAAATCTCAAGTAGCCCCATACTTCCCCGAACCATACACCTGAAATAGCAAAAGCAGCACATTTCTAGATTTCTAAGTTATACACGTGACAATATATAACATTTTCCCATCATATTGTATATATGCAAATTAAATTAAATCATAACACTGTCCTGATATCATGATGAGTACAGCACAACCATCATGAATACTTTAAAACATTTCCTCCAAAAAATCCATACCTATGAACATGAACATTTGTATATCTTCTCTGAAGTCACAAGAAGAGATCACTTCTTTTTTTTATTCCAACGGAATTATTACAATAAGCTGAACAATATCGTTACATTGTAGCGTAAACGAAACGCACAAACCTATTCATCGTTACATTTTACATACTTTACCAACAACGTTTTACTGAAAAACGTAGCTGACAGCTTAGCATGAAGTCAGTCAACCAACAGCAGGAATCGGATTTATTTATTAGCATATATACCTCCTCCTCTTCTTTTTTTAACTCTTCTTTTCGTGAATATCTTCTTCTTCTTTTCATTTTCTTTTTTACCATTCAAGAAAAATAGCATAGGAATAAGAATGAACAAGTTTTTGTAGTAAAAGAAATGGGACTTTCTTTTTTACAGCACAACGTGCATGTGTGCATATCGTTTTCTTCTTTGAGCACATAAGACTGCACAGGGGGCCAGTATGTCCATTTGCATAATCAAATAAATATTATTCCATGCTTCTGAATAAAATCGAGAAAGAAAAGTTTTTTCCCCCTTAAGATATTCTTTGAGAAATAGTGACTCATTCGATTCAGTTTTCAACTTTAAAAAAAAAAGAAAATGAACAACTGAATTTTCATACCTGCACCCATTCTTGTGTGCAGTGAGTGCTCCCTTGATTGTAACTACATATTTTACAAGCTTATATACTTTGCACAAATTTCCTATTATTTTCCAAACACTGAACATAAAAATTGAATACATGCATATAAGCGTTAAAAAATCGGACGATTATGGTAAATCATCTCGCGGCGCGGTGGAAATATTTTTTATATGCAGCACTGGAGATTCTTTAAGAAACTTCTCTGTCGCTGCTGCTGCTGGACAACGATGACGGGTGTAAGTAGAAATGAGCATAAAGTTGAGACTTTTTTCTGCGGAAAAGATTTATTTCGATAGCCTTTTGTGCTAAACTGCTGCTGTTGTACATACTGTCGTTTGGTCGGTTTCTGTTACAAGTTACAATGCTCTGCAGTATCAAGAAACATCCGCCACGCCGGCCGGGGCTGGAAATTATGTCCATATTTCCGTGTAGAAATTCTGCCAATGTTACTATTCAAAAAATTTGAAAATTTCATGTCATGACCAGGAAATAATTTCCACACCCGGCCTTCTTCTTCTTACAAGATACATACTTCTTATAATAAGTTATGGAAAGCTGTGTCATCCTCGAGATTCTACCACGACCACCACCACCCAATTTATGTCCATTCTTGAAAATTTTCTAGTTATTTTTTTTTCGAAAAAGGATCAAGTGTTCTTTATCTTTACGCTCTCACAGTGTGTGTGCCTGTGCGTTCTATACAATATACCCCTTTTTCTCTATTTGCACAGAGGAATGAACAAGAAGAGAAAAATAAGAAAGCAAAAATGATGACATAGTTTTTTCCAATGGTCCTCCCTGACAATGGTGACAAGTGGTCCATTTTCTCCTCCACTGCTACTTTACCAGCCAAAGAGGATATTATATCTCTTCTGGTGTTCTTAAACGATGAACTCGCAGATGCTCTGTTCTGAGAACTCATATTACTGGAGCTGCATTTGAATGTATAGGCTTCTGTTGTATCACAGTAGTAGCAAGTGGGGAAAATGCTCTTTTTCTTTCCTTTCTACTTGAAAAAAGGCAGAAGAGAAATAAATGGTCTTTTCTCTTTAGCTGACAAGGAGATAAACGGGAGTTGAAGTGAAAGTAGCTCAGTTTTTTATACGACTGCTCCCTCTGGACTTAATAGTCCACTATACTCTCAGCCAACAACCCCGGTTGACAGTTTAAATGGCTGTCTTCAGCTAGTTTTTTTATATTCCTCTTCGTCGTCGTATGCGTCCTGCTACTACACAGCATCTTGTAGACAAAAGAGGATTTTCTTTTTTTAAACACCGGACACTTTTATCTTTTTTCTCTGTCTTTAAATTACATACGGTGCTCTGGCTCCTTATTTAACGATACTAAACACTCATATAGCATCTTTAGGTATTTTTTAAGGCTGTTGTCGGGTGCAAAATTAAAGATCCAGTAACAAGAGAGCTGCCACTATAGCTTTCGTTAAAATTCCTGGAATCTCTGGTCCTTAATGGAATTCCGAATTCATTTAACTGTGTACTCTAAAAAGATGAATCATTTCGCTTTTGGGTTTCGTTCATTTTTTTCTCCGTTTCTGACAGGATTTTGCTTCTTTCTCCGACAAATTAATTTTATATTCGTTTTTATCGTGCCAAGTCATGCATTAAATACTCATTTTTTCTCTGCTCTGAGGTTTCTAAATCTTTTTAATTTTCAAAAATATATATTAAGCCATGATGGACACGTTTTCGAATTTAGGAACGTGTTTTTGGGATTTAGTGTTGAACAGTTTTTTTTGGGAAACCCTTTGACATTTCGTATTTTCAAATAGGTGTACATCATTTTTATCCATTTTTTGGGAGGAAAATACGGGAATGGAAGTAAAAATGCATAATCTCTCCCGTTCAGTCAGTCAGAGACACTCATTGTAAGCTTTTCTACTGTCGTCGTGTTAAAAATGCGTACTGCTGGTGGATTCTGTCATACGATAATCACGTCAAAAAAACTGTCTGGTTTACTACTCTACTCTCTCCCCATTTTATATTCAAATACATACACAGAAAAAGGCAAACAATGAATAAATGTGGAGTTTTAGATTTTCTTCTCTTTCTACCTAAAAATATTTACGGATGCTCGTGTCAATTTCAATTTCATATTTTTTAGACACAAAAATAGTAAATATCGAAAACGTACGTGTGATAATGATAATTCTTTTCGATGATGGCACTAAAAGCTAGAAAATATTCTGACACGTCGACGTCATCAGGATATTATTGACTAGATGCATTGTTCAGAACACATTTTAAGCCTATAACATTGTTATACATTGTTACTCCACGTCATCATATTTATAAGCAGTAGTATTTTTCTGTTTAAACGGCGACAGCTTGCCATTCACTCAATTCGTACTGTTATGAATATTCCATTATGAATGAATTTTTTGATTCTTCTTCTCTGACGGATTTTTATCCTCTTTTCCATAAACTCTCTCGTCGATTAGGTGGAATAAAAGAATTATCATGAACCATGCTTTACAAACCAATTCATTTTTAAGACTCCTTCTTTTTTACCTGTCAAGAGCAAGTTGACTCATCTGCCAAATATTATTCAGATTTCCATTTCATTATATTATATATTTGTCTGTGAACAAGACAGTATAGGAAAGAGTTATACATTTTGTATAAGTGATTTGGATTTAAAATGGTTTGATTTTATGACAGGTCAAAACAGAAGGAAAAGGATTTCTGTCTTCTGAACATTTATTTTCTAAAAGGATTTTTTTTTCTATTCCGACTGACGATTGGTTGTTTTGTGTGGGATGAGGAGAAGAATGATTCTACAAATTCATGAATTTTACATGGAGTTTTATGAATTGTTATCGAGAACTAGAATTACTCACATTTTTATCCATCACCTTTCTTATTCTTGGAAGAAACCGTTTCAGTTGCTTGACTGAATGACAGGTGTGCTTACCTTGTCGAACACACACAGCGAAAAAAATAATACTGTTCGGAAAACCCATCATCGTACGTGGTATTCAATTTGCCATATCGTGTGTTATCTTGAGAATGAACATTGGTTATAATTATAGACCCTTGGACAATGTTAACATGAAGAAATACTTGAGAGAGAAATGAGCAAGGCAAATACATACCTACTGGCGCAACGTTGCAAACTGTTTAATTTAGGCTAATGCAATGCAAATAATGGTAAGTGGCAAAAAAAAGAAACTCTGCACATGACAGAGTCGTCGTTGGGAAAAACACGCAATTGAAAAGTTATCGCTTTTGAGCATCATGTTATGTATTATTATAGGATGTAGTATATTTTTTAGCAGTTTCGCAACATTCAACATTGCATGTCATGGAAAAAAGTGTATGCGCGGTCCGATTCTGATAAAACGTGTGCTTGTATTTTGTTTTCCTGCTGTCGGAACACTTTCATCCTCTTCCCTCATTATCTGCTGTACTCCAATTGCTTTTATCTGCAGACTTTTGTCTTTGTGAAATGTCCGGCCGTTAAAAAAAAATATTTTGCAATAATATGACAAAAGGCTATACTAAATATTTAATTTAGTTTGCTAATAATGATGCTTAATATTGCGCATTACTCTTAGCTCTTAGGTAAGTCGAAATAATATTATTGTAATTTAATCCACTTAATGGCATGAATTAAAAATTAATTATGAATGGAACAATGGATGAATCTATGTTTGTATGTGTTTGCAAAATAAACCAAAATTTCAAAAGCAAAATCCGTTTTTTTTCTGAACAACTTTTTTCCTTTTATTTCTTATATTCCATATTAATTACTTGTATCATAATTAATTATGTATATTTTTCCGTAAATGAATTAATGAATGGATCATTATCATATCATCATCGATTTATCTCCTCTCTGACAATATAATGTAGTATATCAATTATAGTAATTATGTTTACGCACAGTATATAGTAATAATTAAAATTTTCTTCTCTTTTCACTTAATTATAAATCTTCACGTAAATACGAGTAGTAGTTTAGCTGTAATCCTTTTCTGTTTTTCTCCTCTCCTGACAATAAAATTATTTTACCAATAATAATAATAATAATATTAAATCGTAGATACATTTTAGTCAATAATTAAATTACGCTTTTGTTTTTAGCCTATGTACCTATATTTACCTATGAAACGTTACGGTTGTTTTTACGTATAATAAATGTAGCAGTTTAACATATTTTGTAGTTCATATAATACTCTAAGAAATATATTATCATTATAATTAATTTACATTATATTTACGATGTACAATAAAGTTTTCTTTTCTATCTATTTTTAATAATAATAAAAACTCGCTAAAAATCTACACTCGTTTTTGTAAACGTAAAATACGTATATTCAAGTAGTTTTTTTTTCTTAATAATTATTATGAACTTAGTTTTTCCTTTTTAATGTTTTCTGCTGCTGCTCATGCTGCTTGCTTTTGCTTGCTTTTAGTTGCAAGTGTAAATAAAACTTGTGTGTGTACAATATATACTCTTCCTACCTAAAAATTCTAAACTATATTCACAGATGTTACACTTAAATGCTAGAGCTATTATAGCATAATTATTTAAAACCTAAAGTTATAGAGTGCAGTATATTGTGCCTAACTATTTTGTTTACACTTTTTTTTAAATGATGGCGTGTATACAAAATGCTTTATACAAGACGCAAGCACAGTTCCATCATTCATCTAATAAACAGCATAAATATTATTTAGTATTATTTTTACAATTTTTTTAAAACATTCATTAAATTACCATTCAATTATGCACACGTACAATTACAAAAAATCACTGTACAGCAAATATAAAATAGTTTCTTTTTTATTAAAACCGAGAAAGAAATCATTTGAAAAACAAAAATCGCACGCGTTTCAACAAGGTTTTTTTTATTTAAATTGTTCCAGGAGACCAGAGAGAGAAGAAGACAAACGTTGCTTATTTATTTACGTTATTAAAACAATCAAAAAACTGTGGTGAATAAAATACGGAGCAACTTATTTTTAAAAAATTATGTAGAGATTAATAAAAAGTACCCTGTTGATATATTTTTTTATAACTTTTGTTTTGATTATTTAAACGCTTGCTTTTGTCGTAAAATGTGAAAAATTTATTAAGGATTTTTTTTAAAAAAGAAGAAAGCTTTGAAAGATTTTTTCATTTTTATTTTAGTTTTTTTCCGCCTAATCGGTTTCTAATCGTATATCTTTGTGTCACAGATTTGTTTTTTTATGATTTGAGGAAATTTTTGAAAAGTTGAAAAAGTAGATAAGCATATTATTATTATATAGAGTTTTTTTTAAAAGATTAGATAGATAACAGTGTAGTTTATTATATAGTGTGTAAAGTGTAAATAGTATACTTGAAGAAAGCGAATTTAGTTTTTTTTCAACTTTGCATTTTTGCATTGCTTGTCTCATATTTTCAGAAAGAAGAGAGGCCTTAACAGTTAATCGTATATCTTCAGAAGTCACATTGGTTGTGTTTTTTTTTTGTTGATGTTTCTTGAAATTTCTTTTCATTTCCCTAAATACTTAGGTATTATTTTTTGCTGATTCATATTGAGATAGTGTGTGTTTTTGTAAGTAACCCTATAAAAAAACTTTTTACCTTGCTATAAGATAGCTTGTGTGTAGCAAAAGCTGAGTGTGTATGTAAATTTTTACCAGTTAAGTTGTAGAAAATGCAGGTAACAAATTGAATTTTTTTTACTCTTTTTCTTCCATTTTAAACTTACAAAAGTGTATATACTGCTCATTTGTCAGTCATGTTATCAAAGGAAAGAAAAAACAAAAAAATGCACACCATATGTAACACCGCGTGTCGCTTTAAAAAAAAACTCAAAACAAAGTTAAAATGAAACTTGGTTGGTGATTGATTTTAAATATAAGTTTTAAATTTGCTGACTAACATATTTTTTTTGGAACACGGAGTGTATATAATCATCTCTTGATAGAGTGAAAAAATTATTGTGAAATTACGATCTGTTTTTTTGGCAGTTGAAGAAGAAGTTATTACAAGAATTTTAGAAGGAAATCCAGTTTTGTCTCATTTTGCCCCAAGGAAGAAGGTTTTTCCAAATAGTTCACGTGAAACTCAAAGTAACAGATTTTTGAGGTAATTTGAGAAAGGATATATTTTAGAGTTTAAAAAATCGGGTAACATACTTCCTTTTTGTTTACTTTTTTTGGCCGCGCAGTAATTAATTCTTTTGTTGGGATGTTGGCCATATTAAAATTTCTCTAGTAGTTTATAGTAGATCATCTTACATAACCTACGAAAATTACTAAATATTATACCGAAATACTACATATATATAAATAGTTAGGTAAGTTGTTAAAAACGATTCATTCATTTTACACGAACAAGAAAAGGACGACGAGAGAGATACGACATTTTTTATTACCAAATTAAAAGACTATATAATATCCTTCTTAAAACTACATTTTGCTACCTAAAAAATCCTATCCACTAAAAATATATATATATTATATCGCTATACACAATAAACGTGTGTAAACTTGGAAGATTAATTGACTTGATCGTTTCATATTTCATTTTAAATATGTTTTTACCCTATCCTAAATACTTGTATTCATTCACGCCATCTTTTTTTCTCCTCCTTATTCTCGCGCCGCAGCCGTTGTTGTTGTTGTAGTAGTTGTTGTTGTGCTCTGCCAACCTTTCCTCTGCTCATTTCCTCTGCATTTCACATTTTTTAACAGACACGCTATATTTCGCTAACTATTTAATACGCACACACCAACCAACTTCACCACACACGACGAAGAATACAAATTTGTTCATTAAAAGATTAGTTAATAAAATATTCGCATGATGATGATGATGATGATGCAAATATTATTATTATTATTATTATTTAATAATAACGAGGATGATTGTTTCAAACATTTTGGACTCTCTCCTGCTAAAAACTAACTTAAAGTTTTTAATTTAAATAGGGGTTTAAAAAATTGCTGATGATGGGTTATTATGCCTTCTGTACTGTACACACATCTGCTGTAGAGTTTTTTAGGTAGGTAGTACACGGTACTTACTTGTTGTAATATATATAATTTTAAAGTATATATATATATATATATTTATGTTATATATATTTTAGGTAAAATTGCTGATTTGTTTTTCATTAAATAATTTATTAAAAAGTCCTATTAAAATGACGACGCGCGAAGCTTCTCCTTTTTTTGCAAAATAAGAGAGAGAGAGAGAGAGGAAGAGACTTGTCCGGGATGATGATGATTGTGAAGAAAATATTTAAACATGTAATTTTTTTTCTCTTTCTCAATCGCCATCTCATGATCCTTGTTTGTGATTTGATTCACGTTTTCTTAATAGCTTAATAATCCTGGTTGGATTCCCTCCTCGTGGGTAGATACACATGGTAGGTTAGTTTGTATGTAGGAACCTGCAATAAAATATAACAAGAAAACAATAAATTTAATTTTCTTCTCATTTAATTATTATAACTGCCTCTTTTCTCTGATCAGATTACCAGATAAAAGAAACATTTGCCATTTTATATATTTATTGAAATCATCATCAAGAAAATTGCGAAAAAGAATTAGTAGCTAGCGGAAAGCAGAAGAGAGAGGGAGGGAGATATGTGTTTTTTGGCAGAAAAGTTAATATGAAAAGGCAACAGGTCGTAAAAATGAGAAGACGAGCAATATATATATTTTTTTTCGTAAGAAAACGCATGCTGGGGAGAAATAAGATGGATTTGTTCTTTCTCGGAAAAAAGGTTAATAGATCAAGTTTTTTTTTGTCTGCAAGAAGGAGAGATAGGTAGACGATTAAAATTTATAGAATGTGGTTTTCTGTGATATGATATCTACTGATAGGGTTTGATAGCTTAACAGTCAGATATGTGGTGGTGCTCTTTCTTATCATTTTTTTGTGTAAAAAAGTGCCATACTTTAGGATACTTGAGGAAAACGAAACGCATTTGATACGATGATTACGATATTATACGAGTGTTTACGTACGTGTGTGTATATTGCCCCATAAATCATACGATTACACGTAGTATGCCGATCTAATCTACTCCTTTCTTTAAGATAACTAGACTTTATGTGTGTGTAAACCTTTCTTTTTTTTTCAAAAAACTATATTTATTTCCTTTGATAATCTGGCAATCTAGTTCGGTCTGTGTAAAATGACTAATTTTCTTGAGCTTACTTACTCACGACCAAGAAAAAGCAATTGAGAAGGCAATACAAATTAGAAATTAAGGTGAGTACACAACAGACCGTGTATGTACAGCAGTTTAATATGTGTACTTTTTTGAAGAATGTTAAAGGGTAAGAAAAAAAAATCATTTCGTGACTGGATAACATTTTCTCTGCTTCTCCAATAAATGCGGTTTCGGCCACCGCCAACCAATGGTAAAATAATAATAACTGGTTTCGGGTAGCTAGGAATATAAAAAAATATGTTTTACCTTTGAAGGAAAAATGATTTTTTTACTGATGATACGCGCGGGTATAAGCCGTTTATATGCAACTTGTTATTATTATTATTACTACTTTTGCGTTATTGGATTGGATTTCTATTTGGAAGGTTGCTTGGATGAGTGCAGCGGTTAAAATGATGGTGGTGGTGAGTTTTTTTCAACCCTCAATTACAAGTTTGTTGTGCGTTTATAAATATGGAAATTGTAATAACGAAACTACCAATGAAAAATAATAATGCGTTAACAGAAGCAACTCTCTCTTTCTTCTTTCTCGGCGAGTTAATTAGTTTTTAAAATGCAGCTTAGAGTTTTCAGTGAGAGGATAAATAAATCTAAAATTATGCACTTTTGGTAATTTGGATTGGTGGATTTATAATAACAAGGGAGACAGCAGCAGCAGCAGCCATGTTTACCGCTACTGCTTTGTTTTTTCTTTTTTTGAGGTGAGTACAATTTTTAAAGGAAAAAGTCACCGAGACGAGAGAAAGAGAAAAAGAATACTTTTGTTGAAAATCTCTTGACAAGCTAATTTATTGGTGTGCTCCATCATTATTACACCAACCAACACAGCAGGCAGCTAGAGCAGTAGGAAAGAATATTATTTGGTGTAGGAGTAGAAAGCAAATTACACACACACACAAGCTATAACAATGTATTTATGCAATCTATCATAATAATAATAATTTTCTTTTTGTAAATTATTACTTTGTTTCTGTTTTTATTGCGATAGCTGAGCGAATTTGATTAGCAGGACTTGGTGTAATGAGCAGGAGGAAATTAAAATAAAATTCGTCATCACATCATTAAATGTCGGCGAGAATTTTGTAAACTTTCAGCTTTTACTGATATACTTTTGTGCAGATTTATGTAAAGGCTGAAAGCAGAAAATTTCTTTTAAAAAAATAACGAGTTCCAATTCCTTATTAACGACCAACTCTAAAAAAGATGTTGATGACGATAATCCAGGCAACTTGTTCGTGACGGGTTAGATGGATTTATGCCTATTTTTTAATGTAAAATTCATCATCAACCACGGCGGCGCGCACATGATGCTCATCATCTCCACTAATGAGAAAGCTTATTATACTCACTCACTTGGCTACAACAAGAAATAGCACGAGTTTTGTGTATATTTTTTTCCTATTCTCCGACATACAAAAATTGTATAACTTTTTTTAGCCTGGGTGAGCCCGTTAATTTTCACACGCCGGAATTCCAGATAAAACTTAATGACTTTTTTTTTCTCCCTTCAACTTAAAAAAACTAACCCTTTCAATGCCACACACACAACGCTTAAAACTTGTAATTCCTTTTGTATTTTTTTTTCTAGATTGATGCACTTTAAAAAAGTAAATGAAATGAAAAAGCCAAAATGCAATCGTCACTCGGTTTTTTAGACGAATAGATCTTTTGAATGCATGCATATCACTTGCTACTATAAAAAGGGTTAAGACCCTCTTGGAAATTAGAAAAAATAAAATAAAGCGAAATGCACTTTTTTTCTGGAATAACATGATAAATACTTTATTTTGTAAAAAAAATGTAAAAATTTCTCCCTTGTGAAATTAAATTACTTTTGCTTGCATGCCTGCACGACACAATGTATCATCTTTTTCCGTTATAAAACGCAAGAAAACGTTTCATTATTAGCCATCCATCCGAATTATAATCAGTGGCAGTTTACTGCATTTTGTAAATTGTACGATGCAACATGGAATTACAGAATATTTTTCTCCAAAAAAATGAGATCGGATTACAAGCGCATAACAATTCCAGATTATGGTGGTGAATGCAATAATATAGCAATGTTAACAAGGGGAAAAATAAATGGAATGCCAGTGCTGGATGGATGGATGGAATGAAACTAATAAGAGGAATGATAATAGGGGAAAATATATTATTGCTGTACATGAAGCCACACAGTGATATTATTAGACGAGAGAGTGAATGGAAATGAAACATTTTATTTTTTTCTGCTTATATTCTTCTTTTTTTTCTTGGATTCCTCAACAAGATTCCAATGTCAGATCAGTTTTGTGTGTTTGTATGAGAAAGGGATAAAAATGTGTAGCGAAGCAGATTTTTTTTCCTCTTCGGATTCATTATTTTTTTCGGAGCCAGTTTTAGACGTAGACTTTCTCTATACAGAGTAGTATAGAGTATTATGATGAGCACGGTCATGCCAAAATCCAATCCAATCTACTTTAACGTTATAGTTTTCTTTCTTGATGATTACATTCAGATACACAATGGCTCCAGTGTGCTTCTTGGAAATTATTATTGCCATTTTTTCTTATTTCATATTCCCTCAAGTCAGCAGATTTGCAATAGGAGATAGGACACAAAAAATAATAATGGAAAAGGATTATAATAATACTGCGCGCTGGATTTTTTGGATAGAGACTGTCTTGTCGAGATATGATTACATTTATGTTTTTAATGTACCTAACAAAGACGAAGAAAAAAGATGCACCGCTTGCACGAAAGTAGTAGTAAATGCGTAGGCATTTTTATTTGATTACATTGAGACTTTTGCAAATAAAGTGGCTACTCTAAAGAGGAAAAAAAATATTGTGATGAGCTAGTATGTATGTATATGTAGTTGCTTGTAGCACTAGTTTTTGTAAGGTTTTGTGGGTGATCCAATCCAATCCATCTGCTATTCTGGTTGGATTGAAAAGATTGTGTGTGGGATCCTATCTGATGAGACGCATCTGTTTCCAGTCTGCATCATTTCGTTTGATACGCATACTCAATAGATATGACGACGATGATGCCGCATGAGTGTACATGCTGAGCTGATGACGATGCGACATGTATGCAGGATTTTTCTGTAGGTACAATATGCAATTTTACACGCTACATAATATGCAAAAGATATTATGACCATATTTAGATGATGACATCAAGTTAACTAATAAAAAATGACAGGAGGAGCAATGCAAAAAAGCCAAACATGGATATAGAGGACAATTGTTTCCTAGAAAAAGCGCAAAAACAAAAGCCGACAGCATATAAATTCATAAAAGACGACGACTACGATGATGATGATTTCTATTACGAGAATATTTTATTCGAATAAAATGATATGTAATTTTAATAGCCTATACAATTTCAAGAAGTTATTCATAATAAATGTCGCTTACCTTAAAACACAATACGACGACATAACGAGCACGGCATAAAATTACACACGACGACGACACACACAAACAACAAGACTTTTTTTGCTTTCTCCTCCACTCCACGACGACGACGACGCAGCTGCTTCATCCTCCCCGCATGCATTTTATCCATCCACGCGTAAATAGAGTCCACACAGTAATATTATATTGTTAAAATCTTTAAATATATAGTTTTTTTTTTCAAAATTGTCCTTGTCTCCTCCATAGTTCCTCCTTCTCTCGTCCTCTTCGCCTTCCTCAGGGTTGATTTTGGTTTTACAGGATAGAAATGTACAGAATTTATAGTTCCTAAAATGTAGCGGGTAGTATAGTTACTTGTCTCGTAACTTTTAAATGTGATGACCATAATACTGGGGCGGGTACTGGTACGCCTCGTTGTGGTAGTCAGTCGGAGGCCGGTGCATCATATGCTGTCCGTCCATCATGTAGCCCATCGATCCATCCGGACTATACGCTCCACCTGGAGCACCATGAGGAGGGAACACTGGATTAAACATACATATTTTTCCATTTTTTAATACGGTTTACGTACTCGTATTAATTTGGCTACTCTCTATATATACCTACGTAGAAATGGTAAACTACCAAAAACAGTATATTATATTCTCTCTCTCTCTCTCCACAACCGCTACAGAAATTACTTTTTTACTTCCGCTCACGCAATCCCGTACGGACCCTTTTTTTCCACATATATCGCATGCATATGCGTTACTTTTTTGTCGTATCGGTATCGCTGTTCACTCCCCCATTTCATTTCATTACGTTTAAACACAATTGTATATACGCTTTCAGTTTTTGTTCGTGCTTACTTCTCTCCCAAAAAGTATCCAACCTGCCATTATGATTATGTAGTTGTCTGTCAGTCACAAGTCAACTCATTATCCCGAAATATAATGCCGTCCTCTCTCCTCTATTTTTTGCATTATTAACGCATTTTACATCAAAACCACCACAAATAGCCCTGTAATAATCACACAGAGAAAAACTCTGGACGATGCGATGATACTCACACGGAAGTTTTCATGCAAAAAAGTAGAGAGCTTTTATTCCATTGGACATTCAAAACATTTGGAGGTGGTCATATATATGGCCGT
The DNA here is from genome assembly GCA_004115045.4 of Sinella curviseta. NCBI lineage: Eukaryota > Metazoa > Arthropoda > Collembola > Entomobryomorpha > Entomobryidae > Sinella > Sinella curviseta. The sequence continues at coordinate 25,035,654 of CM023202.3, read as the reverse complement.
GCAATGCAGAGAGAGAAATTACAATTTTTGCTGTTGCTACTTCTGCTCTGCGTTTGTCCGCCATGATGACTGTACATTCACCTTTTTGTAATAATCACCCATATTGTTCCATCATATATATATTTTTTCCAGCTGAAAAAAAATTCTCCAACTATTTATCCGCCCGGACCTAACGAACCTTTACAACAACTTTACTCTCTGATACACACAACAAAGCTATATGAGAGCGAGAGAGAGAGAAAAAAAACTCTCATGAAACTTATCTCTTTTTCTCTCCCTGTCTCTTTGATAATCTCACGATTTATTACAACATATTTATGTGAATCCACCATCCACTACTTTTTCCTTCTTGTTGAGTACTTTTAGTGGCATCACCAGAGAAAGCTGTGCTACTCCTACTGTATTCGTACTACTAAAGCCGAGATAAATGGGCTTGAAGAGGTGTTAGGAGAGCCATTTAGACTGACCCACCAACCATCAGACACACAGATAGAGAAAATCCGATGCTTTTACTTTTTTTTTCGGAGTGAAAATATCATACACACAAAAAAACAAGCTTATTTGTCGACACGGAGAGAAAAACGGAATATTTATACGTGTGTATATTCCAAAAATAAAGCAGGGAGAGAGAGATAAACAAACAGAGATATTCAACAGCAACGGTAGTACTAGTCCGAAGATAAAAAAGTAGAAAGCTTTTTTTGAAAGGAAGAGAAAGAAGGGTGGTGGTGGTCGGTGGAAGGAAGGATGTCCATTGTCAGAATCAGGAATGGTTGAGAGGTGAAAGATGAGTCCTTTGGGCTCACTATTACTAACTCTTATCCATTGAAAAAAAACCTGCTTCAGAAAAAAATATATATAAAGCATTTATTTTGCTCTCTCTGAGTTTTAATGCATTTTCTATTCTTTCCCTGCGAATGTGAGCGATACCCGTATCTTGTACATCCACCACCACCAGCAAAACAACACAATAGAAAGTGCAGGACAAACAAAAACACCACCTACACACATATCTCTCTTCCAGAGAAGAAGAAGCAGCAGCGCTATCGCTTTTACTACCACCACCACCACCGCTTTTGTCGTTTTCAAAAGTATAAAGGATCGCGAGAGAGCACTCCACTCCACCGCTCTTTGTCTGTAAAATCCTTTGAAATGGACCACTTTGAATGGGCAGCGCACTAGCACTTTTCCCTCTCATGTACACTGATACGTTTGTTAAGTGCTCTGCTCTCTCTCTCTCTCTCTCCAAGGTCCAAAATGAATGAATGCATTTTTTTGCAAAAAAAGGAGGAAAATATGTTTCAACGAGGTATACATAAGCTTTCTCGAGGAGCGGAGGTGGTTGAGTAACAATTTTTATTTTCTGTTGCTACCAACACACCATTTCCCTGACCCGACCCGAAGGAGAGGGGGAGTGTTTAATGGTGAATGCGCACATTTCATACACTCCTATTTATTATGACGAATGATGATTCTTTTTTTTCTCCCTGCAGCAGCAGCAGAGAAGCTATGTAATAGTAAAAGTAGAAAATGTATATATTTTCTCCCTTCCCTCTTGTAATAATGAGGCAATTAGCACTCAAGAAGAGTGAGCAAGGCGGCGAGATATCATAATAATAACGCTACTAATATGACCAACACCATGCGCGCGACCGTTGTTAGCAAATGCCCAGAGAGAGACGTAAGTGCACTCAACAAAAAAAATATTCCCTGTTAATAAGGTATATCTTGGCTTCGTCTTCTCAGTTTTCACTCTGGTGAGCCTGCTTCCGCGTGAAAACTGAGAAGACAGAGGATTAGTTGCATTGCAATGCATTATTATTTTCCACAGGAAATCTTTGGAGCTTTTTGGTCTGATGATCTCGTGGTGGTGGTGGCGACGATGATGATGATGATGATCGGTTGGCCTTGGAAATATGGGGCCCATGTTCGATAACATGACACATCGCGCATCGTACTACTAACGCATCTACTTATTCTTGCACGTTTGTATTCATGAAGCTACACAATTTATATATCTACTTCCAAAACTTATAAAACAGTGCATCATCAAAAAAGGGTGTACATCAGCAGCCCGAGTAACTTCCATCCTATCAAAAGAAAATGACAGCTGGCCTTGTGATTGATGACACTTTTTCCATTTTCTCTTTTCCACCCAAGCCAACAGCTTTGTTGTTGACGATGGAGAAATTTGTTGAGCCTTTTAGAGCTCGTATCGCGTTGTGTTCGTGTAGCATACATTTTCCAACCAGCTTTAATGCATCTAGGAAAAGTAGATTGAACATTCTCTCCGCGCGCAATGCTGTGAGTTGAGTGAACCGGAAAGCGGAACTAGCGAGTTTGTACGATAATAATGATTATGAAGCTTATATACACACATACTACCTATACATTTATTGATTATTTTTCGGGGAGATCAATAAAATTTTATGTATGCTTGCCAAAAATATATAATAATGTACGCATACACAAACAAAAGTTCTAAACTAATTGGCCCTGACCACGCACTTTTTAAAAGAAAAAATTCTCCTCATCATCACCTTTCCCCTTATCTTACCTCTTAATTGACCACAAAAATACATGCTACTTTATCTTTCTTGTTTCCTCAAGCTTGAGCACATAGTACTCTTGTTAGTAGTTGGTTGCTACTACCCCGAAGAAGAATAAGAAAACAAGCAGCTATAGGAAAACATTATTGCAAAGCCTGCCGACATCAATCAAGCCGCTTGATTCAAGCGGTTTTTTTGCTCCTCCTGTCGAACAAGTATTTTATTACCGCCGCAGCACACCAACTTCTCTCCCGTCTTAATTCCTACCTACCAACTAGCACCGGCAGCCAATTGCCTTATGTGCTTGTTACTTTATTAGTACATAACATTTTGATTGTTGTTGCAGAGGAGAAGGATCTTCTTATAACTTTCAACTGGGGTCATAAATTAAACAGCTAAGAAGAGATACGATGAAGATGCGGAGAGAGCTAAATAAACTGCACACCTGGTTTGATTACAACAAGCAGGCATAGAAGAGAGATAGCATAAACTTGTTGTATTATTGAGCTCCTTCCTAATTGTCCACTGTGTACTCTTTTGGCCTGCCTCCTAATTCAATCCAATTTGTTCAAGAGTCCTTTAATGGACCGGCAATTTGTGGCAATCTAAAGTGATGGACCGGCCGTTTTTTATCTCTCTCTCTCTCTCTCTCTTCTGATCCCCAACAAGATGGCTACTACTACTACTGCTTCTTACACAAGTAATATTACCGCATCATATAAAAAAAGATGTTTTACGAGAGATATACACACATACCGAACAAAAAAGAAGCAGGAGCACCCACACAAGCCGACTCAACAACATTACAACCAAAAAAAGCTTTTGCCCAAAAATGTACAAATTTTCCTCTCTTGCCGATTTCCTTTTACAGTCAAAAGGATATAGTTCTCAATTTTTGGATTGCTCAAAGAGAGAAAAAAAAATCTAATTAGAAATAAAAATGTAGGAGAAAAAAACCAGCTGGTGCGTATTTTCAAATGATGTAATTTTTTTTCGGCTATGCTTCTGCTGCCGCTGCTGTTTCAGTAGTTTTTTTTTCTTTATCTTTCAAGAGCTGAACCATGCGATGATGATGATGATGATTAGCCCATCTCCATTCTCATCCAAAATAGATAGGTAATCAAAAACCAATTCGTTTTCTTGCAGGATTATATGCGCTACTGATGTGGTATTTTTGTGTGTGTGTGGAGTGTGGAGAGATAAGATAGGTTTAATCTAATGATGGAATTTTCCCCAAAAACACACACACAAGAATTCCCAATCTTATCCGGAAAAACAATGAAACCAGATTCATCACAAAGCAAATAACGGGAGAAGGGAGACCGGCTGCGTTTGTTTGTGATATTGATAGGATGTAAAAACCGAAAAGGGAGAAAGCTGCAATTGGGGTCTCTCTCTCTTCCTCTAATTGAGTCAACTGGGTAATGAGTCAATATACTGAGATATAAATACATACATTATAACGACGATGATGATAGTAAGTCAATTCGTCAGAGACAAATCTGTACACCTGTGAGAAGTAAAAAAAGTGATATCGCTTTTCGATATGATACCAAGAACGAGCAGAACAACGTAATAAAAACCGGAGGAATTGATGCGCCCTACTAATTGAGCAGCGAGAGAGAAATAAAAGTAGAAACGACGACATAAATGAATAAAATCGTGATGGCGGCATATTTTTTTTGGGGACATGTCTCCGTTTTTTTTTCATAGCTCTGGGGACACAACAGGAGAGAGACCTATTCCATTGGATTTTCATGACGAACATCATCAGCGTCATCATTATCAAGTTGATGATGTTGATGGGCTATATACACCACCACGGCCATCACATCAAGCAGAGACAGGAGAGCAGGCAGAGTTGATAGTGATGTTGACCGTTGATGATGATGATGACGATGAAAAGAAGAAACATGTCTTGTTCATTAGAAGACAAGTCCCAGTCGATTTGATTGTGGAAGTGACATTGTGCAGAGCAGTCGCATTTTATATAAGTTTGGTGTTGGATACATGGGATTTTGTAAACGTAGGTAGTCCCACAAGTTACAACAAACGGGAAAATGCGGCGGAGGAGAGAGAGAGAAATTTTCTTGTGAGAGCCGAGAATAATACTCACGAGAGATTTTGAGTGTGTGTGCTTGTGTAAGAGAACAGGACAGAGAGGACAGCAACGGAGCAATGTGTTGTTTTGTTGATGGCGAGATGTTGTTGTTGATGATGATGATTAGACATTACATGACTCTGTACTTTGCGGTCACTCTCAACATGTCCAACTTTACGACTTGTCCACCAACTTTTCTCTCTCTTGTTGTTGGACTCTCTTGATGTGCTGCTGCTCTGTGCTCTGGTCTCAGACCGCATTTAATATGTAGTCCACCTTACCCAACAATAATATATGTACCATTTGCGACCCTAATTATTTATTTCATCTCGTCCTAGTCCAGTGGTACCACCACGAGAAAAGGTTCATTGAGAAAAACCGCAGCAGCACAACAACAGCATTAGCAGAAATGTGTGTTCTTGAGGAAAACCCAGAAAATTTTCTTAATTTTCCTCGGCTTTGCATATTATAAACTATTAAGGAAACCGCATGTTATAGGCATAAAAAGGAACGTGAATAATTTTCACCCTCTCGCATATTCAATCTAAAACTAAATTTCACAGTTTTGCATCGTATACCGGGTCGTTGGACGATAATCAAAAAAATTGGTCTCAACAAATTATATTTTATTACTCTGCATATTTTGTGTGGTCAAAGACAAATTGGATTTCCACACTGCTGCTGCTGTTGTTGCTGCCCACGTTTCGTTTATTAATTTCAAGTGATGGATTGGTTAGTTAAAAGTCAAGTTATTTCGGCTGTGACAGACTGTTAAGTAATTTTCGTTACTCGTAACTATTCTAATATGCTGTATATATAAGAGGATAAGAAATAAATGAGTGGTAATGATTTCGAAAAGGAGGAGGAAAATATAACCAGTTGTTAATTTTAGCCATTCCTGTCATGCCTTTCCAAAATTTCACGTTTTCCCTTCTCTGCGCTGAAAATGGGGTGAGCCATGACAAAATGTGTGTGATGGTATGGGTCAATCCAATAGAATTTTATTGCCGCACCGGCTGTTACCACCATTATCGTCATCATACTCATATATACGTATAAATGCATGCCTTCTTTCAGAAGGGCTGGCTGGAACAATTGGAAAATGTGAAAATTATGAGAAAATGAAGAGGATTAAAAGAGAACCGGTCTCCATAATAATAAATAGGTTTGACCCCACACACACACATTGTCAGCGCAGTACCATCATCACCCATACAAACACCGTTTATATACGTTTCTGCTCTAAAGAAAATTTTCCCCGTTTTGCTCTCCAGCAAAATAACTCTCTCTGTTCCTCTCCATCTCGAGAATTTTTTTTTCTCTTTACTTTTGTGCCCTGCACTAGTCCATGAGAAAAGTAATAACTCTTGCCAGTGTGAATTAATCTGTCGCTGGCATCAGGTTGGCTTTCTAGTCTACACACACATTACTCTACTCTCCTGCATGCATCCCTTTTACCTTCTTCTTTCTCTCATGTGACAAGTTGATATTATTACCACACTGCGTCTCTCTCCTACAACCACCACCACATCAACAGCAGCTTCCTTCTTCCTTCCTTCCCAACTTTTCTCGCTCTCTGTTAAGAGATGTGTTTCTCGTCGTATATTAAAAGTACAGGGTTTACTCTTTTTTTGCCTCCACAGCACAGATGCATTATTATTATGGGGTGTTGAAAATATGACCACTCTTTTTATTTTTCCTCCCTGAGAGGAGCTTACTCACAGCAGCAGCAGAGCAGCCTGAGCAGCAGATGTACTTAATAGGATTTTCGCTAACAAACATGTCGCTACATAATATTGCGAACGTTTTTAGTTTAAACGCTTCTCCTCTCTCTCTCTCTCTCTCCTGTCATTGTCATGTATTAATAGAGCGAGAGAGTAAAAAAAAGTAAAAAAAATACGTTTGCGAGGAAAATTATGAGCCTTTTTACACCACTTTTGCTGCTGCTTGTCGTCATAATCATGTCACAAGATTATATTTTTGCTCACAGAGCTGCTGGTTGTTCTCTGGCTAGAGGCGTGTGGGTATTTAATACAAAATCGTGTAAGTGCTTTCTGATATATAAACTTACAATTTCTTCTTGGAGCAAATTTTTAATTTTTTCGCTGGCTGCTATTTTTTTTCAAGGAAATGTCGTTTTCTAAGGAAAATAATGTAAGATAAGCCCGTTGTGGAGAGAAAATGCTGCTTCTGCGAACAGTATATATGAGTGTGTTTTTGTCGCCTTTTGCCACTCTCATAAACAAAGTTGATCTCAAGAAACGAGGGAAAAAATAAATATGCTTTTTTTCCTCCACTACTACTACCACCACCACTGCCATCCAACAAACCCAAGTCATTTGAGAAAGCCTCATGATGGCCCATTCTCCATGACAGGAATGAGTCGCTGGAGAGTTGGCGGCGGTGGATGGGGAAGGAAGGATAAAGTTGAATTGGATGGAAAAAAGTAAGTCTGAAAAGGAAAAGTGTTTTTTCTCCTTCCTTCCTTCCGCATATACAAAAGCTATATAACCAAGCTTTTACCTTCTTTTTACTACCACTTCAATTCAATGTCATATACGCATAATAATAATAATAATATCATCTCATCTCAGGTTTTAGGTCGGTAGTGTGTCTTGATACAAAAAAATGGTGTAATCGAGTGATTTTCAAGTACATTTCCCATTTTCCTTCCCTACTCGGCTAGTATCATCATCAGCAATACCACTACTATTACTGCATATGCATACGACTTACAAGATCGTTGAAATGAAGTCACGAAGATGAAAACTCCTTTTTCCGTAATCATATATGTCGTCTTTGTGTATTCCAAAAAGCAGCTCAATAACCCGACGTGCAACAAAGTCGTACGTTAACGATACTTTATGAGTTTACGGAAAAGAAAAAAATGTAATTTTTGGGGACAGTAAATATGGTAATAATGCATCAACAACAGGAATATATACGAGTCAAGCACCATCACATATCCAATTTACTACACATTTTTTCGGAGAAAGAGAAATGATGGTGGAGACGTAAATACGCATGAATAACTGAACACACGAATGATTCGTTTTCCGAGTTTTTGAGTTGACGAAAGTGAGCGTAGTTTATACTGTTTATGTAGTTTACCAAAAAATAACAACTATAAAAATTAATTGCTTAGCTTACCACTTGCTCCAGCCCGATTTGACTGATCAATGAGTGGCTGAACGATTCTCCTTCTAGCATTGATAAACCTGTAAATCAACAGAACAATAAACATTAGAATCACATACATAAATAGTCAGTGAGTTAATCCTTATCTAATGAGCGATAATGCTAGAAGCAACAAAGCTGAAGGAAAAAAGCCGATTAAAAAAAGCATCCCTTTTTCCAACGGCAAGGTCACAAGTATTCAGCATTGGAAAAGGGGGATTAAAAGTTATCTACACTTTTTTGCCCACTTGCAGTAACCTTTTTAATCCGATTAGCTACTACATTGCTACTACTTGCAGTTTGCAACTCTGTTTGGTGTTGGTAATCATTTTTACAACAACAGGAGCAGTTAAAACTGCTGAAGAAAATGACGTGTTTTATTAGACTTGTTTTGAATAAGTAATGAATGAAAGGCATTAGGAAACGTAAACAAAACGATGTACATAATGGAGGAGAAGAAGAAGGGTAAAAACTTTTATTGAATTAATGCTCAAGCACATACTCATTAAAACAGTAGAGTATTTAAAGCAGTTATCTCATTTTCTCCGACTCTCCATCCTCCTCCTACTCAAAAAGCTGACGAAGCGCAATGTTAGTTTTTGTACAAAACGGAAAAGGAGGCTTGTTGGCATCATGATAATAATCTCGATTATGCTACTTCTTCAAGTTTTGTGAAAACTGCCTAATTTGCCATTTCGCTATAATCTCTCTTGTCGTTTAACATCCGACAAGTTGAACAAAGCATAATTTCTAATTCCTTTCGTTTGTTAGCTCGTCTTCGAAAAGGCAAAAAGTGTACTTGCAGCAGCAGAGATAAGAAACAGAGTACACAAAATTTGTGCATAGCGCGCGGTGGCAGGCGGAATCAGTGACGAGCAAAGTGCAAAAGTAAACAATTTTCTTGTGTAACGTGAAGTTGGTAGTGAAAATTTTCAATTTTGTTTAATAACACATAATCCATTTTGCATGTGTGGTTGCTGTATGTATGTATATATTCTGGGAAAGGATTATTATGAAAGGGAGCAGCAAAAAGTTGTACGCTTCGTTTCCTACTCATTTTGAATTGTTGTCTGGTTTTGTGTGGAATTTGGAATTGTGGAGGAATCCTCTACTCACATCTCTCTGTGAAAATACTTTATTGCACACTTTTGACTTTGACTGGAATGAAAAGTCTAAAAAGAGGATCCAGTGTAGTGGTAATAGTAGTGCCGTTGGTTTTTGGTCTCTCTGGTTGTACGAGATATTATTTTTGATAGAGAGCTTATTACACCAGCACCACCACACAAGCATGTTTTTACGAGAGTGAGGTTTGAACGAAAGCTCAAAAAGCTCTGTGTGTTGTGTATAGCTCGTGTTATAAAATACAAATAGGAATGTATAGAGAGAAATGGCACGAGAGATGATGATGATGGTACATGAAGAGGAAGGAAATGATGTTTACGAGGCATGTCATGTTGTTATACTTGCTGCCTTGTTTGCTTCTCTTCTGCTACCTTATATAGAGCCGTAGAGAGAAAGAGAGAAACATGTTCTTATTGTGTATTTTGTCGATATGGCGGTGTAGAGACCAAAGTTAAGATATAGGTCCCACTGAAACATGAGTGAAAGCGGTAATAAAATGGGCACTGGAGCATACTGCAAATTGGAGACTCTGCTCTCCTCTATTGCATGTGTGTATGTTTGCTGGAATCTGTTTGATAGTTAGATATAAATACAACACACACACATTGATGATACGGGTTCGTTCGGTTTGTGTAGAATTGTTGCTATCAATGCTTACTATACTTTTACTGCACATTCATATGGAAAATAAGAAGAGAGTTCTGTTTATATCCACATGGAAAATCTCTAGGGATCATATGAAGGGATCTGCAAGAAAATCCATGGGATTGGCAACGGGATGACGGAAGGAATTCACAATCAACGGGAAAAATACAAAAATATATATTTTTCGGTTTGCAGTTTGGTTGGTCTTTTTAAAAATACTCGTATCAGAAGATGGTACAAAAATACCGTAGCCAAGTCAGAACATTTTTCCCTCCATTTTGTAACAGACAAATTATGTAGCATATTGGGTGGTTGTAATTGTTACCCTCAGGTAAGTCCTTCAAGCGACACTATCCTATTTTTAAGAATGTGTTCATGAATGGACTTGTATAACGGTAACATCATCGCAGTGAATGCACTTTGACTAACATAACCAATGCATTACCTATCAACATGAAAACTTTGTACGCCCTATGCCATCGCATCATCATCGTCACAAGCAGTTCTTCTCCCCACACCAGACAAAAGTCTAAAAGTCAGTAGTATTGATTTTACAATTAACAAGCCTCCGGATGAGGTTTTAATACGTTTAAATGAACGGCTCAATGAATGTTCTTCCCTCTGCCTGCTCTGATGCTGCTGTTATTCTGTATACATTGCATAATATTACTTAAGCTTATTATTACACTCTTCGTCGGAATAATGTTTTTCCCTTGCATAAAATACATTCATTTTCATTTCATTCGCACTCATTTGACTCCACTTCCCCCTGAAAAAAAAATAAGTTGCTGGATCTCTCTTCCATTTCCTCCTCCATCTTCCCAAACATTAGTCAGTCAGATTCAGAGAGACTCTCGTCTGTATCGTCATCAACATACTCCATAGCACAGTAAATAAGTACAAATGCACATAAAAGTAACAAGAAAGTTTTGAAAATTTTCTCTTTTCTATCCGATCATAACGATTAGTTCTGCAACACATCCATCCATCCACATACGATCTTTTCTAATGCTCTTGTTGTATCACATTACACCCATTTCCACCATCAACCCTTTTCACATGTTTCCATGTTCCTCACCCTCTTCCTTCCACGGAACAATCCTCATTATTATCAGCAGCAGCATTCACTCATTCAATCCAACTCGCCAAACTAATGTTACGCAATGTTCACATTTCCCCTTTTTTATTATGCTTCTTATATGTTCGTCTTCTGATACGATTACTTCCAAACTCCAAACCTATTTTTATACACCAACTGTGAAAAAAGTGATCACACAGCACTTCCTTTTTTTGCTCTTTTACCATTGTGCACGCTACTTGCTACAAGCTCGTTAGAAAAGCGACCGATGCGACTTTTGACACACAACTGGAGAGAGAGAAAGACTTTCTCTTTTTGCTACTGTACTCTGGTGTGTCCCTGTCATCTGATTGATTGATGATCGGTGAACGAACCAACGGGTTGAGTGCCGATATATATGCGATAGAAAAAAAATATACCCAGTTTCCATTCAGAAAGTGTGTGAAATATCCAAAGATGAAGACAATAGTAGAGGAAAAGGCGTGTAGCAATCAAGAGTACAAGAAAATATGCTCACATTCAAATCATCATCTCTGCCTTGATGTACGCGAAGCGCCCTGTGTGTCGTCCCTGTCACGTCACAAGGGTATCGTTACTCGTTTACATTTGACAGGAAAAATGCATAAACATACTAACTTTCAACTCTGTGTGCTCTTATAACTCGCACTTTTTTAGACACTCACACGAGAAAATAAAAAAAAAGATAAATATATTCAAAATTTGGGAATTGCATCCATGCATAAGTAAAATACGATCATGTGAAATGAAACAACATCGCGTACATATCATCATCATACAATTTACTACACATATACTACATAGGTGATGCAAATCTACAGACATGCATGGTTAGAAAACCATCCCATATAAAAATGTAAAAAAGAAAAAATAAAGTTGATTGCTGTTGGGGGAGCAGTCTTGACACAAAAGTGGAAAAAATTTATATAAGCTCTATATATGCCCAGAGTGAAGCAATAAGACTTTTTTTTCCCGTGCCGCACTCTTGTTGAGTAAAAAAGCTATAACCATTATAATAACGCCATTTTATTCGGCAGCAGAGATGATAATGTTATGCACATACGAAAGAGGATGACAACAACAACGACATTGCTGTGTATGCCATCATCAAAATAAAACATACAACAACAACGATGATGATGAGGATGATAGCTTTTTGAAATGATACTCATCTTACTCATCTTATTGTTGTGTGATACTTTAAAAAATAAGCTTTGGGATTGCCTCTTGTGAGAAAAAAATATAAATAAAAAATATCAAGCAAGAGAGAAAAAAATGATGTGCCATTATGGCACTCTATGCAAAGCTTATTTTAGAGGAAGACCTCAATTTCCTTTTTTGACGAAAAACTTTATAACGTTTCTTTTAAGAATGGGTGCTATGTTCACGAGAGAAAAGTAACCTATTTCAATGCAAACCCAAACGTAAGATTAAACCCGTGGATATTTTTTTTTCTCGTCTCGCGTCTTCTCTCTCTGGCAAAGTCCTTTTTTGATCTAATAATGGTCCACAGTAATGTCCCATTCTTTTTTCGTCGAGATTACTCAAAAAGAAGGAGAGCGACCATTCACCGCTACCACAATGTGCATTTACTACCACATAACCAATTTCATGGACGGTCAATACAAAAAAAAATCTTTTAACCTGAGCAAAGAAAATTAGACAATGTAGAGTCTGTGCACGTAGTGTGATAGTAGCCCACCACCAGAATGCTTTCTACTCTTTTTTGCCTGGAAAAGAGTGACCCTACCTACATCACCACCACCATCGCCGACAAAGGAAAAAGGAGACCACACCAACATCACCACCACTGGAGAAAATCTTTTCTTTTTCTTGTCATCTTTCCGCTTTCTTGCATCATGCCAAACCATGTGCAACGACAAGGCAAAAAAGCAGCAGCAAAAATCCTATACCACCACGATCCACGATATATACACTACTCGCGTAATAATGCAAGCAAGTGTCAACAAGCCCGTTTTTCCCATCTAATTTTCTCCGCCAAACTCTCCGGGATCATTTTAATGACATAAAATTGTGTGTGATGTGGAGAGAAGGAATATTATAAAGCTCTACTTTCTACCTACTACACACATGGTTGTGTAGTAGTGCAAGTAGTACGTTTAATGGAGTGTCATTTCAGAATGACCCGTGTCGTTACTGTCGTATAGTTGGAGATGTCGGGAGTCGGGAATTGGATACAGAGACAAAAAAAACTCGTAAACCTCATATCCCCACGCGTTTTCGCGCTTATAATATGTGTGGTAGATAGTAGTTTCGTATATATTTTTTTCCTGCTGTTTTCCACCTTACAACTCAATTTTCCTCGTTGAAAATTGCTATTTATTATTACCTCCTCTCCGTATGAGCCATGATGCTCAAGCTCACACAGCAGAACATCATAAAAATATAGCATTTTTTCGCTTCGGTCCCTTTTTTCTTCTTGTTCTGTCGCACGGTCTTCACACTTTGACTTGACATGTCTTTTTTATTTTCCTCTGACTCAGGGAATCTGCTCTTGTGTTGGTGCAGAAGAAGAAGAAGAGGAAAATGAAGAGTTACGGGAATATTAATACTTTTAACGGGAAAAGGAGACACCAACACAGCTCAGTGTTCACCTTATAACATGGATACATACGTGCACAACATCAGGTCCTGCTGAGCGTGCAGTTTTTATCATCGGCACACCAAAAATATATATGGAATGAGAAAAGGGCACGACAGGAGCATAGCACCAGAAAAAAAAGACAAAATAAAGTCCTCTTTCTTTCTTGCATGCATTCCACCCGATGTGTTATTTCTGCTCCTGCCACCGCTCAATTTCCCAAACTCAGCAGGAAATCTCAGCAGCATATTAACAGCAAGAAGTGAGCTCCTGTCATCATCGTCATCATCATAATCTTTACTTGTACGTACCACGCCATATCACATGCTACATTGAGTAAACTTTGCAATTTTGTATATTAAAAGGAGGAGAGGAGGTATCAATCGGATCAGTAAATATATATAGCTTGAGATGAGTATCATGAGATATGAGAAAAGACAACAAAGTTTTGTCGTTTGTATTTCATTTCCACCAACAAGAAAGCATATCGAATTCAATCAAAGAAAAACCGTCAAGATAAGAAAAATGTCAAGATACTTTCTTGTGTGTAGAAAATAATGAATTTAATGAATTATAATAGAAGCTCATTATTACAACAATTTGAGGAGATTCAATCAGGATAAGCCTTAAAATGAAAGAAGAGTGTTGTGAAGAGGGGGGATGAGTAGAAGAATACACCAACAAATTCCAAGTCATCATCATTATCATCATGTTCATGGGAATGAATAAAAGAGAGAGAGACGGAGAGAGGAAAGTAAAAGTAGCCGAAAGAAAGAGGACGGAAGAAAAGTCATTAGAAACGGGACAAGTTGAATAATATACATAAGAATAATAAAGCAGCAGTAAAGTATGTAGTTGTAGGAGTGGTGGTGGTGATGGTAGAGTGGAAATTGAGGTTGCTGGTTTCATTTTCCCTTTCTTCCCATCCCATCATCGTGTGTCTCTTGGCTTGTGTTGGTAGTACGTGCACTTGTCGAATGAGAAAAGATATTTTTAATGGAGCAAGTTTTATCAACGCAATCCTCCATTATTTTTCTTCTCTTCTCTCTCTCTCTCTACCAGGATAGGATGTTCAGTGTTCGTTTTCTTGTAAATTGTAATAGTACCAGTAGCAGACTCGTCGTCGTCGTAATTCTCGTAAGAATCGAACAGGACAAGATGAGAGAGAGAGAGAAAAAAAAACTTTCTCTCTGAGAGAGAGAGAGAGAGCAAAGTAAGTAGGAAAGAAGTAGTGACGAGTATTTTTTTTTCTTCCTCTCTCCTTTTTACAAAATAAAGGAGAAAACTTTTGTGTAGACATGTTCCGTTTATGCTATCGTGTTGTCTGTGTCTCTTTTCCCTCGTCGTCGTCATCATCATCTCTTGTGCATTTTCTATATGAGTATACTTTATAGTTACTTAAGTTTTCAGAGACAGAGAGAGAGCCCGGGAGTGAAAGAGTGACAGCACTCATTTTTCACTGGCCCACAACAGAAAAAAAAACAGAGAGAAAGAGAGAAAATCAGCAGCACAAAAATGAAAGCCGCTGGCATGAACAGAAGCACTGCAGCACACATACCATTTTATTTTGGCATATAGGGCCATACACCAGGAATGATCATGATGATCAGCAATAGTGAAGTTTCAAGTTCACTTGCTCTTTTTTACTCATAATAATAGGTTTTGTTACTACTCTTGCTGCTTCTGTTGATGATGAGCTTTTCCGCTGACGACGATGTTGATGATGATGAAATTTTTTTTTTGGGCGAAGAAAAAAAAGAAAATGGATCAGTTTTGTAATAGTGCATGGTAGTATAAAAAAATGAATAGAGAGAAGACGAGGAAAATGGAGAAGATGAGATGATGAGATAGAAAAGGAGCAACTCGGCGCGACGCGAAAGCAATGAATCAACTTGTCACAGTGAAAATGCATAAAAGAAGTACACACACTACACGACAGTTATCCAAAATGTCCCCAGTGACCAAATACGACAAAAAAAGGAGAAGGGAAATAAAAAGAATGAGAGAGTGTGTATCATCATCATACAAAACGCCTTATAGAGAATTCATGAGAAAAATTGTAGTAGGTTTTTTCATACATGACCGTACATGGTATAATAAGGTATGCTACTACCTATATTGTTGGAAGGGAAAAAAACAAGGCCATGTTATTATATCGCTCTTTTTTTGGTGAAAATTTGAAAATTTAAACTGAAAATTGTATGCTGCTTCCCTATTCCCACGCAGTTTGCGCGTTTGTATATTCTTTTTTATTCGACTCAAGCCATAGGATTTCATTTGTCACCGTTTTTCTTCAAGAGACAAGGCGAAAAAATGAGATTTATGTTTCTGTGACCAGCACGGTACTAGCAAGATAGAAGGAAAACCACCACAGGAACGCTGATATGGAGAATGAGATGTTATAATGTTTTTTGCTGCTGTTGTTGTTATTATTATTATTTTGCACCTTATGCTCCTGTTCACACGTTTAATATTGCACACATAGCAGAGTGAACAAAGCTCACAACACGGTATGAGAAAAAGAATTAGGTATTTTGCTGCTGCTGTGATGACAAACAAGAAGACTTTTTTTCCAATTGTAA
Source organism: Sinella curviseta (assembly GCA_004115045.4). Lineage (NCBI taxonomy): Eukaryota > Metazoa > Arthropoda > Collembola > Entomobryomorpha > Entomobryidae > Sinella > Sinella curviseta. The sequence continues at coordinate 25,019,780 of CM023202.3, read as the reverse complement.
AATATTACTACTGTGTGATGGTAGATTGGCCGGGAGAAAATATGAGAAGAAAAAGAAACATGACTTGAGTGAGTTTGTGATGGTGGTGGTGGTGGAAGAAATATTGCCCCCTTCTCCACATGTCCTCATAAATCTCATCAACACTGACGATGAGAGAGAGAGAGAGAGAAACCACCAGGAACAAATACCACGACGAAGGACAACGTATATATAAACAGTAGTGCGAACAGGGAATTATTATTATTGCGTTACTCTTATTACTATTTCAAGGGAAAAGAATGATTTTTCGAAGAAAAAATAAATTGCAATGAAATTCGTTTTGACAAGCAGATCAAGAAAAAAGCAGCAGTCAAAGTTTATTATATCACAGAAAAATGTGTTCATCACTGTGCGCATTCAAAATTGCAATTTTCAGAGAGCCTGCACATTTTTTCTGCAGTACAACAGAAGAAGCAATTAATTAAATGCATATGGCCACTTGACAGAGTGCCAGCAGATATCACGTTGCTACCAAAAAACCAAAATCGGTTGTGACTTGAGAAGTAACGTGAAAAAAAAATTTCATTTTGAATAATAATCAAAGATTCAGATAGTCGACAACAGTATATGGACTTGTAATGATGATTCAGTATTTCTGGCATACATACCACCACCACCACCACCACCTGAGAGAAGGGACGGCGCCAGAGGTCATACCAGGAGGTCTAAAAAAATGCCACCAACAAAGTCAAGGTGTTTATTCGCTCATAATTATGCTTACGAATATAACATTTAAAAATATATATGTATAGGGAGAAGATTTTTTTTTTGGCGATGGTCATGTACCATATACCATACTGGTTTTTTTACTGACCATCACTGCGGGATATCTTCATGAGGAAGAAAAACTCGATAACTAAAAGTACGTTATTTTGCATGTACAATTTTGTAAACGGTAGCTCCAGGCAAAATTTCACATACATCTCTGCTGCTGCGTATACGCGTATACATTATTTTTTTTGAGTACCGCACCGAAAATAAAAAAAATGATGAAGAAAAGTCAGCAGGAGGTCTCTAAACGGTTGGATGAAGAAAATCAGATGATGAGATGAAAATAGAATAACGAACCATAGGTTCGATTGAGAAAAGTGGGAAAACAAAAAGAGTTTTTTCTGAGTGATAGCGACTAGCCAACAACCTGCTTTGCTCATGCGTATATAAAACCATACGATAATAATAACCATAATCATTAATTCCCTGGTGTGTAGTACAACAGCTTCACTGTTAAATTAGGAGAGAGTGAGAGAGAGAAAAGTGATTCAAAGTATTCAATGTTTTGAATGTGCACTTCTTTAACAATCTGACTGACTGGCTTGCTCTGGCCGTGAATGTAAAACTGTAAAATGAGCAAAATGTGTGTACACACTCGAGTATCCCGACTGACTCTTAAGTAAGCAAAAACTGGATGGAGGAAATTGATCCGCCAGCAAACAAAAAACCAAAACCGCCAAAAACGTAAATGTACACATTTGAACGGGAAAAAAGAAGAAATTTGAGCCAAGCCAAAAGAGGAGATGAGGATGAAACTGTAAACCGAATTGTAGTACAAAAACTTGTTCTTTTCTCTGCTTTGGAAAATGGGTAGTAATAATAACATTAGCATTACTACTTCTACTACTGATCATCATCACTATTATTACCCAGAAACTGCACCACTCTGCATATATATCCGTATAAGTTTAATGGGGGAAAATAGGATTCTAATGACATTAACCCATTGTTCGAAAATCTTCTATTCTTTCCATTAGAGTGAAACTTTGCAATCACAACAACAGCAGCAACAAAAGGGAAATACATATACTTTTGCCATTGCTCCTCTCTCTGCTTCCCTGTTCCTCCATTTCTCTGAAACGGTAACGTAATAACAGCATTATCACCAGTCTGCATATAATATAAACGCATCAAGAGCATTAAGCAAAGTGGACGAATTGTTGCTGCTCTTTGGCTCATCTGCTGCTGCCACTGTTGTTGTGTGGCTCATTTCTCCCTATCTAAATATCTCTGTGTTTGCTTTTCATTCATTCATTTTGAGACGACACCAATGAATAGAATAAAGATGATGGGGAAAACGGAGCTCTGAGGACAGGGTGGGCGATATTTATATATGCTGACTATATACTACACAGTTTTGATGTGATTGTCAGAGAGGAGCATAAATGCAATGAATGATATGGATATGTTGTCGTCGTGTATGCATAATGTATATAACGTATTCATGGGTTATTTGGCAAAAAAAATATATATTGGAGAACAGAGGATCGTGATGGAATGGAACGGAGTGAATGGTGGTGGTAGTTTTTGTTGTAATCTGATATGAGCGTATAATCGGGTTACTGCATTGTATGGATAAACAACAATGAATTCCATATCGTTAAGAAAAAAAAGAGTTGAAGCTATTGTGCCGTTGTGCTGCTGATGGTGACGGTGGAAGTGCAATATGAGCATGACGATGAACATGACAATGGTTTAAAAAGGAAGGCACAATGGAAAATTTAATGCAATTTTCCTGTGATGCGCACACTGTAATGGAGGCTTTCTTATTCAATAATTTTAGATCGTTAAAATTTGCTGCCTTGTGTATGATGACTAGGTATTGAGGAAATGTTAAACTGGAAAGGAAGGAAGTTATTTGTTGTTGGGGTAAAGAAAGAAGAAAAGGGAGCTGAATGTGTATACTGTCAAAAAGAAACTACAAAAATTACCAAAAATGTTTTTTGTTGAAGTGTGCAATTAAGAAGTTAAATCAGCATTCTGACATACTTATTATTTTACAGCGCGAGGTAAACTTGAAAGTTACACTTGGCTAATGGCAAATAAAACTACTACTGAGTTTTACAAAAATGAAATTGCCCACAAAATTTAACGAATTATTTTTCAAAGCGTACATATAAAATGCTCCCTCTCCCTTCATTCACCATTATCGTTTCTTTCTGCATTTGATAGACACGCAGTAGAAAACTCAGCGTGAAACCAGCAACGACAATACAAGCAACAAAACTCTACACATCTTTCTCTCTCTGCTTCTTTTTCTCTACATTTTTTTTTCTTTCTAATAATAACACGGAAAATTGTACCACATGCTGTTCTTTTCTCTGGATCAATCACCTGGTGCAGAAAATATTATAAGCACAGGAGCAGCAGTTGTACGTACGTACAGACATGAAAGAAAAACGTACAAATGGAAAAGAAAATAGGAAATGTAATGTTAGCTATACTATGTGCATAAGTAATCATCATCGTCATTGTTGTTGGTACTACAACACACCATCATCATCATCAGCAGGAGAAGCATACGCAAAGGCAAAGTGAAAATAAAAACTAGCGCTCCTTCCATTTTTCCTGACAAGTGTGCTCTCACGTGTGCCATCAAACTTTTTTTTCCTGCTTTCCCGACGAAGAAGAAAGAGAAAAAAAGAAATTGGTTTGTTGAAGAGAAGAGAAAATAGGATGAGCATGTGTGGGCTCTTTTCCCGGAGCAATGGAAATTGTACACGTTTTTTCATACCTGTCTACTTTCCGCTTCATTCCGTATACATGCATGTAAGAGAAAAAGAGGAAAGTTAAGTGAAGCATGAATTTGTATACAGTTTTTATTTTTCTCCCGAGCAGCAAGTACACAATCCATTTTCCCTGTGAGAACTTTAGCCACCTGAGACACAATCATCATCGTGATCATCTTGTTCTTTCCAGGGAACATGGAAAAACGTATACATATAGGTACATACAGAGATACTCTAGTAACTTTTACTACCACCGAGAAATTACGTAGGAGGAGGTATGAACACGCCAGTTTTTACCACTTTATTAAGCACGCCGAGTGTGTGTGTGCTTGTTGATGATTATTAGAACGATGGGAAACGCTCATCTTTATTCTCTTTTCCCCTCTCCTCCCATTTTCTCACCTGGTCAACTTCTCATCTTGTACACGAACATGACATCATATTGTTAATTTTTCTCTCCCTGTCTGGTGAGAATTTTATTTTTTGAAACTCTGTTCGGTTTTTTCAGCATGACCAAATATGAGAGTACGGTATGATGACCAAGAAGTAATTTAATGATGCTGTGACCGCAACAGAAATAGGAATTGAAAATAAAATGTTCAGCCCAATTCAAAAGAGATGCGCGCAAGTCGTGATCTCAATGAATGATACGGACGGATGCTGCGGTGAAACTACTAAAGTCAGAGAGAGGAGATCTATCTGTTTCAATGTGACCGACGGCGACAACACGACAAAATAACAAAAGAAAAATATATAACAAGCTATTTGCTCTCTTGTCACTTTTTTTGTGGTACATATTTTTTCCTCTCTGTGGAATAGCGGCACATTATCCTATTGTGTTGCTCTCAAATAAGATGATCTACCGTGTTTTGCTGCGTATAACAAAAAGGGTAAACGAAATGATGCGGAAATCCGACTTTAGTAAAGAACACACAACATTTGAACATTTTTTTCTCTGATTTTTGTCCGCCTCTGGAATTCTTTTGTTTGAGTTTTAGTAGCAAAGCCGTGAAAATAGATGGCGGGTGTAACTCAAAATCGTGTAGTTTCAATGAAATGCGCATTCATAAAATTCCAAAAAAGTTGGTCTTATAAATAATAACGTAAAACTTTACATTTTTGGTTTTTAAAAAATTGTATTAAATTATCTCGTGCTGTGTTATTATTACCATTTTACATGGCTTGTTACCCACACACACACACACAACAAACCTGTCAATGGAGATTTAGTGGAGGAAAAAAGGGTTCATTCTGTGAGATCCGCCGCCGACAAAGACAAGTATTTATAATGGTGAATGCAAGTATGAAGAAAATATATACTCTTTATTAGCTCTCATGCGTACATTGATAAAAAATGCTCGAGATTGTTTACTCATTCCCTCTCCAAAGTTGAATTATTTTAATTTTGAATGAAGTCAAAAGGGATCAATATGGTTTTGGTGTTTGGAGCAACATCTAATAAGCTGGCTCACGTGTAGGTCTCTGCATGTAGTAACTTTATTTGAATTCTAAAAAACCAAAAAGCCAAGTGAACTGAAAAAACCACACACGAGAATATTTAATTTGAGAGAGTACGCGACTTGTGTCATTGCGGTCGGGTTGCTTGTTCATTTCAAAATAAATAATCTGCATGAATGAGTAATAAATTTGATGGTAAGAAAAATGTAAATAAAATATTATACGAATATATGAGATGAGAACAACAATATTTACAACAATAATGGGGTATTGTTTTTGGTTCATGTAAAATGCATACCTAACATCGGTTTATGAAAAAAATGTTGCTCCAGCTGGGTCTACTATAATTTTTAGAATGTTGCATTGTTTCAAGTTTTGTGTGCGTGTGCTTTTGGTTTCATTGTTGTTGTGGTTTACTTTCCGAGAGAGAATGAATCATATCGGCGTTCTATATTATGTCAGGTATATACATTTGGAATAACTGAAAAATCAGAGTAAATTGATGCTAATGACAAAAATTGTCGCGGTTTCCCTTTTGCTTGTTTGTGGTGACTTTACCAGCACAAAGTTGTAGAATATATTTTGATTTATCTTTCGTTTACTCATAACTCGTATCTCTCGTTGTCGGTCTTTTGGTCATTATAGCTGACCACATTTGGTTGTGCAATAGTTTGTGACCGACGACACATGCGAGACCCTTTGAGTTTTTAAAACAACTTTTGAGACTATCTAGCGTGTAGTTTTTTGACAGTGGTGACAATTTTCAGATGTCTGGTTTATTCGGAATGGTATAAACGGGGTAGATAGAAACAAGCTTAAGCTTTTGGCTTATGTTCGTAATATTCTCGAAAAAGTTGAATTATCGGTCTGATTATTTTAAAGAGAAACGATCCCTGTCAATCTTCTCATCTGTTGAGAAAAGAGTCAACCCATTTCTTGCTCGTCTTTTGCTGTTGTGACAAGACGAACAAACCCATTAAGAGCCCATCAAGTCGCTCATCATTAACCGGTAGCAAGACAGAAAATAATTGATCCGTCAACCAGAAAAAAGCTACCGAAGGATAATAAATGAGCTTACTTGTGTGTGTGTGTAAGTCAGAGTCGCACATAAAAATCCTTCACTCGACTCATCACCGCTATTTTTTCCACCGCTCTCCTGTCACCACAATGACTAAACACCCAATTTAACTGACTTGTATTTCGTATTTTTTTTACTATTATTTTTTTGTGCTGCTGCTGCGGCCAAACCCAATACAAAAATTAATTCAGGACATCATTAAAAACCATGAGAGTCCATCAAAACCAGAATAAAACAACTGCCCACATTCAATTTTCTCCAGTCCCACTGCTTGTTCCTCTGTCATGACATTTGTGACAACAATTTAGTCTTTTGACCACCCGAGAAAAAATACACTTTGTTTTTCTACACATTTTAAAGGTGGAAACCAACTTACCATCCCTCTCCTCGTCAATAACACGATAAAAATCGTCCACAAGAAAAAAAAAACTTGCTCCTGCTCACCATTATTTCAACCCTTAAATCATCACCAAAAAGCAATCACTCTTTTCATTCCTCATCACTCTCTGTTGCTGAAAAGGAAACAGGAGTGCCGTATCATACACGTCACCAGTACTTGTTTTTTTTGTCCTTTTTTCTAAACTGATGATGATTTGCATACTACACAAAAGCGTGTAACCCTTTTTTCCCAAAAAAAAGAGGATCTCATCTAACTCATCTTTGGCTAACAATTTAATCTTTGTCAATGCAACAATGACACGTCGATATGGGGTTGTCCACAAATAAGAGTACAGGAATTCTTCAGTCCCTAAACTGCACGTAGGTCGTATAATCAGCAATTTCTTTGCTTTTTATATTTGTCTGCCAAAATAATGCCGACTTTGGTTATCATATCACGAAAACACCCATCAAGTCAATTCATCCCTGTCCACTGCTAATCAATCACGACAGAATTACTGGAATGCGCATTTTATGAAGCTGTCGCCTAAATTCAATCTATATAATGATAATGGTGACCACATTGAGTATTTTATTCTTTCTGAGCGTAGCCGTATAGCCAATCAAAGCCAAACTGAATTTGTCCTTAAGGAGATTTTGAGCGTCACTCCTTATTCCTCTCTGTATTGCAATTGCAGCAGACAAATGACACCCAAAGCAAACAAAAATGAAAAAAGCAGCAGCAAATCATCTACAGCAGCAGCAGCAGCGCATTTCCAAGAAAAAGGGAATCGTGATTGCAAAAGGAAAAAAGTCATTAATTATGTCACATGTACTGAAAATGTCACCAAAAATGCTTGTACAGAGCCTTGCCAGAGACGATCGTCCTCTCCTCATCATCAACCACTAGTCGAGATCACTGCAGACTGTTTTTCCTCTTTGTGGACGGCCACCAGGGAAGAAAATAGATAGGACGAGACGATACAAGAAAAACAACCAAATAAAATGGCTAACAAGGACTCTAGGGAAAATGAAACTGATGTTCTTGACGATCATGATCATGACGTTGGTGATGTGAGTGGTGGTGATCATTTTCTTCAGTTGCTCTGGTCTCTGGTCTTCTCTCTCTTGTTTAATGGTTTTATTCGGTAATTACAACAGAGTGACTTTGGCTGCTGTGACTGACTTGAAAATTCCCTCAACTACGCATTATATTGCAGTACTGGTTGTGGTACTACAACTACTGCTGCTGTTGCTGCCATGCAATTAACTAAATGGCCAGATACGACTAATCCCCATATCGGCTAATTCCAAATGATATATACAGCCAGAAGAACACAGAGTGTTCGCTAGGCTTTTGGCTTTAGTTTACGTTTTCGCTCCTAAAGGCGTTTTTTTGTATCATGATATGATGCAGTAGTGTGTGGTGTATAAGCAGAGAGAAGAAAATCGTCCTCCTCATCATCATTACTTTAGAGATTTTCTCTGACTGGTTTCGGCTTTCGGGAGCGATTGTTTTGTTGATAATGTTGAAAACGCGGGCGGCGTATGTATACCTGACTGACTTGACATCATCATTTTCTCTGCCTATCCAACAGGCAACAGAATGAAGCTTAAAGCCAGCAACATTATCATCAACGCGAAATAAGCGTTATTTACTAAACTGCTGCTGTTGCACAGTCAGCGAAATATTACGTAGCATTATGCTTGCGAGGAGACGGCGATTTTCCCTTTTTTAATCTTCTAAAAATAATTTTGTAATTTCTCAACTGATTTATCATGAATGAGTGAATGATTTTAATACACGGACAAATTGGAAAAAATTTCTACTGCAGAAAAATAAGTCATGAGAAAAAAAAACACTGAATAAAATGAAGCCAATGATGTTTTCGGCTCACTACTCTACTCTGCACAGTGTGTGTTCACATGATTTCCCTGGACATTTTTTTTTCTTCATTCGGTCAACTGAATACAAAACTCAACATACATACATGTTTTTCCATTCAAAATTTATTTTATTTTTTTGCTCCGCTTCTTTCTGGGTGACCAAAAAAAAACTACACCATCACTACTTGTTTTTTTCATCGTATGGTGGAGACAGTGCTAACTAAACTTTTCATGCCTTCATGGAGAAAAACGCGATGAGAAAAAAGAGAAAGCTTCTTTTTTCTTTCCGACTTCCATACTACTGGAGTCAAGTACATCATCATGGACTAATGGAAAAAAGGGGAAGTCGACAGACCGAAAGAGAGAAAGAAGAAGAAGAAGGAAAAAAACTTACCGAAAAAGATAGAATTTGATGCTTTCTACTTATGTATGTGTGTATAGGAATGTATGTACAACACTCGCCTCTTTCCTTTTTTGTCTCAAAGGAAATCATTACGATTGGAGTGAGTGAATGAATTTTCACATTTTTCATGAGCCCTCTTTTCTTTCCCTTTTGCCTGTATGCAGTAGTCAGTCTACTTGTTTCTTTCCCTCGTGTGTATGTGCATGTCCTATGCATGCTACTCACACAGAACTTGATCATCATCATCATCACGATCATCATGTATATTTTCTTGTCTCCTTTTTTTCTCCTTTTCCCTTTCATACTAATACATATATTATGCACTGGGAAAACCAAGAAGAGAAAAAAAAGTTTTTTTTTGTGCTGCTACTGCTCCTTTCTTTTTACTTCTCTCGTCGTCGTCGTCGTCTCAGTCTCATGTTCCAAAAAGATCACTTTTCAAGATGAGTTTGGCAAGATGAAGTCTTTCTTTCTTGTTAGCAAAAAAATGCCAAAGCCAAATTTTTTTTTCTGGAGAAATAAGAGACGCACTACTACAAGAGCAGTCATTCCTTTCATAATGGTCAATGCTGATATTTGGGGAACGTAAAAAAGAAGATTATATTTTCTCAACAGAGTAGCAGCAACAGCAACTCTGCACGAAAAACAGAAACTTTAGTTTGGGGTATTTTCTCTGCTTAACAGAGAGAGAGAGAGAGAGAACAAAAACTTTCTTCTTTCGTGATTACACTATACACTTATTATTAAGCAGCACGGAGAAATGTACAACCCAAAAAACAAAAACAATTTTTTCCTGTTTTCCCAAACTTTCTAGATAACCATGTTTCTGCTGATAATAATAAGTACTGTACTTTCTTTTTGTCCTCATTTTCGAAATCAAAATCATCAAAATCGATTTTTTTAAAACAAAAATTTCTCTTTTTGTTACTGTTTGTCTGAATCTCCTGCCCTTTCTATCAGTGTTGTTTGTAAGGCGTAACTACAACCCTGCTTTATTTGTTATTTCACCGGATTTATCAATTTTCTGTGGACCGGAAAAATGATGGTTTGGAAAAGACATCAAAACTCATTCAAGCATTCTTGTCTCTGTGTGTGGAGAAGAAGAAAAAAGCATCTCTCCCCATTTTACAGAGAGAACTGCCAGCACCGTTAAACCAAAAGAAAACCGAATCCCTACTGCTTTTTTTTTCTTTGAAGACACGATGAAGAAGAAAAAAGGATATTTGTTTCGGATACTTGCCCTTTAACACTCTTCAATGGAATGGGTGAATGGTGAGCGAGTAAGGATTGGAGAAAGATCACTTATTTCTCTCCACTTTTCATTCGCCAGACAAAAAAAAAAGAGAAAAAGACCATTCATTTTCTTTTTCTTTTTAGTTTTCTGAAGAAATCCTTTTTGAGTGTGGATTGCTTTCCATTTCCCTCAAATTATTTACAACATGCATATTCATTTTCTTTTTACCCAATGAATTGCCTTTGCAGGGAAGAGGAAAAGAGGAATTTCGTCAGAATGAATGAAAATCCAAAATGAGTAGCTTGAAGAACAAGTTGATGATGATGATGATGGTAATAAAACAAGAAAAGGTCAAAATGGGTTTGCAATGAGACGACATCCTATAGTGAATCTTAAATAGGAGTAGTGATATTTTATGTCTCATATGGAACCCATCAAAATCACCCCTCTCTTTCTCGTAATTACTTGAACGATGACTCCAAAAAACTGACTCTAGTATTACGCGTGGCCTGGAGCTAGGTGAGTGAGATGGTTTGATGATGAGATGCAATAAATAGCGTTGTTACACAAAACTTTCACAAGAAAACTCCATCGCATATATAAAGTCAGCTGCACATTAAAACTTGCCAAGAAAACACACAAAAGCAACATAGGCGCAGCATCATGCGGAAATGTTGATCATCATGTGAGTGAAGTTGAACAAAATGAAAATCAAGAGAGAGAGAAATCTGTAAATGAAAGTAGAATGGAAAGTTTTTAACGTGTTTGTAGTGGCGTCATTATTATGTGTGCCATTTTTACTATATATAACTATGATTATGCTTATATGAGCGTTCTTGTGTGTGCAGTTGGTTTTTGTGAGAGGAGGAGGAGGTGGTGGCTAATGTGCAGTGTAAAATCGCTCCCAAAAGACTCATATTCCCAGCTCTAATAGCTTAGCAAACGGTTGGAGAAACACCTTTTTAATGAACTATTGTAGCGGCAAATGAAAATGGGAAAATGTTTTCCAAACCATCTCATTTCACTTGGTAGAGAGAGAGAGAGAGAGAAAGGAGGAGGAAAAAGCTATGTAGGCAATCCACTTACATTTTCCTTTTTACTCTCGTCTCCTCTCAACCATTTTGCTTTATAGCTGTGGAGATAGATAGCTAATATATAACGATGGCACGGAGAGAGAGCAGACTTTTTTAACTACAGTATAAAGAGAGCAGATGAGAACGGCAGCAGTAAAGTAAATTTCTTCACGAGGACGACGACGAACGACATGCTTCCCTGCATTTCTTCCTCATTCATTCATCCATGCATTCCTTTACGGCGGCGGTGGCGGATAAAAGCTTGTACGTTTTGTGCTTCCACACTCTCTATCCCGTTCCTCCAGTCATCACGGCAATGAAGAAAAGAGAGAAAAGCCCCATTCCGAATAATCCAGGGGATTTTACAAACTCATTATGTAAAGTATGCGTAAAACGGGGCTCCAGCTCACTCTCCCAGTTTATATTATACGTGTGCACATCCATCCTATAACATTTTCTTTCCATCAGTCTTATTTCTAGTCTCCAGTCTAGTCCACGGCCGCTACCGCCATAACATCCATTTTCATTCGAAGTGAAATGATTCTGTTGTGTAATTAAAGGAGGACACCTGGGATTCCTTTTTACTCATCGTCATCATCATTTCTCCACCGCCGCCTTTTCCTACAGCCCACCAAACTACTGGATATAGAGTTTAATTGAAAATTGTTGTGTAATGCTAAAATTCGACTAATGTTTTTGTATTTTGTGCCTCGGTTGGTTGGGGGGAATATATCCCAGCAGGGTACACACACACAGCGCATGTTGCACAGTTATTATTATTGCGTATGTTATATTTCTCTCCGATTTTCATTTTGTTTTTAACGTCATTATTGTGGTAACATTAACGAAAGCAAAGGAGCATGTTTCAGATTGAAAGGGATTTAAAAAAAAGTATAGCCTGACTGGCTGAATAAAAACGAAATGGAAAAAGGGTGGTGGTGGATGGATATATATAGACATGTGGATGATTGTGGCACGTTACATGCATGCATACTATTATGATGAATAATTGCGAGTGAAAATGCACTTTTTTTGGTGGTGGTGGATGAAGGTGATGGGAGTAAGAGTTTGTAATAACGTCATAACATATAGTATGGTGCTGTGAGCCGGGCTTTTTTTGCTTACATCGTTATTATGATGTAAGCTGGAGAGAGAGAGAGAGAGAGAGACGGTGATAGAAAGTTGTATGAAATGCGGCAAGGCAATAAGCAAACACACAAGAGACCCATTAAACTTGCCACTGACCCTCCAGCAGCAGTTTCCTTTCACTCTTGCTGCCGCTTCCATATACGAGCCTATTAAAGTTTTGCTCACAGAGAGAGCGAACGAGCAGAAATAGAGATAGGCAGACTGACTCTTCCTCTACTGCTACTGCTGATCAAAATTGATTGCTCCCATATTGGATGGAAGGTAAACAGGAGAAAAAAAAAGAAAGAAAGTGGTTAGGGGAGAATTATATATAGGGAAAATGATTCTCTTAGCTCATACGTGCGCATTTATGTGATGTTGCTGTTTGCCATGTTACGCAAATCCTTGAAAATGGTAGATGGAAAAGAGCGAGAGAAATGAAATAAGCCGGTGTAGCTAACATATATACAGATGTGTAGAGTATATATGTATATGCCTTATTTACAGATAGATTTAGTTGGCAGACAGGAGGAAAGTCAATAAATTAATTAATTGGTGGCAGACAGACGGACAGGGAAAAGCATTTAGGGAAAAATTGTAGTAAAGCTAGTATATGAGTAGGTAGGCAAAAAAATAAAGCTGGAGCGAAAATGGTGTGGAGAAAAATGACACATACCAGTTGTTGACTTGGAGGATTGTGAGGCCGGTATCTTGGGCTAACTGCTTCTTCTGGTCCTCCGATGGGTACGGATGCTGGAATAGATAACAAAAATGGAAAAAAAAATTATAAATTTAACGTTACATTCATATATCACGTTGAGAGAAAACTGCAATATCATGCGAGTAATGAACCTGTCACTGGGAATAACATTATAATTAAGTTGATGATAACTATATACACGACAAGGGGCTATGTGATAATATGATCCATTGTTCTATTTTTTTGCACATGTATATACACAACTCTGACTGAAGACGATGGTGTGAAAATGTACTTTTGGAGCTTTTCCTGTTGACAGGTTGACAATTTTCACTATGTGATCATTTGAAAAACGCCGAGATTTTTTTTTGTTACTTGTCTGGAAATTAGAAAATACACAAGTTTGTGCCGTTTTATGCTCCGCTGTCGTTGTCACCATCACCGTCGTCATCATCAAAAATGAATGGACATAGTCATGCCCTGTCAACGCCCCCAAAAAATCCCTAATGACATTCCCTCCTCTTTTCTCTCTCATCAGCAGTATCAGCAACTCATATCACGTCACCATCACCATCATCATGATATCAGTTATACGATAGTGTCCCACACTACTAGTCACCAGAAAATGTATGAACGAGAAAATGAATGAAATATTTTTTTCCGACTTTTGCCTACATTTGCTATACTACAGTCATCATCATTAGAATTTTTCTTGCTGCTCCTGTCATTAGTAAACCTACTAGCATCACCAGTAATAATAATTTTCATGACAATATCATTAGTTGTCATCAGGCTGCAGTATGCAGTACCACTACCATGTTCCTAATTATCATCAGAAAAAATCTCATGACGAACGAAACCCCTTTTTCTTTCCAAATAGTAATATTCACACAGATTTGTCATGTAATTCCCCATGTCATCTAGGCGGCGGCGATGGCGTACGTTTACATGCGAAAAATATATATATATACTTTTTTAAGTTCTCACAGTTTTCACAGCAGTAGCAGCTCAACATAATAATCGACATGCCTGAAAAAAAATCACAGCGCAAGAAGAGAAGAGCATTTGAGCGATATCTGCATTTTATTACCACATTTAAGTGAACTATGAAAATGGAGGAGTATAAAAAAACTGTAATATTACTAGAGTGTAAACGGACCGTGTAAAAAAATAATACACGCTTTATTTCCCTGCACCAAATGCAGCCGGTGTGAACATTATGATCCATTTCACTCTACGACGATAGCAGACTGAAAAGTGGAAAATAAAAAGGCAATTCAGAAGGAATGTGACAAAATGCTATATTCCTCTCTTTATACTTTGTCGTCAGTATATTTGAGTTTTTGTTGCAAAAAAAGCAGCTAAAAGGAACACCTGCTGTGGGCTATGGGATTATAATATGCAGCAGCAGTGGCATTTTTTTTATTATTACCCAAAAAGAAGAAAAAGATTATAACATTTTTATTGCCCATTTAAACTCATCATCCTTTTTATACATTCCCTACATTCTTGCCGGGAGACAACAATGGGGTAGTTTTCTTTTTTGGAGTATCCGTGAAATATCATAAGGAAGCTGATTATCTGTCACTTGTTTGACTTATGTCAACAGTCAACAAAAAAATATAAAAAAAGGAACAAGACGAAATCATAGCAGTCACCTGAAGCAAATGGCTTTTTATTGACAGCGCACACACGCATGCCTTCCCAATCACAAACCATCATGGTCCGATGCTTGCCAGCCTGCCACTGGCCATTTCATCCAATCACAGGAAAAAAGCACACGTTCTTTTCTTCAAAGTGTGAAAATGGCCAGAAGCACGTATCATCACGAAGTTTTGAAGAAGCAAAAATGAACTTGAATATAACATCATCATTTTTTTTATTGCACGACACACTACTGTGTGCATTCATTCTATCATAGAGCCACCGGTGTTGAATTGAAAGACGAGTGGAGATGATGAAGGAGGAATGGCAGGCATGTCATTGCCTCGATTCTCATCATCATCGCCAGTTTATTTTTTCTGATGCTATTATTATCCTTATAAGAGCACAAAAGCACACGGCATTTTATTTAAAAACTTTACAATTACCACGCTTGTTTTTTTCTTCCTGTGATGGTCATGATGATGATCATTATTGCCAGTTTTTATTATTCCCTGCACATTGTACACATACTTTGTGTTTGTGAGTGCGAGTGAAAATTGAAAGGCGGCATACACTCGGAAAAAAATATAAAATGACAAGCTTTATTTTTTTTTGTTCGTTACGAAGCCGTTTTTTTTTGAGAGAGAAGGCGCAAGCTACCTAATCATTCCATCATTAAACTGCGCGCACCGAAAAATACCATTCTTCATAATATCTGTACTCTCTGATGATGTCTTTTCTCTCCTTTTTTTATCAAGAGAATCATTATATCGTCATCAACAGAGAGTAGTATATTACATGGCTATTATAGGACGGTTTGCAGGTAACAATGGTCACGTTTTCTGCGTCGTACGCGCATACCACCGCCACCACCAACACAAGAATGTATAAATGTGTGCAAACGTCATTGAGTCTTCAGTGAAATTAAAGGGTCTATTCACGCGAGGAACACAATCATTGCTCATTTTTTTTTGTCTCAAAAGAAAATTCCTTCTGACAGCAGAGCATCTCAAGAATACTCTGTACGACTTTTGTGTGTTTGTCGTTTTTGCATAATAAAATATTATCTTTCTCTGGACGTTTGACGCTGTTTGCATATAACATGCATGATGGTTTGATATGTGATGCGGTGGAGAGCTCATATCCCAAGAGAGTTATAAACAAGCAGAAAAAAAAGGTTTTTGAGAGTTTGCACTTGAGAATACACTTTTTTATTTTGGAATAGGACCGGTAAGGAAAACCTTTACCCTTTTTTTGAACACTTTCCCTTCTTCCAGCACAGAATAACCTGTCAAGGCACTATTTATGACCGGTCCAACAGCATTGCACTGATCTGTTATATTAAGAAGGAAAAGCAATTTCTTTTTTTTTTCGTCCAGAAATAAGACGAAAAAGAATGAAACGAATCTATTTCCAGAGAACAAGAAGAACCTCGGGCCTTTTTCTGAAGGAAATATATAAAAAAAGGCAGCAGCGCGAGACTTTGACTACTTTACTACATGTTCTGAGAAGAAAATATGAACGCATATATAAAAATATCGAGAGAAGAAAGTAGTAAAGTTTATTCATAGCCACGTACTTATGATTGTACAGCGAAAAAGAAATTAAACCAAAGCAATGCACTTTTTCTTTCTTTTTCTTTCGCTCGGCTCAAACAATACTGCTGAGTTGATAAAAAGGGGAGTATAGAAAAACTGATTGTGAGTTTTGATATGTGTGAAATGTGAAAAGAGGAAAAAAACTTTTACTTTTTTTTCCCGACTTTTCTCGTAACTTTACAAGTCACTCAAGTCAAAGAAGAATCAGAGGAAGGTTTTTTTTTGTTATGCACGGACAAGAAAAAGTTAGCGAGAACGTATCGAGATCATATCGTTATCGGTGAATGGTGTGGTGGTGGTGGTGGAAGCAACTTTATTGTAGGAAAAAAGTTTGAGGAAGAAAAGTGATAAAATTTTGTAAAGGGAAAATTTTGATGGAGAAAATACACAAACTATGGACGCTTACAGTCTGAGCTCAAGAATAGAAGAAAGAGTCACAAGAGTGGGTTTCTGATTTCCCGATGACGATGCTGACTGCGGAAAATTAACGAAATAATTTAAGTCTTCACAGGACTAATGCCAGCGATGCTAAAAAATTATTAATTTACTTTGAGTAATTCAAAGTTCAGATTGATTCGCTTGATTTCACCGAACAAGTTTCCACGAAATATGGCAAAAATCTCAAATTCATTCATGTTTGTAGCCAAAAAATATGTATCTCTTATGGTGTAGTTTTTTCCACTGCAGTCATGTACCAAAAAATATCCTCATATCATCGCGTACAGTAATCTCATTTTCTTTCCCTTTTTATGCGTGCCCAACGTCTTTTTTTTCCTTTGCCGCAGAAAAAAAACGCCAAACTATCCAAACATGGAAGTATAGATACCCTTGACGAGCCTTTTTTTTGCCATGAAGATCATCATCATGGTCGTATCAAATGGGCGAAAAAGAGAAGCGAAGCAAGAGAAAAAAATAGATATACATAAGACGCCAAAATGACGATGGCAAGATGATGATGATATGACGATATTACATTACATGTAGTAGTAAGTATTGCTATTGCTGCTGCTAAGGTCTCCATCATATCATCACAGAGAGGAAAAATGGAAGTTGATCCTCCGCAGAAAAGTACTCGTCACACTGACTACACAGCAGAAAAGTCGTATCATTTTCTTCCAAGTTCATAGAAATAAGAGAAAGCTGTGTGTGCTTGTAACAAGCGACAAGAAAATATCAACGCGAGAGAGAAAGTTTTTATTTTCCGTCCTCTTCTTTTCTTCCAAAAAGGAAACAGAGAGAGATGAAGATACGAAGTGTGTATGGAGAAGAATGAAAAAAAATACTGGATCGAAAGAAAGAGGCGCGCGGGATAGACGCCAAAAGTTGCTCGTCAGGGGGTCGCATCATTTACCACAGTTTTGCTCTCTCATTTCACCCTCCCATTTCCGCCTTTTGCATCATAATAGCGAAATGTCTGAGAACATGGTTGCATTCCACAGCAGCATAAAAAAGAGACTTCTTCTTTTCCCCTGCTTTTTTCTTACAGTTCGACGAAACATTGTCATCATCCTGACTCCTTTTCTTGTTCGTCGTCATTATCATATGTATTGCTTTGTTGGTGGAAAACGAGAAAGTTTTTTTGTGTGTTCGTGTGCAATGCATGATCATCATCGTCAGTAGTATCATCACAAGAAAATTTTCACTGGGTTTCATGCAAATCATGTCAAATGTCAACCTCCTCCCTTTTTCCTTTCACTTTATTCTCTTTTTTAAAATGGAAAATTGTATTCTTATGCTTATACCATCATGAATGAGCTCGCATCGCCATCCCTCCCGCCTCAGTTAACATTACACACAATATCATTATATTCTTGCTGTGGTAAGCAAGAAAATATATTTTGGAAATAGAAAACTTTTACTTTGGAACAGATCTTTACGGAGTAGTAGTTGTGTTCCTTCTCGGTTTTCTCCTCTCTCTTTCGTCGTAGTCGACTCGTTTCCAACTCATCAATTCCAATGAAAATGGGACCATTCTTGATGTCATGTCGTTTATGAAACTATATGCATATAACAAGTATAGGTGCTCTGAATATTATACCCGCTTTCTGCTTCCAAAAAAACAGCTCATCATATCACTCAAAATATATACGCCATTTTATTACGCATAATAATAACATGAGCGACGGAGACAGAGCAGAAAACTGTTTCGCCTTACTTGACTCTTGACTTGATGATACGACTCTAGGACGGCTTGACAAGACCTCAATGAATTTAAAGCATGACACATTCGAACTATAAAACCACCAAAAATTGTATTGTGTTTGCTACTGTATAATATGCATATTAAATCCTTTATCTAAAATATTCACACAAAAAAAGTCAAGTAAAAAAACTACCCTGCTGTTTCTCTCTCTCTCATCTTTTTTGGCTGACAATGATAATATTACACACATATAAAATAACGACATTGCTTCGTCTCATCCTCCTTTCTTGCAAAATAGTACAAAAAAACCATATAACACAACAACTTATACAGCAAGGGCAATGTCAATGTTCTCATTTTACGGCTTGCTTCATCTTTCTCTCTTTTTTATTTCTCACCATCATCCAACCTTCATCATCATCATTTTCCAATTCAAGTGAAACAAGTGAATAAAAAGGGTTTGGTTCTATTGCCAATTTAGTACACATTATTGTTATCATTACGCTTCTCTCTCTTTTTCTTTCTGCCTGTGCATATTTCAATTTTTTTCAGAATAATAATAAAAAGCCTCTGTAGTTTTCTTGCTTAATAATCAGACAAATAAAATGCTTGTCTACAGTACAGTATTTTTTTTCTGACAAATTGTAATTTATTTGTCGTCGTGTCAAGATCATTAGCTAACAAGTAGTGACTACTGGAATTTCACACACACACAAGTTTGGTGAATATGGCACATTGAATGCAGTAAAATGACAAGACGATTATTTTTCTTTTCACAGTAGCAAACAGCAAAAAAAAGTGTAGCGCAAACGTAAACTGTTCTGTTGTCTGGTTAAAAGGGCACATCAACAAGAAGGAAAATTTTCTTAATTCATAATTATATTATATGACAGGTATAACAGGAGACTTGAGTCATATAATAACATGCATGTAGACAAGTTTTCATTCAAAAAAACATTCGCCTTTTTATAACAATTTGCCAATAAGATTGAATGTTATTTTATAGCAGAGAGAGGCTGATGCTGGCTTGTTATGTGGGTATCAGTTACTTTTCAACTTTTTTCCTCCACTCCTCTGCTACTACTTATATTTTTGCTGCTATTTACTTGTCTCCTTGTCTTGTTAGCAAAATCTGAAACAACCATTTTGCTGAGGAAAAGGTGAAATCTCAGCGTGACGTCTGACGTGAAGAAGAATTTAAGTAGCAATGTGAATGTCAGTGTCATACATGATTATACTACGCTTACTTTCTATCATCATCATTGAAATATGAAAAAAACGGTAGTTGGTTGCTGCTGCTGCTGTAACAAACATAGTTTATTTTTCTGACATGACATCATCACATCACTCCCTTTTAATAATCGTAATGATGCTGGTTATTACTGAAATACTTGTTTCTGCTTGGGAGTAAGTTTTGGAATTTTTAAAATATTTTTTTATTGAAAGTATTTATTTTCCCGAGTCATGCCAAGCAGCAGTGGCATTCCGATTTTTTGCCATTTAAGTTCATGCCCAAGCCAAGCTATCTGAAAAAAAAGTCGCAAGTCAAGCGGGTCGATACATTTGTGCTAGTTGGTAGAGCCAACGACGACGGCTAGATGACGACAGGGGCACTGCACACTCAAACGTGCTGCGTGCGGTTCAAATAAGTTTTGAATGTGTTAAAATCAGCAAGCTCGCCATTTCAACTGGCTATTCCCATTCGGAACGCTAAACAAATTGGTAATGTAAGAGATTTTTATTTTATAGAGTGGACTTTTTGTGTGTGGAAACTCCTTCCTAATAATACCACAATGAGAAATGACAATGCTTTTGGAGGGGACATGATCATGATGGAACATGGAACATTACATGAAATCCACCCGAAAATATGTATCCTCCATTCTCCACTTCACCAACATGCCCACTCTACGTTGTCTTGTCTCTACTCCTCTTATCTTTGCTGCTCTTGTTGTAAATGCATTTTATTTTCCGTTATTGCTTGTTCTACCATCAAGATGATGATCCTGATCAACATTGACTGCTGGGATGTGAGCCATGCAAGAATATAAAAAAATATTGTGAGGGTGGTGGTGGACGGTAGTAGTGGTTGTTTTTAGCTTTAAAACCCATAAAAATGTTGTACACTATCTTACAGAGACCACTACTGTGACCACTTTGTTTTTTCCCATATAACCACTACCGAAAAAAATAAATACACGCGGATATAAGAAATATATTTTAGAGGGTATTTTCCGATCGACTTTTGCCGCAATGTGTACGGAGCGGATAAGAAAATAAAGTAAAGAACATTAGACGGGAGTCCAGTACACGAGGGCATTTATATTTTGAAGATACATATAAAGTAGCGTAGAGAGAGATACTAAAGTACTTACAAGAAGAGATGATGCTACACATGTACTTTTAAAATGGATCAATAAAAATATATCTAAAAAGGAGGACATTGGACGAGAGATGCATTCAAACTGACATATTTTGTGACAGCTCAGAGAAAAAATGTAATAAGGGAAATGGTCCGGATACATAATGTATATATATTTTTTCTGATATATCAGCTAAAATGGCCTTTTCCCACTCACTGACTACACAATCGATTTTTTCGACTTAAAAACTGTATTCCCTGTAGAATTTTTTATTGTACACGTTGTGCGTTGTACGTGGACAGCTCAAATTTCAAAGTGGATAGAGATAAGTTTTGCTCGGTCCATTTCGAACGTGCCTCTTGTAGCCAGACTGGCTATTTTATTTTAAAAATACGGAATTTTTTTTCTGGGCTTACCGTGAGATGCTGGAATAGCCACGCTCTGAGGATATTGGTAGCTACTTTAGGGAAGATGCCGCGTTTCTTTTGGTTCTTCTTTCCACCTTCGTCGTCGTCGTCTCCGGTCCCTTCTCCACTACCTACACTTGCATTGCTTGCATCACCTGCAATTTGGCAAAAAAACATAACATTTTATTATTTTTAGTTAAAGTTAACCAACATTGACATCAAGAAAATTTTTTCTTCTTTTTTTTCTTTCCCACAAATTTTCTTGTCATTCCATCATTAAATCACACACCACATCTCTCCCTAATTTTCATCCACCTCCTCCGCATTTCCACAAACACACACTCTCATAAATTCCCCGTTTCTTTTTAGCCACATCCCATTAGCGTCTGTAAAACAAGCGGTAGGATTTATTCCACACACTTTACTGCACACCATCTACTACCCGATCCAAGCAAGCAGTAGTAGCAAAAACATTTTTGAAAAAAAAAATCTTTAATATAAATGTTTTCCTGTCTTGTTCAATTTTACACACACACGTGGTATTGTGATACAGTCATGAACATGATCATGAATGTGAAAATGTCGTCGTGACTTTATACTTTTGTACACACTGTTAAACGTATTGACACAACATGACGTGAATGTGCAGTAGTGCAAAATATATATGAAATGCATTGTGGATCATCTTCATCACCAGAGAATCTCAAGTCAAGCACTAACTGCATGGATCAGAATTAAAATGGGTTTTCTATTTTTGTGACGAAGACGAGAGATGCGATGATGACGACTATGACGAACATGAAGATGAAGAAAATGATCATCTCCTTCTCGTCAAGTCAAGAAAGAACGATCATGTTGTTGATGCGATCATTCCATTTCACTTTGTTACTTTTGCACACAAGCTTTTCCGTTCAAGATTTTGTATAAACACATACACGAAAGAATGTAAACATTAAAGTAGGACTAACAACATCTTTACAGAGTTTCAAAGTCTTCATCAGAGAAGCCATCATCATGCCATGCCATTATAATAATACATTTTGGAACAAGTTGAGATGCTGCTACTGCGCTTTTCCTTGTTCCTTTTTGTTGTGAGTTTCTTGCCAACAAAAATCATCAGCGAAAGCCTTTTTAAAGCTCTGGCTTGAGAATAAAAACAGTTTTCTCTTTTGGATTTTTGTGTTTAGTGTGCAGGCTAAAAAACTATCATGTAAAAAATATTCCGACTCTAATAATGATGATCCATGCGTTGTAGATTTTTTGAGATGGCTTCTTCACTACTGCATCTTCTAAATTTAATGAAATGAAAAAAGACAGACAAAAAAATCAAGAGATATTATGTCGTATATATTTTACTGCTTAAACAGCGACCATTGTCATGATGTGTTTGTCAATTTGGTAGAAACAGTTTTTAAGCCTTCCTTAAAGCATCCGAGGATTAAAAAAGAAAAGGGAATTTCCTTCAAGTGTTGTTGTTGTAGAGTACTGCGCTGCTGCTGTTTATGATGAAGTAGTAGAGACGAGAATAATTTTGAAGAAAAAAGGGATGCAACAGCATATTTTTTTGTGGCTTGTTTCGTGTAAGTTCCACTGAACCAAGAGAAAACGTTACATTACTTATATATTTGATGCTGTTGATGATGACGACGACGACGGTGACGGTGATGCTGACTGTCTCCAAAATAAGTTTTGATGAACTCTGTGAGCCAAAATGGAGTCGTGTTGCAATGATGACGATGATGATGTGATGTGTTTCTCTCTCCTTTCAATGAAAATGTGTGATGCATGTGTCTACATATCTATCTTGCTTAACTAAAAACTTTTTTTTTCATCATCAGCACCAGCAATACTCAAAGTGCTCATCCTTCTTGTTTCCTCCTATTTTCCATTTTATTTTTCTGACTTTGGTTGAGTTTTAAAAAAAATCAAGAGAGAATATTTTTTTTTACTTGTCGAAAATCCCACTTTGACTCCCGTCTGTCACGCGTTGTCGCTAAATAAAAAGATATTGTGCCAAAAAATGAGCTGCTATACGTACTTTTTTTTACTGCAAAAAAAATTCCCTGTGAATTTTGAGCATTTCGGCATTATCACTCTGCTTGAGTTGGTTTTTGGTTAGTTTTTTTGAGGGAACTCAAGCATTGAAGTATTTATTATGCCTGTGTGAGTGAGTGACTGAATGTGCTGTTCACGTTGCCACTAATGACGGCTTATTACAGTGCGCAGTCAAATAAACCAAATTACATGCAAACCTTGTATTATTCACGACTACGACGACTAGCATGCCATCATCACCCATTTTCTCAAGTCAAAAATGTATATATTTGTCGTGACTCGCCGCAAAAAGAAATTTGGTACGATTTCCCTATTTTTTAACAAGAAAAAAAAATGTGTAAAATGGTTGGAAGGACGAACGATCTCTTTAACGAAGGATTATAACAACAAGAACAAAGAACAATGAGAGAGGGAGGAAGGGAAAAAATTTGCGAGCAAATTGCATCATAAAAATTAAAACAGCTTTTTTTCACGTTGCCTAATGTTACCTTGTTGAGCCTCCTCTCAACCGTTTTACACACACTGATCGTTAATGACTTTTGAGCTAAAGAGTTTCTTCATACCTTCTTATACCGCCACATATTATTGCTTTGCATTATTTGCATGTTTCTTGGCAGAATCGGGATAATAAGGACAGGAAAAAAAACCTTTTTTTCTTTTTTATTCTGATGAGCTTTCCACGAATCCATAAAAAAACGGGATATACATTCTACAAATTTCTACATTCCTTTTTGCCATATTGCCCCTGTTCTCTTGTCTATTTCTGTGCGTGTGGTGCTCATCAACTGTCACCAAACCAGAATTTTTTTTCCTCCTCTGCTGCCAGATGACCTAAAAGTACACATTGAACAGAGGACAGGATGACGGTAAAAATGTCGTTGTCATTATGTTTGTGCTGCTATGCTTCTCCTGAGCCAAATTGTTTTTTCGTCGTATTGAACAGATAGCATATAAAAGAGGAGAAGAAGTGGTAGTTAAAAACTTTGTTTCTCTCTTCTGCTTGCACTACTGCTGCACTATTTTGGAGGAGAATGGAGGAGGAGAGAAAAGTTATGATATTACGAAAGATTAACATAACCATTTGTTTTCATTTTTGTCGCTGTGGAATGAGCTCTGCGCGACTTTTCTCAACGCAACGTGAGTGAGGTTAGGTATGCCATATAACAACCCTCTCTATATGCTTTACTCTCTACTCACGACGACGCTGATGATTATACTACTAATTTTTAAGCAAGATAATATGGGACAGTTAATTGTTCCCCAACGCACACATACACATGCACTCTTTTTTCTTCATTAAAAATAAAATGTTTGAACATAAAATGCAACTAGTGCACTTGAACTTGTCGCGTTAATTTAACGCAACGCTTTAATGAGCTCAATGGAGATAAAAAAAACGGAACAAGGAAGAGAATGCAACGCATTGCATTTTATAAATATCTCGTCGATATAATTATCACACACGCACACAATCCACTTTTTCACACTAAATCTTTTTTTTTTATTTAACGGATAAAAATGCACGTGTAAAACGCAAAAAGAAAAAAGCAAGTTTGTTAAGATGAATATAACAAGTTCATTCATTGGTGCAAGTACCATTCGTGTCAGTCATTTATCCATTCATCATCTCTCTCTGCACGACATGACACGACACACAGCCGAAAAAAAACCTCATTGATGATGACACCAAAAAAAACGAGTTAAAAAAGTGGTAATAATAAGTAAAGTGTGCATAACTCATCAAGAGATGGATGGATATAGATAGATGGCGATACTCTTGAATGATGACAAGAAAATGATCCCTGCATAAACACACGGAGAGTATTTTCATTCATTTCTTTATTATTTATCCTGTTTATGTAACACAACAGCTTATTTAAGACGACGATGATGATGATGGTGTGTGGTGTCATGTATGCTGTTAATATCTAGGTATACGCTTGTCATCATGTCACAAGACGCTAGTAAGTCTTCTTTGATGATGATGAGATGACAATCTTTATTTTTTTTCTCATCCCTATTTTTTGAATGGCTGATCATCACCGTGTCCAAATAATTTATTTTGTGTCATTCATCCATCCACTTGAAAAAATTTTCATTGACAAACGAAAAAACGATCATTTTTTTTCTCTTGATCTTGTTGACTCGCTGCTGTTGTGTCAAAGCGAACAAGTAAAGTGTCATGCTACTTAATCTTTTTTGTCATTCATACAGAGAGATGAACTTATTTGATGAACATGTGTTTTTATGAGAGAGTTCATCAGGTTGTTTGTCTGACTCTTGTTTTAGGAGATTGAGAGAGGACGTGACGCAAGTTCAATTGAACAACAATGTGATTGTTGTTCATGTTAATATTATAGCTTGTCAGGGTAGTCATTTTTGATTTCAAGAACAAGATGATGACGACGATGATCGTGGTGCTGCTGCTGAGTGTGGTGACGAGTGACAATGGGATCATCTATTATATGACACCTATTTTACGGGGAAAACGCAATCGTGCGTTCCTATCTGCTTCACTTGGTACATTTACATTTTATTATAATGCGCATTGTTGTATAAGAGGTAAAAAAAACAATGGAGATTTTTTTGCGCACAACAATGGGATAATAAAAATTTTACCAAGAACAACACGGAAAGGTGACAATGACACTCTGCGCACTGGTTATATATAAATTGGATTTGATAGGTATGGATATGGCGTAAACTTTGTAAAATAAACAGATAGATAGGTTGTCTGACGAACTGTGAATTGAGTTGATGGATATCTGCCAAAATGAACGGGTTTTATAATCACAGCCGCCTATTTCTCATTTTACTCTCGTACGGATATTCCATGGGATTGTGATAGCGCACGCCATTTCAAAATACGAAAATAGAAAATGTAGTTTTTAGCAATGTTGTTTGTTTTTTATTACCCGAAAATCGGATGACAAACGTTTGTAAGCTCCTCCTGAATCATATTATCAAACTTGAGAGATTCTATTTGAATCTCTCTGCGTCGTCTCTCATCTAATCTGAGAAAAAAGTAAGTTAAGTCGAGTGAACAAAAAACGTAAATAACAAAGTTAACAAGGAAGAGCAGCACGCATTGCTGCTTTTGACGATGATGCTATTTTTGGTCTTCTCGCTAAATAACTTGAGAAACATTTCATTTTAATCTGCTGACTGAGAGAGTTAAGTAACATCAACAACATCATCATCAGCATCATTTATGCCGTTTTCTGTTGTGGTTGGTTGGTTCGTCGCTTGTTCATGCTTTTTTAAATTGAAGAAAAGCGAAACGAAA
The DNA here is from genome assembly GCA_004115045.4 of Sinella curviseta. Taxonomy (NCBI): domain Eukaryota; kingdom Metazoa; phylum Arthropoda; class Collembola; order Entomobryomorpha; family Entomobryidae; genus Sinella; species Sinella curviseta. The sequence continues at coordinate 24,993,406 of CM023202.3, read as the reverse complement.
TGAGTTTGAGAAGATGACAAAGTTGATGATGTGACTTTTGTGCGGTTTTTTCTCTCTCTCTCTCTCTCTGGTGTACGAAGAAGGAACAAGGATGATGTGTCATGCTACTTGAATTTCAGAAAGGGATAAGGATAAGATAATACACACAAGATTGTGATGGAATGGAAGGGGAACATAGGATCCATCGAACAAGATGAAGAAGTAGTAGACGCGGAGCAAAGAAAAAGGGAAAATGTGCAAGTCATTAATATTTCATTGGCAAACGGAGGAAGTTGCTCATGGGTCCTGTTTATATTCACTTCCTCCGGGATGAAATTACCCGGGAACGAAAAAGAAAACGGGGATCACATATAACTGCGTACGTACTAAAACCACGTCCATGCTCGCAACAACATAAAATTGTCTAATAAATTGATTTGTCGGGATGAGTCGAGCACATCCATCAAAAACCCGGTTTAAGATAGAATATCTATCTTGCTGGGATCACCATCAACCATCTAGAGGATCGTGGTGGGAGCTCTATTCGCTACACCTACCCTGACGTGTCCCCTCCCCACTGCTGGGCTCCCCAGGAGTCTAACACGCTCCTCTCTGCAGACAGGCCGGTGCGCTGCGCTGCCAGTGCTCTGTCTCTCCCGCCGAGGCGCTCGCTCGCCGCTAGCCGTTCCTGGCGGATCTGCTTGCGGAATCGCGCGCCTTCGTCGCTCTCTCCACTTCCATACTGTGAGCGTCCTCCCGCCCGTTCGACTAATTCTGCCGGGTCTTATGTCTCGTGTGTCGCGGTCTGTGGGCCGTCGTGCGTCGGGCCAGACAGACCAATGGGCGCAATCCAGGGACCCCATCCATCGCGCTCTGAACACACACCCCAGGATAACTACATCCGACACTCCCGACGCCTGGATTAAACTGCAACACGCGCACCACCACCAACAGAGCCGCAGCCCGAGTCAACGAGATCCCGGACAACTACACTGCACAACTCCCCTCAGTGTTGTCCATCTAAATACAGCCTGGAAAAAGTGACTCGTTTTAATAAACAGCAAAAGGCGTTTAAGAATACGTCACGCCCGTGCCTTAAAAAAAAAAATGCGCCCGGATGCCAATGACACGCACACCAGCCTCAAATGCATCGTACGGGAAAAAGATAAAGAAAAAAACCAAATTATGGGGGAAGTAATACAGAAGAGGTGAGGGGTGCCAAGAGATCCGAACGTGCTCAATGACGCCTCAAGACATCACACACAAAAGCGAGAAAGAAAAAACGGCCGAAGATACTATGTTATATCGTAAAAAAACTTTTCACTTAGTATTAGGATTGACCCCCACTCACATTTTGGCTTACATCAAAACTACCAGTTCTAGAGCCACGTTTACTACCTGCAAAAATCACACAAAAAACATGAAAGAATTAAAATTACGAGAGAAATTACACACATTTGCACATAACATATAATCGTGTGTATGCCACCCAGTCCCATTGTTAAGCATGCTGAGAAAACTAACATGACACATGAAACTTTTTTTTTCATCCCGCTGCTGCTGCTCTGATCGTGAGATTTTTAATCGTTTGTTCATGTAACCCAATACGTAATCCTCACACTTTGCCAACAAAAAAAGCATACACCACAGCAGAGAGCATCATCATTAACAAGGCCAATTATTAGATACTATCCAACCAACCATCATTCAGCCAGATTGACTACCACCACCATCCACCAGTCGACAAAAAATAATCTTTTATGCTTTATGTTTCTCTCGCTCCCTTGTTTCTTACTGCGATTGACACACGTTCATCATCACATAACTGATGCTGTTTCTGGCACAATCATCATCATCATCCCGCATACTTCCCACAACAGAAGCATAATCACAACCAGAAGCTCGTCGCCCTTGTAATCAGAAGCACAAACAATGAGTAGGTATAATGGAACAAGAGAATAGTAGATGCGGGATATGCTGCATCGTTCATGTAATCATATCCGTTTTTCTCTCTGCCCAAGACAAAAATATGTGTAGTAAGTAGGAAGCTGACTCTCGCGGATGCGGATGCTCCTGTTATGATTATTGTTGTTGTTTGTTTGTCAGATCCCCTAGACGAATTAGTCCGGTGGTGGTAATGAATGCATGTGTGTGGTTCCTATTGTGTTGCTACTCCTGATGCTGAGAATGATGATGGTGCAGAAGAAGAACCAGGCAGAGAAGATGTGCATTGTGCATCATCAAAATGCATTCACAACGAGACGAGATGATGTGGAGTAAAGTGGATGTAAATGTACTGTTATTATATGCGCCTTGCATACACACATATATAGAACAATGGAAACAATAAACGACAAAAGGATGTAGTGTATGCGTATATTATAGAGTAGCGTATCCCACGACATGCACACGCGATAGAAAATAAAAAGATGAATACAACGAGAAATCTGAGATGTAGATGGTGCAGTTTGCTTATATATGTCGCTCACTGCTGTGAGATGAGTCGAAGGGGAGCTTTGGGAGATGTAGTTTTTTTTTTGCTTTTTTGCTTATTCACTTTACTTCCATACGTCACTTACGAGGACGACCAAACCAATTGGATTGGATTTGTATTGCAAGTGACAGGTCGATGAACATGAGAGTTTGTAGCAAGAACGAGCTTTTTCGGAAGGGAGTGCATTGCAGCAGCAACAGCAGCCAGACACGTGTCAAAGTTCACCCTGAGAGAGAGAGAAGAGGAATTGAGTGAAATATATGGACAGGGTGCACTTTTTTTTGTCTGTTATGTTGGCTATGGATTTTGTGAATGCATCTCCTTTTTCCGAAAATTCATGATTATCATCTGCTGTGTGGCTTTATAGTATGTGGAAGTGATGATGACTGACATTAAGAGGTCACGGCGGCGGCATCGGCGAAAAAAAAAGTTGCAAGCAACAGCAGCGACGGCAGTATAGTAGTTAAAGTCAGTCTTGTTTGCAGTCTACGGTGCAACGCACCATGCATCATCATCATTCAGCAGTAGTGAAGTAAGTAGTACTTTTGTTGTCAATGTCAGGATCAGCAGCAGGCAGCAGGAGCAGAGGCAGGCGAAAAAACAAGAACAAAAAAAAGTTGACATGACAGGCTGGAATGGATATATAGTAGTACGTAGGCATTCCACCTAATGGCACCAAACTGTCTTTTCGGAACGAGCCAAAAGGAAATATTCGCAATCGATTCGAAAAATAGTTTCGTTATTACATACTCTACTACGAAACAAAAAAAATCATGATAGAAGAATTACGGCGAAAAATATTTATTCGAGTTGATGGTTATTGCATAATATTTCGTACGGAGCAAAAACGCACATTTAAAGCAGCATGCATGCACGGATCAAAAGACAAGACGAAGCAAACATTTTATCCTTCTCTCTCTCTCCCTAAAGCCAACCAACCAACGAGAAACATCGTCTCAGCGCGACTCGTCGAGAAAAGGATGAAGAACACACGGCAGTCCATCATCGTCATTAGCAGACAGGCGGAGACATAAATAAAAAAAGGGGGAGCTGTGTGCTGCTGCAACGATGCGATATGTGTTGCTTGTTATATGTGCTGCGTATACCACTACTCTACTATCACCGTCATCAAGAAAACGATCCTGTCCTGTCACATTCTCCCAAATGAAATATATCTTCTCTTTTATGCTTTTAAACCACCAAGAAGAGTACACTGCACTCTACTTTTATATGTGCTTGTCTTAAAACTTGCTGCTGCATTGGATTCATTTTCCTTCTGTCGCTTTTTCACGTGTAACATGACATAAGTATACCAAAAAAGAAAAATATGGAGGAGTCAGCAGCACACACACAAGAGTCAACGCACAAAAAGGAAATGACCTTGCCACTTTTCCACATTTTTACTTTTTATTTCCTTTTTACACATTTTGCACCTCTCTCTCTCTCTCCATTTCTCTCTCTCTGGCTGACTGAAAAAGGTCAATGGATAAAATATATTATGATATAATTCTTATCTTCCGGCGTTTGTGGGGGATCATTATCGTGATCGTCATCAATAACGAATGCAATGCAGTGCAAAAATGGAAAATGCATTCTTTGGTGGTGGAGGTGGTGGGAGTAGAAAAAAAACCTTTTGTGTTTGCAGCACAACCATTTATTAAAACGAGAGAGAGAAAAGGGAGAACGAAATGTAAGGCAAGTGGTGGTAGAGGAAGAATAATAATAAAACGAGTAAAATTGGAAAGACAAGATGGATGATTATTATGGACAATTTGTGCATAAAATGTCATGGCCCAGTTCGAACGAGGCAAATGGCTTTGCTCGTCGTGAAGCCGTTCCTATACATACGTAACATAGGTATGCGGAGAAATTCCACTCCACTTGTGTGTGTGTGAATAGAAAAAAAGGCAGTGTATTTTTTGGCGAGAAAGAGAGGAGCATAGGAGCAAGCATGGCAGTTGTTGTGAGTGGTCGATTCTGTCCAGAACGCGTAGACGACTATTCATCAGAGCCAACCAGAGTAATGTGCCCATGGAAACTCTGAGGCAAGCGCAATATTTCATGATGATTCCAGGGAGAGAGAGAGAGAGAGAGAAGCAGGAAAAAAGGGAAAGGCAGCGGTGGTGGTGGTGGTTGTAGTGGCTGTTGTACAGTGTAACTTGGTCTGACTTCTCCAGTCAGTTTTCCTTTCGGCTTCGGCTCTCTCTCTCACTTTCTCTGGATAAGGAAGTAAAAGCAATGAAAATGCAAGTATACTGCAATGCATGCTCATCATTATCATCGTCGTCGTCAACATCCACACGTTTCGTCTACACACACAAGACTGCTATGTCTGTATCTGTGAGTAATGCTGTAATGTAATGTATAATGCATGACGATGCTACAAAACACGAGCATATATATTCATACATTCCTACAGGAAGCTACAGAATACTTTTAAAGCCATCAAATAGTGGTATAAAACCAACATAACGCCAAACACCAAAAAATCAATATTTTTCAACACCATACACCAGACTAGGGACTCAGGTAGGCAAAAGATAAGGAGAGATACACGCACCAAAACAAGAGTTTTTAGTTTCTTCATTAGAAAAAAAAACTCAAAGTTTTCCTATTTTCTCGCGACCAACTTTTTGAAAACCTATAAACTTTGTTTGGTGTTGCTTTTTCACTGTTTGTGTTATCATCGTCATCATGTTCTTCACACGAAAGCAAGCAAAAAGGAGAAGAAGAAAAAAATCTAAAATGGTTTGCGTTCGTTTTCGTCGTATAGGTAAACTTTGTGTGTTGTTGTTAGCTGATTCAGTTTTCTCAGGTTTGCTACTAAAATTTGAACTCTAGCTTTTTTTTCTTGTCTTGTGTGAGCAAAGTTAAATTCGGAGAAGACGAACAAAATATTCTGAGCGAGTGAGAAGAAGGGGGAAAATGCTTTTTCCTCTCTCTTCTGCTCACAAAGATAAATTGCACACGACCACGAGCGACGGGAGCATAATGCGAGTGGAAAATTAAAAACATGCCGTTCCGCTCTTCTCTTCCAATCCATAAGAATATTACTTTTCGGGGAGAAGAGGAAGACGAAGAAAACTTTACTTTTTTCTCTATATATATTTATTATGCTTATGTGTGTACGTTTCTTACTCTAAAATGATGATGATACCATTCCCGTAAGTAGTTCATGTTCATAGCTCTCTCTCTGGTTGTGTAAATATACGATGCAGTTTTTAAAAGGAAGGATGTATGCTTTAAAATTGGGAAGATAGAGAAGAAGGAGAAAAGGAAGGTAGGAATAAAGAATGTTTTTTTTCTCTGTTGCTTCTTCCTTTCCTCCGTTTTTCCAACTCCATCTCCACCGTCGTGTTGTGTTTTGTGTTATTATATATATTTTTTTCTCTGCTCTGCTCCTCACCGAAAAGCAGGAGGCACATGGCACATAGCACTCCATAATGTACCTAGTCATTCCCGTTAGCACTCAGACAGATGTGCCTTAAAATTTCTTTTGAAGAACAACACAAGAGGATGGATCGTGATGATGATGACGATGATGATGAAGCAAACAAAAACATTATACACTCGCGAGGAACAACGACAAAGACGGAGGAGACGAGCGACAAGCTCAAGAAAACTACTTTAATAATAATAATAGAAGTAGTAGTAGCACAAGCAGCAATATTCCCTGAGCTCATTTTCTTCACCGAAAAATGCAAGCTTTTTAGTGCACTGCACCACCACCGCGTCGTCGATATAGGATATTGGGCACATGAAAATTTGTATATAAAAACCTCTAAAATATTCATGCGAGCATTATTATACAATTTTTGAATATCTTCCTGCATACATCTCTTATAATAAATCCCGCATACTTTCTAAATGATTGCCACCTGGTCGCATTTTGCATTCCACCTTATAATACAACCCTCCATTATAATTGTATGCATGTTAAAGGATTATTACTCCCTGAAAATAAGACACCACCATGGCGCACGGCTCAGGATATATTTTTTTCGCATAGTCTGCAGTCTGCTCATTTATCGCACAAAACAAGTCAATTTTTGCCCAACAAACAATAATAACAACACCGACCACCAACCGACTCTCTCTCTCTCAGACTCGGTGTGTGTGTGTGTGTGACTGAGCTGTTATTGTGACTGCATATAAAAAAAGAGATGGAATGATTAGCCGTAAGGCTTATATAAAAACAGAGAATTTAGGCTCATGCCATCATGAAGCAAAAGCAGCACGAGAGAAAGAGAAAGAAAATATGTATACCACACAGTGCACGCTCTCTCTCTCGTCATAAGAATAATACACATGTAATCAAGCCTTAATAATGTCACACAATAAGTAATTTTCCTCCTGATTTAATGCTTATTGAGCCTAAATATATAAAAAACACAACAACAAGTGCTTTAATAGAGTTTTTTTTGGGATAAGTAGCAGACATGCATGCATTTCGGCTCATGATGATAATATGCATAGCCACAGGAGTTGAATTTTCAGCTGTGAGAGAACGCAATGCACGACAATTGCCAATTACAGGATTGATCTTTTTTTTTATACATTCTCTCGTCAGTAAGTCGGTTTTGTTGTTCAGCTCAATATTGTAATCAAGAGGGAGAAAAAAAATGTATGCGTACGCCAAGGAAAAAAGTCTCCTGCTGATAATATTTTCTCTGCGTATAATGCATGCACACTCAGAGGCACAAATAGAATGAGAATAAAAAAAATACAAAGTCATTACGACTGTTGTTATAAATACATATTATAATTTAGACGCCGAAAAATCTTACGGTAGAATTTGCTTAAATTAAATATACAGCGGCAACTTGATGCGTAGATTCCGAATCTGCAATAAAAAGTGCGGACCCCCCCCTCATCCGGCGGAGCTACGGTCGAAAAACCCGGTCGGGGGTGGGAGAATGTCAAAAAAATTATTGTGGATTCTGATATAGAATAAAAAGTTGAGCAAATTTTGTAAAAGAACCACCTGTCAATTCCTCAACCCCTTACTGCTATCGTACCTCAAAGATTACAATTTTAAAATGACCGTGCCGTAAAATAAATCACCCATACATCACCAAGGAAAAAGGGAACGCGCTCAGATTAAGAAGGCCAAGGATTGACACTTCCCCCAAAAATTTTGGATTGGTCGGCCTCGTCTCAACCAAACGTCCGCTCTGTACGGCCGTGTCGTTAATTCTCGGCAAACCCAATCTTTTTGCTTGAAACATTAAAGTCAAAAATGCAAAATATGTGTTCATGCATATTTTCAGTATAATATGAACTATGGTGACATGTTAAAATGGGTTTTAATGCCAGGAAAAAGGGATTTGGCTTTGAGATTTCAGGGAAAATTGGGTTTGGCAAAAATTAAAGAATCGGCTGTAGAGAGCCTTGGAAGTTTGGTTGGGAGGGGAAATCCAAACTTCGACCGTTTTTTGGAGAAGGGTCATTTCTTGGCCATCCTAATCTGAGCGTGTTCTCCCTTTCCCTTGGCGTTAGACTGTAGACCGCTACTTAATTATAACCTCGCTCCCGCCCGTGTGACGGGCGACGCGAGCCGGCTTGGCCGGTTCTAGTTACTACTACTCCTGCTCCTACACAAGGAGCCTCATCATCAACAAAAGCTAAAAATTGCTACCTGGTTATAAAAAAAATTGTAAAGCGTGTGGTACATATATATTTTTTTGCCTTGTGGCTAGTACACCACCAATACCACCTGAGAGTCTTCGAGATTTAAACTTTTTTAATCGAAAAGAATAGAATGGTAATAAAAAATGCGCTTTTAACAAAATAAATTTTCTATTATAACCTAATCAAGTGAATAAAAGTGTGGTGTGGTGTGCGCGTATTCATACAGATGACCAAACCCTTTTTGACCCGATTTTGATAATAATAGTAATAACAATATTGTGTACAAACAAGGCCTTGCGAAATACGCTAAGTTGTAAAAAATGTAGAGCCATGTTTTTTATCAGAAGACATGCAGTCTAGAAGAGATTTCTTTGAGAATTTTCAATCGATTGTATATCAAGTTTATTACAATGTTTCGTTTTTTTATGAAAATGGCCAGTGGTCGGCTGGTGATTGTTCTTGCTCGTGATGATGATGATGCTGCTGTTGATAACGGTATAATAATAGTAATTGAAACAGGTGTACGTACTACAGAAAAGCAGAGTGGCTAATTCGAGTCGGATCAATGCTGATGACGATGATTGTTGTGATGATGATGATCATGGTCATTAGAGAATCTCTTAATACGCAACTTGGAAGGCAAGAGTCATTCAGGTATCGGTAGCTACACCATCCACTCGTATCATTACTTAAAGTTGATTATTGCCAAATGTAATAGTACGTAATTCACGGATCATTTTCCGACATCAAAGTAGAGTATATAACTCAAACCACCAGGAAGAAAAAAGGGAGCGAGCAAAGCTACCCAACAACAAATTAAGATAATGATGCCTTATTGCCTTACGAAAACCACCCATCTCTAAAAAAATATACAGGAAAGCGGATGGGAAAAAAAGGAAATCCAATGGACTTTGGAAATGCATTAAGATCAATTTCGATTAATGTGGTTAAAATATATAAGGGTGTAGTAGGTAGCGAGAGGGATCTAGAATTACTTTTGCTCTTAATGTGTGTTTGTGTGTGAGAGTAGACCACAATTTTCTCCGTCACTCAATTTCTACCCACCTTCCACCGCCAAAAAAAAAAACCACTCCACCTTGCTTGCTTGATAAATGAATAATGTCGTGAGTGAGTGAAGTGAATGAATGAGTAGAGGTAAAGCTGGAAAAACAAGAAGGGGATATTATATAAAATGCGCGCTGTGCTCCGTATTTTTTAAAGATGAGCATTAAGGAATGAGCTTTTCTTGGAAAAAAAAATATTAAGTCAAGTGGAAGTAGTGAAAATTGCTTGGTTCGATTTTGGTGGATGCAGAGAATTGTAATTCAATACGAAACGGAGCTTTTTTTGAAGAAGAGAAGCACAGGTGAGAAATAAAGTGGATGGATGAGCACACGATCGGGAAAAAAAATGTTGGAAATAATTCAGATGAAATTTAATCCGATGGATTACATAAAGTGCCCTCTTCTATCTATCTCGTCACTCCATTCATTCACAAAAAGACGAGTGTAACCACAACAAAAAGAGGATTACGTAAAAAAAAAGTGAAGTGGTGGAAGCGTTTTTTCCCCTTTCTATTTTTAACACAAAAAACGAGAGACATTTTAACAAAATGACAATTTTATCATGAGAAGTAGGTAATTTTCTTTATGAGAAGTGAATGCACCACGTTCGTTTGTTACTTTTTTTTGTCGTGAAGCGTAATAAACTTATAAGCTTGTATTTAATGACATGATCATCAATGATGATAATGACGATCACGGTTTTTATTGTGGTGGTTGTCGCTCACTCTCATGCAATTTCGAATGCACACAACGACAAAACAGATCAAGAGAGCTGCATTTATTACGGTATGTTGGAGAGATTTTTTGTGTTTTTTATTGCTCGTCTTGCGTGTACAGGTCATTTTTATTTATTGACTACCACTTCAACCACCACAAAGTGAGTCATTCAGTTTTAAGTTGCGTTTTTTTCTGAACAAAAAAAAATGGGCGAAGTCTTTACTGACTTCTGATCGGGTAGGTATATAGATTCTTCTATGCAGCAGCAGCAACAATTGAAACTGAACATATTTAAAAAAGAAAACCAGATTGTTAATATTATTACGGTTGTAATGCAATGCTGTTTTTTTAAAGAGTGACCACACCCACATAAAAAAAAGTGAAACAACGTGTTGCTGTTAGAAAAATTTTAAATTGCTGACAATTTTCAAGTGGACAAAGTCTGTTAAAGTGGTGGTGTGTGAGTGTGAACGATTTTCTGACATGATAGCAACAACAACAGCAGCAGCTTAGCCACTTGTACCGATATAAACAAGCTTTTCAAAATATTTTTTGGAAGTTGTCCCAAAAAAATAAGTTGTGCTGCTGCTGCTGTCTTCAAATATGTCTGCTTACGCATCCAAAGATATTTTTTTATTATAATAACAATAAAAAGAGTAAAGACATAATTCATTGTCTCTTCTCGCTACTCACTACTACTACCACCACTCGCATTGTTGTACAATTCGTGGTCGTACGTATCCGTATAAATGACAGTCAACTGTCGTATAACAAGATACTTAACTACCCAGCGAACAGATTGGGCCCCCCACTACACTACTAAAATAAAAAAGGCTTATAACAATTTCTTATATACATTTACTTTTCAAACAATGTTGCATCAACAACAATCACTGCAGTAGTATGTATACGTTTTTACTGCCATCATAATTAATTTCCTTATCCTGAATTATTGACGCCTAATGAAATCTAAATGCTTCCCTAACCAGTCCCATTAACATCACCTCAACACTTTTATTTATGAGCTCAGAAATCCCAACTGCACATCAGCAGCAGCAGAAAGAGAAGAAGAAAAAACTATTTTCTTCGGATTCTTCATCTTCCTTCTTCTTTTTTGAACAAGTAGTAAATTCAAGTTTTGCTGCTCACTTAACCGCATAGCAGTTCAGTAGTGGTGGCAGTGTCTTTTGACTTGTCCATCTCTGGCCACTGACCCGACTGACTTTTTACGTGTCAGAGACAGAAGCTGGCAGCAAAAAAAGCATACAACACACACACACACGGTATTGTCCCGTCTTTGCTATCATCATTACGATTATGATGACGACGACGATAGCACGTGTCCTGTTCACTTTTTTTTCAGCGATAACTAGACAGACAAAAAATAACGGATTCTCAATCAGCTATAGTTATAAGATAAGATGTCAGGTTTTTTAAAAATCTATCGATATATTTGTAGATGAATGAGAGAGACCATTAACATCGCATCGTATCATATAACCACCACAAAAACCGCAACGTTGGTGTACAACCTCAGTCCCTGCTTAAAAACGGTAAAGAATGGGTAGAGTGAGCAGTGCAGGTCACTCATGCTGGGCTTACTTTATCCCCTTCATTTTTTAACAAAAGACAGAGTCCTTTTTAAAAAGTTGGGTATAAAAAAAAGAGCAATCCAAGTAGAATTTCTAGAGAGAGGGAGAGAATAGCAAGTGATGCGTTGGCGGACAATTTTTGCTGGACAAAAAAATATGTGTACTAAGAGAAACATGTTCTCAAGTTTCAAGAAAAAAAAAGTAGATTTTTACTTAAAAAGTTTTCTCTTGTGTACATTTTTCCTGTGTGCTCAGATGAATCAAAAGAGATCCATAATAATATCTGTACAAAAAAAAGCATCTCTCTCTCTCTCTCGACGTATTTTATGTACACTTAATATGATGATATGTATTTTTTACAAGGGAAAATGGAGCAGAAGGTAAAGAATCGCGAAGGGGAAAGAAGAAAAAAAAATCGGAGGAGGAAGGATTTAAGGGAAAAAATGGACATTATGAAAAATGTTCCCAAACCACTCGACCGAATTTGATGGCCATTTTTTCCCATCTCATTCTCTCCAGAGGATAGCCTCGCCAGTCCTCTCACTCTTTTTTCCCTGCTCGCTGGACTTTTTCTCCTTCTTTCCTTTTTTTCTATCTCTTCTTGCGAGTTGAGCCACCCTTCATTCATTCATTCAATCGTGAGTTCACTACTTATTTTTTCTTTTCGGGAGACTTTTTTTCCTACTTTTTGTCCTGTCTCTCTATTTCTGCGCATTGCCGCTGTGAAGAAAAAAAAATGTTTTAAAATACGAAGCAGAGAAATAAGAACAACGGCTTCACAAGACATTGAACTCACTCACTCAGTCTCCAGTCTCTGCTCCTTTTTCTCTTGTATTGGATCTTTTCTCTTTTCTTTTCCAGCGAAAAAAAAATTATCAAAAATCATAAATTTTCCCTTGTATTCTTTCCTTTCACGACGACGACGACGACAACGACTGCTGCTGCTGGAAAGAAAAGCAGTGGAGAAAAGAAAGAAAGATAGATCCGTTGAGAGAATGAATGAATGAAAGGAAGAATTGTATAGTAATCTTATGGAACCCACGACACAACAGACTCTGGAAAAAGAGGATGACAAGAGAGAATTCATTTTTTTTCTGTATAATTTCATGGGATCATGATTACAATACACATAAAAATATCTGCTGGATGGAATCATTTTTTTTGAGGACACATAGTCAACGATGCGGCACAATATAAAAGCATCCGAAAATCCGGGTATTTTGTACAAATAATATTTTCTTTCCGTTGTGTGAGTTGTTGTTGTGTGAGATGTGATGCTTTGTAATATTTACAATATAATTGCAGGAAAGTAGTAGAGAATAAGAATAATTTTTTATTGTTGACTGTGAATGAATGGGGGAAAAATGGGGATGAGGACGGCGTGTCTTTAAAAAACTGTAAAGACAAGAATAACGTGAGGAATTACAAAGGAATTACACTTGCTTCTTTTTTTTCTTGAACGTTGAGTAATCTTCAAAAAGTAAAAGGACAAATGGAAATGGGAAAAAGTGAGGAGGAAGAAGAAAATGGTAATGAAAGGGGTATTTAGGATGGCTATTTAGACAAAATGATAACGGTTTTATGGGACCTCGGAGAGACGACAATGACGGGAATTTATGGAGGATTCAGAGTGCAGTGGCGGTAATGGTGAGAGGAAAGCATCTTGGAAAAGCAAAGTTTTGTGATGCAGCTAGGAAGACCCACTTTTTCAGTTTTTTTAGCGAACTGACGCAGACGGCAAATATTTAGGGATTTGGGTTACAATGCAACTTGTATTGGTCTTTCTTGAAAGAAGTTAACTAACCAAGTTTCGATTATATCCCTGCAAGGGATTTTTTTCCTATTGTGTTTAAAAACTCCATTCTTTTATCGTACACACGCGCGTTTCTTGTGGCACAAGGCATGCGATAATAAAAAAAATAATCGCTCATTGTGGTTTTTACTTTGCTGCCTTTTTAATACGCTCGTAAAAAATTATTATGAATTTTTCTCTCCGTGTAATAGCTTTCTTGACTGGAGAAGAAGAGAGATCCAGCAGGTAAAAAACTCTGATTGCTTCAGAGTGCAGTATGGACGTATAGATCCTGAGTTTTTTTTATTAACCATTCACTATCAATGGCTGCTTTTGAAAGATGCGGTAATGATGTTGAAGACGATGATGTTCTATTGTTTGGCAGACGAGAAAAAGAAAGAAACTGCTTATGAGTTTAAGATAAGATGTTATATAGGGAGGGAGCAGATAGCAATTTTTATATATTCAAAAGCTCGTTTTGTTCGATATGCTTATGCAACTTGAAAAAAGAAGATAGTGAACCAGTCAGCGCAGACACGGGATGATTAGATGAGATGCTTTATTGATGCGTCCCTTCTTCTTTCATAATAATTTTTCCTTTTTTGAATATTAATGAACGCTTCTTTTTCTTACTCTCGCTCGTCTTTCAAGTAAGTAAAAAGGACTTGGTGATGGTAATAAAAAATAAAACCAATGACGCGCCAGAGAGAGAAGAAACCCATATTTTCAAGTATACTTTGCAAAACTCTCAAAAAACCTCATCTCTCGTCAGTAATCATGTACGCATCATAGATCACCACCACACATCACACACACGCAGAAAAAATATTAATTTTCTTGGTAATTTTTATGCCATGTCTGTCTCGGTGGTGAACCAGTCCTCAGCCTACACACACGTTGTGCTTCAACAAGACTGTCGTCGTAAAGATGTGGAGAATGGGGATCAATCTCTAGACAAGTAGAAAATTATAGAGAGGCTCGCGTCCAAAAAAATTTACGTACAAGTTCCTAATTAGTACGAATTTTGATTAGTCCTGACTTGGTAATGGGAACGGTAGAAGAAATCAAGAAAATAATTCGTGATTGCAATCAAGTTGATTCGGTAAATGGTAGATACAAGACAGATATAAAATGATAATGAACTTGAGATAATAAAAAACGGAATTTATGAGAAAGCAAGTTTAGTTTCATTGCTTGAAGGCTTTAAACCTTAAACACAAATTACTCATGTATGTTCTCAAAATAGCGTTCATTTAACAACCATTTGAAAAATCGTAAAAAGGGCGGTTCTCAACATAATTTGTCTTTCATTTCCTTTCGCATTGCATTGCATGCATTCCCATCATCATCATGTGACATCTGCCTATCAACAAAAAGGTGGCAGTGACATTTGAGATCGGATGTCCTTCGTATTTTTTAAACAGTGTATTATTATTTATGGACACACACAACACAACAGGATCATCATCATCACAGAACAAAGCAATAATAATGGGAAATAATTTATTGTTTGTTACTAAACAGAAGCTATCATCAACCCGTCTCATTTTCATTTTCTTGATTGAAAAGGCAGCATGGGTAGCAGCCGTAATAAATTTATGGGACTTCATAACAAACGGACAGGAGACAAAAAAAAACTGACTGAATGGATCTTCTCATGCAATGCATGTTGTGTGTGTGTGTGTGGTGGTATGATGACACGAAAATTGTCATCAGACAACAATGGTTATGCCACACTATTTGTTAAGATGTCAGCAGCAAACCTATTATCATGTCAGTCAGAGACGGAAGGCTAACTATGAGAAAATATGTCGAACAGGCATAGTTAATAGTGGGAAACAACGGAATGAAAGGAGGTCCAGAAAAACGACATGGAAGCCTCTGAATACCATACGAGTAATTTGATAATTATTATGATCACGACCATATTAATTGGAAAACAAAAAAAAAAATCCAAAATTGGAAATAGAATTGAGCAATTTTTTTTAGTCCCGAGATTCCGACTCTACTGTATTTACTGCTGTTGCTGATCAACTTGTCATCTGTCAAAGACATTCAATCCTCCTTCTCCCGAGCATGGTCGTGTCTGCTTTCGCATGATGCGATGATGATGACCTTTGAGTCTCTGAGTCACTGAATACTTGTTTTTTTCCTTGTCTTCCGATTTCAATTAGAATAATAATAATGTACGGTTGGTGGTGGTTTGCGCAGAAGCAAATCCACCCGACGACGACGACCACGACCCGAGATGATGATGAACCCATACAAATTTGCTGTTTTTTTTATTATTCTCGGTGTCGTGCGTGCGTGAGCGCTGCTGCGTGACAGATCCTTTCTTCCACAGAAGCTGGTTTTATTCATCATCATCGGCATTTTTTTTTCTCTCCAATAACACATACTTTTCTCTCTCATTTGAATGACGTGTCAAGAAGGCTTTCGACTTTTGACATGTTTGACGACCCCATCATTGTCGTGTATTAGTGCATCGAACGAGAGTATATACAAAATGCACACACAAAAGTGAGTATGTAGCGGATGGCGATTTCCTTGGGGAAATATTGTGTGTGCATGGTGGTCTCTTATATTCCAAGTTGCAAGTCAGCCAAAAAAGCATACGAGAGAGATTTTTTAGTGGTATTTCACCATCATCATTACTATTATGACTGGGTTTGCATTTTGACTGACAATGATTGACTGACAACTAAGTAGTTTCAACTTGGAGTACGATCAGCTTAATAATAGGCTGTGGGGGACAGAAGAGCTACTGAGCCCAGGTCTCTTTTTTAACTTCAACATTGCACTTAATAGTTGTTGTAAAAAAGCAATACATTTTAGCGTGTTTACCAGGCAGCACAGGGCATTTTACTCTGATCAGGTATTATTATAACCTCATCAAATCATCACAGCATTCAGTTTACCTGTCGTTTTTGTGTAATACAAGTACAAATGTACCAAGTTGCAGCAGAGTAAGTAATTTTCTCCAGTCATCATCATTATACGTTATTATCTATTTCCATTATATCTATCTATCCATCAGTCAAAAAACGAATGCATACAGACCATCAAGCAACTGGCACATTACCGGTATTGTAAAAAAAAGTCCAAGTTCGCAGCAGAGCTATATATTTTTTAAGAGATGACAGGACCACCTACTACTGTCAAGGTACAAATAATGGCAATGCATGAGATACGATTTTGTGTGTGCAAACTATAAGAATCATGTTCATGATTTTACAAGCTTGAAAACAGTAGTAGACACATCACCATAAAAAAAATCATCATTAAAAAACGAACATCAAAATAATGACGATGATGATGAGAGAGGGAGGACGGTCAAGTTACGGATCGTTTCTTTAGAAAAGTATAGTGTGGTCTATTTAAAAAGCGGTTGCTGTTGTAGCATTTCCAGTAGAGGTTGAATGAGTGGATCAAAAAAAACAGTGTACTCCTAATGAGGAAATAATTGAGAGGAAATGCTTAGAAAATAACTGAATAGGATATATATATTTTTTTTTTAATGCCCGGCCCATTTCTACAATAAACGCTTTCTCTCTCGTCTCTCGTTCTGTTTTCAGAGATTTTTCACTCAAGTCAAGTCAGCCATCATTTGTTTGGTTGTGAGTAATTCTCAGCAACTACCACTTATCTCAAGTACCAACGGCCGCACAGCACACAAAGTCACACAAGTACCACTTGACATGCCAAAACAAAATCCCAGGAATTCATCATTCATCAATGTTGTGTGTGAGATTGCACCCTATTTAGACTTTTGCTCTCCTCCTCCTCCTCCTGTCTGGCCAAAACTTCCATGTTCCCTAATACCGCTTTTGTTTCCACTCTGATTTTGACGGCTTTTCTTCTTCCCATTCCCGTCACAAATCCTCACACCATCCTGATAACTTTATTGTTTATTATTAACCTCACTGCTGTGTAATTCTACTTGGCATGTCACGTCCGTCCGCACTCTGCACATCTCCTCCGCTAATTACTTGTTCTCATTTCAATTAACCAGCTTTACAAATGAGTAGTAATGCAAAACCTAAGAATAGCAATAGCAATAATGCAAGTCTGGTTTTCCCAGTAATTCAATTCCCAAGTTAAATGACAACAGGAAAACAAAAAACCACTTTACATGCACACACAATACGCAATCTGCGCATTATTTGTGCAGTAATTAAACCCGTACGTTATAATTACTCTTTTTACTATTGTAACACGACAAGGTGCTCACACACACACAGATTTTTCCCCCCTGTAAGTATTTGTTTTTAAATAAGCTCATATGTAATTATGATTATTTTTACGCATACACACCTGCATTTATTCGAAACAAGTCACGAGAGAGGATCAGACGAGTGTACCACCGAGTATAGTAAAAAATGCCAAGAAACAAATTTTGTATAAAGCCTACCCACATGACATGATGCACACAAGAACCCCCGCATGAAGTTTTATTTTGAGCATTGTTGAAAAAGCATAAAAGCACTGCTTGTCTTCCATTCTTTTCCCCAGTCAAGATAACCAGCTCTCAGCAGCGTGTACACACTACTTACTTAATTATGATTATCTTTATCTCTTAACTTGCATAAAAAAAAGAGAAAGAAATGGGTTTGGATGCACGCTGGCAAATAAAACGGTTTTTATTGTATTTATAATAATAATGATAATCAGAAGAGGGAAAAGAAAGATATAAAAAAACTGCTGAATGAATAGCGACGACGATGATGATGATGGTGGTGGTGGTCACAGTCAAAAGTTAAAGCATAAGTGCTCATGTTTTTTATGAGCCCAAAACAACAGGGGAAGAGCCATTCTGCCTTCCTTAAAACTCCTTTTTTACTGCCTTTTTATTATCACAAATTCATTGTTTCATCACATGGTAGAGAATTGTTTAAAAAAGAAACAAGGGGAAATATAACACGACGACGACAGGACATTATTGTAAAAAGATGGCATGTTGAGTCGCTAAAGAAGATTCTGTATTTTTTTTGTGTTTAAAAATCCCTGCTACTAGTTTGCTTACCATGTAATCAGTGTGATCATCATGATTGTCTATCTTATAATCATCATTGTTTTTACAAAAAAGTTGTGACTGTTTAAAAAAATCTTTTTTCCTATTGCTACCATTCTTGTTGAGTGAAATACAAAACTGTGCTATAAAAGTCCAATTTGTAAGATTTAGTGTTTATACAAATCTGACATTTTAAAAATTATGATGAACTTTCTGAAGGTGGGTAAAATTATCCTACAATTTAGTGCATAATTAAATCAACAGGATCGTAAAATTAACCAACAAACCGGTAAACGGAAGTAAAGGTTGGATTCAGTAATAAATTTTTCAAGTCGCAATGCAATGTTTGTCGTGGCCAAACTCTCAATTTCAACCGCACTTAATATTTCCTTTGTTGCATCATAATTCGAACTGAACTGGACTCAACAATCAGTCTTCCCATTCGCATTCGTCTATAGATTCTAGTCTAGCCTATGTAGTCGTGTGTCGGTAAAGACACACCAACAAACAAAAAAAAAGAAAATTAAAAACTACAATACACTGAAAATGTACACACCTCAAGCATCTCATCATAATCTTCTAGCTTATTGTTTTGTGCATACCATAACGCAATGTTTCCGAGTGTTAATGACTGCACGTAGTCTGCTAACGAAAGGGAACTCTACTTGTCCATTTTCTAGCCTGGAGCAACCCATTTACTTTGGACTGACTTCACTAAGAAAAAAACGCTAAACATAAGCTTGAGGAAAGCAGTAATGATGATAGCGAGAGGATCGGAAAATAAAGAACGTTATTATTATTACCAACACACACTTTTTACTTCTTGTACAACAATAAAATGTTGTGTAATAACTATACGCTTATATAAACAAGCGGTTATGTAATGCCTATCAACAAAAGCAAAAAAATGTAATAACTTTCCGAAGGTTAATGAGTAAAATAACTACAAGAGAGAATTAAAAACACAGGTATACAAGCAGCATGATAGATAATAATGCGTGCTAGCTAAACTTTCATGTTCCGTTTGAAATCCTTTTTCATAATCGACTCTTCCTTTGAGTTGGAAAAAAATGTAATTAAATTTTCTAGAACGTACACGAAATTAGGTTTTGAAGCTGCTAGAGCGCTAGTCTAGTACCTAATCGCAACATCGTCAACATTTTTTCTCTCTCTCTCAAGTGCCCACTTACATTCACACTTGCACAACTGTCAACAGAAAAAGATAGAGCCGGATAAGAGATGATGATATGCGCATTATCGTCACCTTCCTTCTCCACCCATTTTATTTTCCAGCAGCTTATTCTACATTAACATGATCTCGCTCCTCTCATCATCATCACAATTTTTGAATGGATTAGCACCTTTAAATTTGATTACCAGCTTTTTCGCTCTTCCCCATCATCAACACCGCCACCAACCATTTTCGTCACTCTAATCTCATCATCTCTCTCTCTCTCTCTCTCTCTTGCCATGTATCATCATCAGCATAAAAATATCATCCATTTTTACTTCCTCTTCAATAGAGCCATTATTCCACTCTTTTAAAGCATGTCTTCTTTTACTCCAACTTTTTTAAGTGAATTATTTTTCCTTCATTTAATACCACTAGATCGATTTTAGAGTGCGTTATTATGCTAATGCGTGTGCTCCTACACTTTTCCTCTCGATGCACTTTAATTTTTAAACTAATTTTCTTTTGCTCGAAACTTTTCCTCTACAACTCTCTCAGGGAGGAAATTGAATCTCGCCTCGTCTATTGTCATTATATATCTTTCACACACTTTGGTGGCTGTTTTGAAAAAACTTTGAAGGAAACTTTACACTCCAAAAGGGAGATAGAGATACTTGGAAAAACAATGATGAGAATATATTTTCGATTTATAAAACAAAAGCAACAGCATGAAGATAAGCAGTAGACTAGATATAAAGTTTCAAGTTTCTTTTTTCCGATACGATCATGTATTGTGTCATCCTTTTTCCAAGTCCACCCTTCCTCTAATATATATTATATTTCCACCTTGCACCACTGCATTTTGCATTATGTTAATAATAACAGCTATTTTTGCACCGAAGAAGTGACAACTCAATCGCGGTGTATAGGTATACATTTATATTTGCAATGCGCACAATAATAATTTTTGTCCTCTCCTCCTCACCCAATAACTTTATTTTATCTCTTAATAATAAATGATGTGATATTGTGATATATTTTCCTCGTAAAAAGTCACAGAGGGATCTTAACATGCCATCTAGCATAACATCCAATACATATACTTTTACTCATGCCATATGTCTGTGTGTTTTCTTCATTACAATAACGTCTTGTTACTACTCTATATATACGAGCTCATAAGTTAGCAGCTTCACGACAGCCGTGGTAATAGATTGCAAAAAAAACTGGCATTTTACAACCTTCTAATTTATGGACAAAGGAAGAAATAGTAGTTATTCGCTTTTATGAATGCACTCCACTTGCTCTCCTCTGACTACAACTCCTTGTTGCTCTCGTTGCGTTCCACACACATTTGTATGGATTTGTCGTCTTCAGCCAACACGCTTGATAATAATATTGCATCACGACGACGCAAAAACTAGCAGCACTTTTGCTTTCTTCTCTTTTTCTTTTCTTCTTCTTCTTCTTCTTGCTCCTTGCTGCGCTTCTTAATGAAATAAAGAATGTGAGCCAGTCAGTTTGCCGTGCAACAAGCGAAGAATATCCTCATCCATCACAACGTCGTCGTTGCACAGAGAGAGAGAGAAAAGCCCGAAAAAAAACTTTACTTTTTCGTAAATGGGTATAGATTTATAATATTATATATACGCTCTCTTATAAGCATATAGCCACATGTCGCGGCTTTATATATTTAGCACCAGGGCAAACCGATAATAAATCCTATCACCCAATAAATAATTTCACTCCTGCTGTTACTTGCCACCGCCAACACTACCACCACCACCACCGTACGTAACGTACTTTACATAATATACAAGGAGCATAGAACAGGAGACGCAGTGCACACATAATTTCTCCACTTGTACAAGAGACATGTCAACAGTGCAGTTTTCTGCTCTAATATACCACATTATTATTATCATCAGACAAGGAATAAGTTACACATGCACGCTCTCCTTCTCTCTCTCTCCCTGTCTCTGGCTTTCTGTTAATTTGCCCACAATAATGGCAACAGTTTATACGAAAAAAAGTGAACTAAGGAAAACATATGTGTACATTACCATTTCACCGTTTATAAAACGATAAATCTTTGTGTAGAAAAAAAAAAGATTTTTTTTTCTCTGTTTTTTAAGAATATTTTTCCTCGAATGTGATATGTGAGGATAAATCAGATTTTAAAATTCCGTTTCTCTTGCTCCTGATACACTCTAATGCCTGTTTGGACAGGGCATTTTGTCAAAATATCGTGTAATTCTGCTGCTAAGTTTTTTTTGGTATTTTCGAGTTGCGTAAAAAAATGTGTGCCAAAAAAAAGCTGCCTTGTTTTATTATCATTGATCATCATCATCATCATCAACATTTAGCATGTCTGTAAATTCTTTCTGAACATAACTTTGTGTAATATTTACACAGAAAAGGAGACACGGATGGGTTAGTAGTCAAAATGGGAATGATGGGTGGATACACCAAAAATGTGTGTCTCCACATTACAATGTATAAATAGGAATAGTAATAATGAAACTGCTGCTGCATGCACGGACGGTTTTTGTGCTGGATTTGACGAGAAAAATGTCAACTTTTATGACAGCTTGTCACACAGCAGCACCACAAAACACTACCAAACTTGTGTACCTCATTTTGTATAGACAAGAAACAAAATTATGTTTATAGTCAATTGTCAGGTTATCCGGTATGGATGTTTGTTCAAGTTAAAAACTGGACCACTCCTCCTTTCTTATGAGCTTCCTCTTAAAATGCGTACCACAGCTCACAAAACATGTAAACTTTTTCCTTTGACGTTTTTCATCATAATATTTAAATGAGAACATGAGTTTTGACAGGAAAATCCTGATAACTCTGGTCCTTAATTAGGTGGACAATGGCTAGTGTCTATCATCAGATCGACAGGAATGGCATTTACCACCTACTTACCATGAAAAACATGTGTTGGTTTTTGTTTGAGAAATTACTTGAGAAATTCGTATTTTCTTTGGAAAATAATCATATCCCTTTGCTCCGTGGAGGGTCCCTCCTTCTTCTCATCCTCTTTCCGCGTTATAATCACCGTGAGTGAGTTGAATAACTTTAAAATATATTATTTTGAAAAACCGTGACTTCCCATTCATTAAGGGATTTCCTTGAAAATGATGCAAAAGTAGTCAAAATACTACGAGTCAACTTCTTGTGGAGATGACGATGATGATGTTACCAGAAATAACACAAAGATACAATTTTTTTATCTTCAAATTCCCAAGAAAAAATATTTGCCCCTTTGGTTTAAAAAACCACAAGACAAATAAACAATTTTGAATGGTGGTGGTGTACACGCTCTCATTCTACCGATCATGATGATGAAAAAGAAGAGCTTGCCTTGTCTTAAAAATAAAGAGACCATTTTGTTCTGAAAAGATGAAGATAGATCTTCCTTTTTGTTAAAATAATAATAACAAGAAGAAGAAGGAGAAGCCAAGATAAAAAACCTCAAAACGTACACATTTAACTGCTTTACACACAGCTTGTTGCATCTGGCCATCATCCCCAGAAAGATTTTTTTTCATACACTTTACAATACAAACATTCTTTTTCCCTCTAGATCGCTCTCTCGAGATGAAATAACACGAGAGTCTCTCTCTTTTTGTTTATTTCCAAAATAATATTTTAAAAAGAAGAAACAAGTTTGTATTCTCTCCAGAACAGAGAGGTTCATCTGCTTTCGTCTGTTGCAAAAAAATTCCAAAGATTTTGAGCGATGAGGTAAGCAAAAAAATGAATGGAATGCACAACAGAAAACTTGGACCGCAAAAATTCCGGCAGCATGAATGCGCGGTCCAGACGAAACAATTTCAGGTTTTCTTCTACCTGACATTTTATTTGTATCTCTCTGAGAGAAAAAAATTCAGCAAGGAAAAAAAATGAGTTTAAAAATTTTACTAAACATTTTCAAAATACAAAGGCGAATACTTATACACATTTTATGTTTTGAGAGATGCTCTGATGATAAGCATGCCGGTTTTTTAGACAGGCGCATGCAGTTTTAGAAAAAAAATGAAGGGACTGGGACATAAATTTTTTGTTATGCGACAGGAGACACACTTCTTTTTAGCAAAATATAAAAAAATTCTCATCGTACCTGGTTCACTGCCATTGTCAGTGCTATGTTGAGAGTTTGGAGGTTGACTTAGAGGGCCTGGAGTCCCTTGCGAGCCCGGTGATCTGACGTCATCATTCCCTGCCCCTGTGTACGACAGTGACGATGAAGGAGGTCTCTGCAAAAATACAAGAAAATAACCCAACGTTTAGAAATGCATAATAAATTGTTATTTTTTTCTTCTGCGACTCGAGAATTTACTACATCACTTAACTACTTTATTAGATCCATTTCAGAATTCCTATTTAGTTACAAGTAGTCGCGACATTTTTACTTTAAACGCTGTGATTGATTACTAGAGAGAACCAATTCAAAGGAAAATACAAATGTGTAAACGATTTGAATGAACAGTTAAAAGGTTCATAGCATTTTTAAAACTTTTCATCGCCCATTCATATTTTTTTTTTCATTTGACTTAAGACACTGATGACGTTGTTGATACAAAAAAAAGTTTGTTTGAATAACATTTTAAAATGCTCCTGCCTTCAATAAATATTTCTCTGCGTTTGGGGAGCTATAATTTTCGAGTAAAAATGTGTATCATTTTCTCTCTCTCTCAAAATATACTTAACCTTTTCGCTCAAATAGACAGTGCGTTTATCTACAATTTTCCAATTGCAAAAAACCCCCTCTCAAAAAACATTATTTATGAAACTCTTTATTCTAAACATTTTCAATTTTTGTGTGTGGATGACGATGATCATCATGTTTATTGGCAAAAAAAATATAAGGCTAGAGAAAAATTTTTAAACAAAAAAAATCTCTTGAAAGCATTTTTCCCCGTTTCAGATTTCCTTGTCAAGGTACAGAAAAGCCCGTAAATCATTTGACGGTTTTACACACAAGCCAAGCCACAAAAGTTTAAATGGTAAATTAAGAGGCTCAGTTTTAAAACCTACACTTAAGTGTAATCAAAGAAAAGTTTTAATACTGTTATTATTTCTGTTATGCTCACAATTATATCATTGATTTTCCACTTGCTTTAACCCACCACCATCATCATCAAAGGCATTAATATTATTATCATCATTATTATCAGTCTTGTTTGCATTTTGGTTTCTGGGCGAAATGAGTTGACTATTTTTTTTCTTGCTAAAAAACAAAAGCAAAATTGTGAGGGAGAATAATATGACGCTACCCACACAAGACATTGGCGACGACGTCATCAAGCGAAAAATAGATAAGTACGTTTTGTGTGAATTGTTGGAGTTTTTTGGGTGAAAAAAGATAATAACAACCCTTTTATTTCTCTCGTCGTCGACTCCACTTCTCTCCCCTACTCTCTCCAACTTTTTTTTTCCACACTACACTTCTCTCTCCTTCTTCGCTGATTATATTTTTGTGCGGTGGTGGTGGTGTGGTGTGGTGATTATTACTACAAAACTAATCAAGCGAAGCACCCTCGTTCTTCTTGTTTCTCAGCTCAACCAAGCAGCACGTCTATTTTCTTCAAAAAAATATAAAAGAGCCCCAAACAAACAACAACGAAAACACGATAATAAAGTTTGGTGTTGTTTTGCTCTTCTTGTATGCATCAGAGAAAAAACAAAAACAGGCCATTTCATATACCAACCAACTTCTTTTTCCAGAAGAAAAGTTAATTTCCTTTTTTCTTAGTTTGTTTTGTGCCACCACCACCAAAAACAGACAAAAGCAGCCAAAAGTTAAACTTGATAAATAATAATAAAGCATATCGTGGCGAGAGAGAAAAGGGTTTATTTGCTCCAAAATATAACGAAAAGGGAGCTCATTTTCTTTTTCACAAATCTATTGATAATGATGATAATTATGATTGCATAACTTTTTTTACAAGACATAACAGAGGGAACGAGCATTTTCCCCATTGTTTTTTTACATTTCTTTTTTCTGTTATTCTTCGTTATTTTGTTTACATTATTTGTTTTCTTGTTCTTCGCCACCAAAACCGTCATCAGATATTATTATTTTTTTCTCATTATCGGGATTATGTGTGCGTATGCATAGGAAAGTATATACAGCATTATCAGACTGTATACTTGTGAGTATTAACGCTTTTGCCATAATTTATTATTTTTAAGCATAGTAATAAGAGCATGGAACATTTGCTTGAATAATTTATTATCAAATAATATAATGAGGAGCATTGGAACAGTTGTGGAAATTATTATCGGTTTGCTTGCGCTAAAGACGAAAAACAAAAGGAGAACCGTTTTGTTCCAATTTCGTTTTCTCTCCTTCTCTCAATTATTATTTTTTTTCTCTTTCGGTATTCTTCCCCGCAAAATAATATTATCATTTTTCTGACATCTTGTTACAAACTTCATTAATTTTCCTATCCACTTGAATTGTGTGTAGTGTGTGTGTGTGTATGGTAAAATATAAATAGACGCACACAACTCGAATTATAATGTGTTATTTGAGAAAATGGATGATGATTGCTATCTCGTTAAGTTGAGTGGAGAGAGAGAGAGAGACGAAATTAAAGAGCCGTTATAATTTATGCAGTGCTACTTATTTAACTTGTTATAATATTATTATTATTGCATAATAATCACACGTTCCAATTCCACCAAAGACATTTCCTCTTGTTCATTTACCAAAATTTAATACAAAAGTAGAAATCAAGAAGAAGTGCGAGACAGAGAAGAAGAAAGAAAAAAACAATACAACCAACTTTTGCTGACTGACAGAGTGACAGTCGAATAAATATAATATATCGGTGTAGAGGAATAATTCTTCACGATTTTTTTTACGTGAGAATAGATAATTTTTGTTTGAATATCAGAATGAGAAAAAGGGAATGATAGCAAGTTGTATGGATTTAATGGGCTTGTTCGTTATTGGAGAGAGGTGTATAATTTTCCGATAAAAAAAGCTACCATTTTTCCAGTCAGATGTGACGATGATAATAAAAAATGATTGCTTGATTATTTTTTCCTTCTTAGATGGCATGTCAAAGTCAGTCCTATTTTTTTCTTTGGCGCAGTCAGTGACAAGACAAGAGAGCATGGAATTGCATAGTGTTCATTAAAGACTGATAGATAGATAAATGGATGCACAGAGTTGAGGAGCTTCCTTTTTATTATCAGCTTAAAATAAACCCTAATTTGAATAGAATGCACACATCATCATCACGTCAAACGCGGTAATGATGACAGCAAATGCAGCTCCGCTTACTTGAACAATTATGGATACGACGGATATAGAAATTCAATCAATTCTATTCTCTCAATTTTTGGGCGGAGGTGACGGTGGAAGTGGCGGAACATGAAAAAAACAAAAGATTTTTTCCCCTCTACGGATCCATCGACATTTAAACCGTTAGATGGACGCAACTTATTATCAGTCCAGGTGTTTCCGAAAATTATCATTATTGATTTCAACATCACACCACCGACATCACTAATAAAACGGAAGCCGTAGAAAAAAAACATGATAGCATAGAAAGTGCAGATGATTATCAAGTATTTTTTTGGGGAGTTCCTAAAAATATATTATGCTTCTCAAAAAAAAGAAAAGAGTAGATTACACAAAGAGTGCATCATCATCATGAGTGCAATATAAAAAAATATATATACAATATTCTGCAAAGTCATGCTCCTGTCGTCTGCTCGATGATGATGATGCGTACTTTCCTTTTTTTCCAGCCTCTTTTTTTATTCATTATGATGGCATGGCACATGAGCATTGTTTGGTGGTGCTGCTGCTGTCCGGCAAAGCACAGCCTTTCTTTCCTCCTCTTCCTTTTTTTCACTTTCCTTTTTGCATTCAGTGAAAATGTACATGTTATCATTACAAGCAGATAACATTGTGTTTAAAATGGATATGATGAAGAAGATGACACTGCTGAAAATACAAATGTACTTTTTGCCGTTGTTATTATTATGACCGTGTGATCCTTTGTGATTTGTCATCCTTTGCTTTAAAAAAATGCTTGGAAGCAGAAATAAGTAGTAGGAAAGCATCGGTAGTGGATATAGCACGTGTCGGACAAACAAAGAAAATGGAACCAGAGAAAAAGAGGAGTTTTCTCGGAGAGAGAAGATGGAAAAAATGGCTTTATTGTCATATTGCATTATCATTATATCAATCATTACCATCGCGTCGTCCCAATGGACTGGTAATTGTAGTGTGGCATTAGAAAAAGCATAAGAAAATAACCTTTGCACACAGCAGCAGTTATAATAATTTTTCGGTGCTGCCTACCTCATTTATTATTCCACGCGTACATCACTCACTCTATACTCTTGTGATATATTATTCATAATTTATTATCTGATATAAGGAGGTGGGCTGGTAGTGGTGGAATAAACACGCGGGCATAAATGCCAGACTACTACTTTTTTGCTCCGAATTATAAGACATTATATAAATAAGTTTCATAAATGTATTACTTATGCAGCAGTTTCTCATTTGTAAAAAAAAGAATTGCTGCTTGCATCACTTTTTACCGCGCTCAACTCTACGCACATTTGTCATAAAATATTCATTCTTTAAGCAGCTTGTGCCTCCGGCCTATTCTTCTTGTTCACTTTCTATAAATATATAGTCATTGAACTACATTTATTATTTACAGTTTACTGCAACCACACACACACATCTAACTTCATTTAGACACTTCAATCAAAAAAAGTGGATTAGCTTACGTCGTCGTCGTCGGACAATCCAATTCACCACACCAGCACCGCACCACCACCATGAAAATACGGAAAAGAAAGTGAATAACGAAAAATACCCTAGACTAGTGTGTGTATCGAAATCACTTTACTGATAATCGTCATATCCGAGAAAAAAATACTCCAAAGAATACATCCCCCTCTCGCTATGACCGTTTCTGCTGCTGTGCTACATGTCACGGATGATTTCTCATATTGACTCATTACATAAAGTTGCAAGTTGTGTAATGCTATTACATCAATAAAATACTCTCACTCTCTCTCTCTCAAGTGGAGACTGGTATTGAATGAACAAGTATCCACTAAGAGCACTTAAAAGCGAAACAATTTTTTATATGCTGCACAGCAAAGTAACTAAACTTGCATCATCGTGCTCATCAATCCACACACTTTACACCGAGAAGAAAATCCGGAGAGATAATAATTTAATTTGTACCCGTAGTCTGCGCTGTAAAAAGCTGGCAGACGAGAGACGACGGATAAGACTCCCCTTTTCTGAATGAAATGACAAGCGATAAATTGAATCACAGCTGAAAACAACAGGACTCACGAACCAACTGCTGGTCTAGTCTAGCTACTGAGCAATAATATATTATAAGGCTATATAGCAAGATAACAATAGTGTTATCGACAAAATAACCAATGCACATGCCTACATGGATTTTGTTAAGTCGAGATTTTTTTTTGCAACATACATTTTTTGCAAAAACACTTCCTTGCAACTCATAATAATAATCCAATCGCTGCTGCGAACTAGACGAAAAAAAATGTAATGTAATTTCACGTCAGTGAAGCGTCTCGTTGAAAAATTCAACGTTTTTATATACACACTAGCTAAAAGTCTAAAAGACTGCACAGTGTGTAATTAAAATAGGTGTACAAAGCACTATATATTGTGAAAAATGATTTTGAAAATTGATAAGGCCAACTAATTACCGGTTTTTAAACACAAATTATTATGAAAACACAAAAAAAAAATGCTTGAACTCTTCAAGAAAATAACCACAAGACAAATAAGCATGAAGAAGTAGGAGAAAAACAATTATTTATTGTTAAAAGTTAATTGATACAACGTATCGACTTTACTTTAGTATTTTTTCTGCAATTTTGATTTTTTTTGCAAGAAATGCAAAGTGTTGTATTTTCTCATAAAAATCCAACTGGCCAGCATCCAATTTGCGATAAGGAAACCTTATTGAAAGAAAGGAATGAAGATAAGTGAAAAAAATATGAAATAACAAAACAAAAAATTAGCAATAATCAATCTAAAATATGACTAGTGAGAATTACGTAGGTATTCACGTGAAAAAAAATAAGTGCACTTTGCAAAATATCTACACAACGTGCCTCTTATAAATTTCCCTCAACTTATTTGCTGTTGATAAGAGTAATGACCAAGATGATAGTGTGTATGATCAACTAGCACCACAAATAGTTTACAAAACTGCTTATTATATTTTATATGCCGTGCTCTTTGCAATCATCATAAAATGTATAAAAACACCAAGCATGCTGTATTTACTCAAAAATAATTCTGGCTTGGTTTTAAAAAATGCAAAAAAATAATAATAACAACTTTTAGACTGGTTTTTTTTTCATTTTTACTCCGAATCAGTTAATTTAGAACATATTGATGATGATGATTGCCACGCATGTACACAGAGAAGGCAGGATGTGGACGGCGGCAAGCAGTCTTGAGTTTCTGGAAAACCACAACACTAACTAACTAAACCACTTATAACGAACTTGACTCTCTCAAGTCAACCAGTCTGCATGTCGACTTTTTATATTTTTTTTTTCATTCCGGATTAAAATTACTTATCTATACATATTCATATTACGCGAATATCGACAGATATACAAAAGTTTGTATAATAAAAAAGGTTCAAGGTAGTAAGCAATCCATATATAAATTCCAAATATTTTTCAACTTTAAAAAAAATCTAGAGAGATATACGAGCTCACCGGTTCATCATTCGTGCATCTGCGCTGCTGTTGGCGCGATGTTGCATGCTTGCATAAAATATCCAGTGTAATTATCAACCGGACTATCATCGTCATCATCTTTTCATGAACGATTATTATTACTACAAGAATTACTAGCAAACCAACACTACTTTGTACACTTTGTATACACATTCTCGAGTTCGTTACCTTTCCACTTTGCCTTTTCTTTCTTCTTCTTCCGAAAAGGAATTCATTTTAAACGAAGAATTTTTCATCAACAGAAGAAGGTTGCTTGCACACACACACAAAAATTAATCCGAGCATGTGTGTCTACAAAACAGATACAAGTATTCATTCACCTGAAACGTTTTAATTATTTTCCGATTCTCTCTCTACCTTTCTTTTGGACTACTCGAATAAATAAAAAATTCCCTAATTTTTGACCATCTGCTGCTGTTGCTGTTGCATGGAATGGTATAAGGTAACAATGCAAGACAAAAAAAAATTTATAAAAATGTGAACACAAAACGAATTGACTTTTCAGTTTTTTGGTGGTGGTGATGGTTGAGGAGTAAGGAGGCGTCATTAATATCATTAAACAACGTGTAAAAGCTTATGCTTTTATGCTCCAAGTAGGTCGTCGTACTTTTTTGATACTTTTGCTCCAGAGCAGTCCGTCTATCTATTCCCCATTACATATTAATATGAAATGTGAAACGTAATAAAATATGAACCATATATATAGCAGCAAATGTAAGTAGTTGTGTTTTACACTTGTGTAAATGCTAGACATGCTATACTACACTACGTGTTCATAAAAGAAACATTAGGCCTTCTTCTTTCCCGACGTGTTGGGCATATCAAAAAATATTATTATAAAAAAACGGGAAAAGGGTTGCTTTTTTGCTTTAAAGCTGCTTCATGGAAAATGCCTAAAATATCTACCTACCATCATCATCAAACCATGATGAATCAATATGCATTACATCGCATCACACGCGCTCCTCATGCGAAAAACCTTTAATGTTGCAGTAATGACTGGGATGCCTTGTTGTAATGTTCCACTCACTCCAGAGAGCTCCAGCAAGCAAAATACAGGTGATGTTGATGATGATGACGATATTGTGAAGAAGACCTGACTAGACATGTTGTCTTCTATCATCATTTTTACAGTATACTGCTATATTACTAACACTGTATATTATACTACCCCTCTCGTCTGAGAGAGAAGGAAAAAATCGTTTTTCATTACGAATGTATTTTACAATGTTTCCTCATCGCCATTATACAAAAAGTAAGGAAGACCCTCTCTGCCTGCCACTCTTAATATATTTTCCATAAAAAGACACACGAGTTGAAACAATGAAGAAGCACGGTAAACATATTAAAATATTAGGAGGAGAGGAGGAGGAGGGGTGCATAAACGTAATATTCCCAAATGGGTATATAATATTAAATACATAATGTATGTGCGTATATGCTTGATGGTGACAAAGGAATTAACTTTTCGCAGTTTTACATAAAATCTAAGAGCAGCAGCACTACTGCTGCTCGAATATTTACGACAGTAGCGGTTTACAATTCAAAAGCCTCTTCATATTTTAGTGGAGTGAAGTGTTGTCATCGTCGTCATCATATAATGTGGATAATAGGTGTAATGTAATGAACGTCATCATGCGTCATGAATACACACACAGCATTTATCACTGCCTCTGCAAGTGCCTTATTTTCTGCTCCATCACACTCTATTGAGTAGTGTTCAGAGGAAAGCTTACGGTTTAAGCTGGAAAATGAGCTAAAGTGTATTGAAGTTAAAAATTAAGAAAGTCAGTGCTACTACTGCTACCGTCATCATCATCCTCATCATCAACATGGTTTCGTGGTCGTCACATGAATATTTCATTGGCTTGTAGCACCATGCAGTCTTCCGAATTTCTCTCGAAATGAAACCAAAAAATGATAATAATAAATATCGAGAGTGAGTGAGTGAGTAACGAAGAAATACTTTGTACTCGTTTGCCACTCTGAACCCACTGCCTCGGCAAAAAGGGTTAATAATAAAGAGTGAGTGACGATCATTATTTGCCGCATTACACACATCTACTTCATACGACACATTCTCTCATTATTATTGTACACCACTCGAAAGCATATAGAAAAAGCGCTGTTGAAATTTTAGAGTTGAGAGGAAAAGAGCGATTAAAATCGGACTAGACCAATCCAAAATTATTAGAATAATAATAATATTCGGTGGTGGCAGAGAGAAAATATAAGAAAGAAGAGCCCAAGGGTATTAAAATGTACATGTACACCACCCCATGCATACGTGATACTCTTGTGATGATGATAAAGTTTTTCCTCATTTTGCCCGTTGCCACCTTTTCCAAAAAAACCGTTCAATGGGAACATTGCCATTTGTTTCATGTCACACACATCACACAGCAGAGCACACATATCACATCACACAGCTGAAAAATAAGAAAAGCGAGAGCTGGTTGAGTAAATTAGGCCGGCATTTTTGATAGTGAGGTCGACACCACCACCAAATAGCTAGTCAGCCTGTCTGTTTTCACCGGCTCTCTGCCACCACCTTTCCACTTGGGTTTCTCTTTTTTTCGCTACACCACACCAATGCGTGCATATTACATTATGTGTCCGGAAATTCGCCATAAAAACCTCGTTGTTGTAATGCTTTATCATCTCATGTGTATGCATTATATGTGCAAGTGTATACCCTTTTATTTGGCTTTCGGCTATAATGGTAATAGCAGGAGCGCAATAATCATAATAATAAAATGTAATATTTCCATGTGTTTATGCATGCTCAGCCTGTCGTCAATATCGCCATCACTTTTTTTGGTTGGCTCTGGCTCGCTCGCTGCTGCCGTGAGTGCGTGATCTCATTATATATTAGACGGAAGCTTTTTTTATTTCGTCTGCGAGAAGAACGGGTTGAATATACAGCAGTAGTGTTGCTGAGCTGCGTATGGAAAGGGTCACCACTGCTGGAAAAATGATACGTACGTGTCGAGGTATCTACGTTTCAAAGTGACCAATAATAAGTCGCAAGCCGCTTCTGGCAAAAAAGAACATTGTTTCGTAACTGCACATTTTTTAAATAAACTGCACACGTGTGTGGCGAAAATGATTAAAACTCGTACGAAAATTGGCCACACAAATAATGCATGTTTCATTGCAATACGTATGTAATTATGTTCACAGCTGAAGAAATTATACATCTTTTTTCGCTCATGACTACCTGACGCGAAGAAAACCTCCAACGACGAAACTCTAAGAGAAAATGACAAAAGTTTCCATACACGAGTTTCTCGGGAATTAGAAAAAAATGTTTAAGCAACCATTTCTTTCCATACTCCTTTCCTCCTTGTCGTCATTCTCATCATCATTTCCATCGTCGTCGTCGTCATCAACATCATCAGTAGCAACAACATGATGACTTTTGGCAAATGGGCTATGTGTCAAGTGCAATTTATTTTGACAAGGAAGGAGGAGAGAGAAGGAAAAGTTTCTCCTCTGCTGATTTTAATCCTCCTTGTTGTAGTCTTTTTTGGAAGTCCAAAAAAAAAGAAAAGAAAGAGGAAGTTGTTGAAAACGACATTTCCAGATATATTCATTTCCATCCACAACCAACCGACCAACTTTTATTCAAGCTCATTATTTTTTTTTCTCGGGAGAAAGATGGAAGAAGAAAAAAAAATACTGTAACTTTTCTTTGGTGGGTGATGCCAAAGGAGCCAAAGAGAATTTACTTTTTTCTGCGTCATTCATTTTCTTCCTTCCTCCACCTACAACTTTTAAGGGACTTGTACTAAAAAACTGTACTTGCTCACTTTGCTCTCTCCACTCCTCCTTAGTCCTTCTAATTACTTTCGCAAGAGGAGAGCCAAAAAGTTTTTCTTGTGAAAAGTAGATTTTTTTCTCTCTCTCTCCTTTCTCATTCTCCATCAGGATTGTAAGAGAGAGAGAGAGAAAGAAAGAAAGGAGAAAAAACGGAATTAAAAACTTTACTCGCTGCCGCCGTGGAAGAAAGTATTTTTTAGGTAGAACGACGACGATGGCTGCAATCTAAAAGAAAATAAAATTCCTCTCTTTTTTTCACTCAACTTATTTCTGAAAAGACGAGTGTGTGATGTTACTCATGATGATGATGATGAGGACGACGAGTGAGAATGTAATTTAGATTGTAATGTTTTCTACTCCTGCTGGAAAAATAGGAGGACCCTTTCCTTTCCTTCCTGTGTGTTCCGAGTTATAATAGAATTTTAAGAAGTGAGACGAGAAACACTCTCAGAGAGAGAGAGTTGCTCTTCTTCTTATTCTCATTTTATCCATCCATCCATCCAATCCAAAGAGAAAGAAGAAAAAAAATCCTGACGACGACGTTGCTCTCTCTCTCTCTGCACTCTTGAGTTGCTCGAGTTGAGGAAAAGAGAAGCAAGGAATGAGATGAGATGAAAAGAGGTTTTTGATCATAAATCATTGCGACAAATTTAATTAGCAACAACGTCACACCACCACCACCGCCATCCAACACCAACCATATCGCCACCAATGCCAGCACCCACCCCGGCCAAAGCTCTGCTCCTGCCGCTAATCTAAAAAGCTCAGCTGGATCTTTTTTTACCCGGATTCTCATCTGGATTTTCTCTCTCTCTCTCTCTCTCAGAGAGAGAGAGAGGCCAGAGGAATAAAATGAATGAAACTTTTCAAAATGCAGTAGCATCAAGCCCACTCTGTATTATTGCATCATCTCGAGAGAAAGAAAAGAAGGAATTTGGTCTTATTCTCGTCGCGGATTATTCATTAGAGCAGCGCAGCAAAAAGCTGTATGGATACATACATAAATGTAGAAAATGAGCTCGAAATGACATTGGATGCTACTTTTTTTTATCATGGGCAATGATCATCATCATGATCATTTTTCGTCATCGCTTCGTGTCGTCGTCGTATACTATATTATAAAACAAGGCAAGAAGAGAGATGACTATCATTTTCTTGTACACGTTTTGCTTGCTTGCGCATTACACTCATTCATCCATCCATCTCTCTGCTCGGCTCGTTGTTGCTGCTCAGCCTTCTATCTTATTTCTATCTATCCATCCATCCATTTTAGGATTTTCCCGGGGAATATCCAAGCAATGATGATTATCATCATCATCATCAACAGCATGGTCGTCGTTTTTCGTTCAAAATCCTAAATGGGTAGTGCATGAATGGCATCGCAAAAAAATATGAGAAGGGAGACGCGACCAAGAAAATTCAATGTCATCGTCTCATCCACCACCAGAGCAACGCATTATTATAATACCGTGTGTGCATGCTCTCCTGTTCCCCTCCGCTTTCGTATATATTTTGGCTTATTCCTCAATGTTTTATTAAATCTGAAAATTTTCATTCTTGTCTCGCTCGCTCACTCTCACTAACTTCACATATATACATGTTATTATTATACTCTCTCTTCCTGTCCTGTTCACTTTAGTACTTTTCAATAAATGAATATTTTACCCTTTTTCGTTTTAAACAATAATAATGTTTTGTCAAACTGCATACATATATATAGCACCACCACCACCATAGCCAATGAATGAATGAATAGAACGAGGAGGAAATATTTTCCCGAAAGAATTTTTTTCTCCTGCGCTTTAATAATAACAGGACTGTATATTGGGTACTCCCTTTCTGTTTACTTTTCTCTCCTCGCTCTTCTGTTTGTGTGTACTGTTCCGTCGTGCCTATGAATCCAAATTCCGGACTTTTTTTACCCGCTTTTTCTTGCAAAGGCTTTTATAATACTTTCACAGCTTTTAAAAGTAATATTGACTGACTTTTGCTGGTCCTCTAAATGTTCGTGCCGTGGCATGCAATGGAGTAGCACCAAAAACACCACTTTTTGTTTGTTTTGGAGGAAAAAAGAAGGAGAAAAACTGTCTTTTTGCTTACTTTACTCCTCTCGGTTATGTGCATCACATGCACTCAACTTAATGGAATGTCTTGGAAGAAGAAGAAGAAGGGAAAACGTGTGTATTTTTTTTCTTTTTTCTTTCAGCTTTTAGTAGTTTTGCTTGTTGTTGTTCTTGTAAAGTTAAGTAGTGCTTAAAAACACACACACATAGGCCAATGGAGAGACAGAAAGAATCCAATGCGTGTGTAGCTGGTAAGTGGAGAAGAGCAACGAGCAATGCAATAGATAAACAGACACATTTTTAGACAATCTAATGGAATCTTTCTGGTGCGGTGGTACTAGCAGCATGTCTGCTCTTCCCATTAAAATGAAATACTGTTCCGGTCAAGGGACTTATCAATCTTGACTTGCCAGCCGGCAGTAGCAGACGGAACAACCAAAAATAAAGAGATAGATTTGCTGTGTGAGTGAAATGTACGTATGTGTGTGTTTTCTCCCTCCCTCTCTCTACCCTCAACTAACATGCCATTGTCCACCATCCACCACTGGAATCATAGTAATGTACATTCTCCTCCTATCTCCATACGTATCAGTTTTTTATATCAGAATCCCATATATGAGCATAGTCTCCATTCTAAATGATGATGATACTCGCCGACGGTGATTCCTATCCGGATGTGTAAGCTCGACCAAAAATGGTCATCAGAAGCAGCAGGACAACGCGGAGAATCAGTATGGGAATCAAAAAGAGGAGTCATTCGATGATGCAATTCCATAATATCCCATCTCATTCCGGATTCCTCAAGTTCTGACTTTTCATTTCCGTCGAATCCACATTCATGTCCGTCCAAAAAAACTAATATCCTATTCATATCACTTGCTCATATCGTCGTTACAGCGCTTTTACATTTGGACTTTCAATAAAATGACATGATATCACTAGTCCCGTGTCCGTATTACTTTGTGACCCTCTGAGTACGGAACGGGGAAAATTTTCATGCAAAAAACATTTTCCATTTCCCTAGTCCCGGAAAAAATATCAACCGTGTCGTATCGTAAGCTAACTCAGCATTCTTTTTTTTATTTGCATTTGTACGAACACTACGAACCTGCAAGTCAGCCATTTTCTTCTGGAAAAGTCAAGTTCATGAAAACTGAATATAACACTCGCTACTTTCCATTTTCACATCCGCCTTCAACCTCCCCAAACTACTCATTTTATTGCAAAGTCATCCTATCATTTTTTTTCCATACACAAGAGAAGACGAAGAATGGTAAATATTACATTACACTTGTTCGTCATCACACATGGGCTCTGGTACAAAGAGTCAAATACATGAATATGGAATAAGATTCACTACATACTTATATTTGTATACATTACCATCAAAAAAGTTTTCTCTCCGCTGCTGCGGAGCCCATGACCAATTGGATTCGTTACACAACACAACAGTTCCTCCACTCATGCTACTAACTTGTACTGCTGCTCTGGAGAAAAAAGATATTAAATGCCACCCTGATTCCTGATTCATCATTCCACTTATATTTACTATAAGCTGATTATGCAAGGCAGAGTATTACATGCACATGCACATTTTTCCATTTTCATTAATAATATTGGGTATTATTATTATGACGAAGGATGATAACAGCCAACCATGCTGATGATTCCTGATATCGAAGAATGTAATAAAGCAAAGTGCAGAGAATCTCAAAATAAACCGTTATACGTTGTTACTTTCAAGCCATGTTTATTTGTACTGACGACGACAATGCTAATGTGTCGTCTTGTGCTGTTTGGTGTGATGAATCCCTTTCATTTAAATTTCTCTCCATTTTTGGCTTCCTATTTCTCTCTCTCTCTCTCCCTCGCTATGTTATGTGCTCATGCTCATTTCCATTTTCCAATCTGTGTCTTGAATTTTGAACAATTTCTCATCATCAGCATCAAGGCAAACGTTGCTGTAAGACAGGCAGCCTTACAAAAAAAACATTATTATTATGCGATTCTAGTCAGTCGCTTCTTCTATCTCTTCTTTTTACTTTTTCTTCTTTAGCCTCACAACCTCATTTTCTTCTCTCTCTTTTGTGTGATGTATGCATACACAATAGTACACACCAAGCGCCAAAGTCATAACCGAATCTAGTCACGTAACATTATTTTTGTGAAGAGGATCCTCTCCATTCCATCATCCAATCCACCATCCAAAACATTTTAACCTTTTTCTCTCTTATTATTACTACTTTGTACATTTTAACCCTTTTTTTCTCTCTGACGTGATGTACAAATGTACGCAGGAATGGAATGTAATTCTTCTTCTTTATCAACTATTCAGTATTGTTTGCTAATAAGACATTAAAAGTCACAATTGTACATGGTCGTTGACTGACACATAGACAGGTAGAAAAAAAATGTGACTTTTTTTTGAAAGATAGAGTTTTTACTTTTTGAAACTATACGCAGATACACGTTCACAAATGTATTTTGTTTAAAAAAAAATAGTCAAAGTGACGGATTAGATTCTTTTGACTTGGCTGGTTAACGTTTATTATGCGTCTTGGCATAAAATATCTTTTTTGTGATTTTTTTTCTTCTTCATCTTCTGAATTACCATTTTATAAAAAAAAATAGTTAAGTAAAAAAACAAAAGAGCAACAAGAATGGGTGATGGTCTCCGATTTTTATTACGTCTTTCTTTTTCCTTCTTTTGTGTTTTGTAGCCATTTACACTTGCATGCATCGCAGATTTGTAACAGAGAAACAGCAATAAGACGAAAGGAGAAGCGCAATAAAAGCG
This sequence comes from Sinella curviseta, assembly GCA_004115045.4. NCBI lineage: Eukaryota > Metazoa > Arthropoda > Collembola > Entomobryomorpha > Entomobryidae > Sinella > Sinella curviseta. The sequence goes on along the minus strand of CM023202.3, from coordinate 24,954,482 downwards.
GAAAAAGTCATAAGCAGTACAACAGCAAGGCCATTTCGGCTGTTGTCGACACACTGTCAAAAAAATAAAACGGGCCACCAAGGTACGATTTTGGTTGTCCAAAATGACCATTCTGAAAAAAATCCTCTTGTTTTTTTGGACCGTTGATGCTGCTTTACTCTTCGTTTAGTCTTGTTTACTCTCCCTATTTTACACAAACATAGAAACAAATTTTTGCCGATGCGGTACCATTTTCCCTTTTGAAGGAGAGATGCTATCTCCTTTTCCTCCACTCCACAAGATCTTGATACATGTTTTATAACAACAACAGTAATAACAACAGCATCGTCGTCATCATCAAAATCTCTCTCTGGTTTGCTTCGAAATAGAAAATCCTCCGACGTGGACATCATCATGACATACAAAATAGAAAAAAACAAACAACAATCCTCTTCTCTCTTGTTTGACTTTTTTTTGTTCTCTCTCTCTCTCTCGGTCGCGTCATAAAATGGATGGTGCATGAAAGAAAGTACCTATCTAGGAGCTTTTTTTGAGTGCCTATAAAAGGCCGCTATGATTTGCACATGGGGAATAAAAATGTGGAGCTAAGAGCCATTACGTTTCGCAAAATTGCTCGTAAAATGTACATTTATTTCACTGCGCTTCACTCACTCCAAATTCTTCCCCTTTTTTGGTGGCGGAGCACACTTTTTCCTCCACCAGCACAAGAGAAATAATAAAAATGCATAATATTTTTTATTATTGTCAGCTACTTACTTTTTACATGCCTTCTTCTTCACTAAAAATAAAAAAAAGTCCAAAAAGCCGAATACCGACACAATAAAAACCAGCAGGAAGAAAAGAAGGACTTTTGACAGAAAAAAAAACCTTGTTTTGTGTCTTTTTTTTACAATGCATCGCTCATTAAATATCCGTTATCATTTTCTAAAGCCCCCACACAAAACAATAAAAAGTTTTGTTTAAAATAAATTCTTTTCCTTTTTCGTTTTTTCTACCTCATTATCGTACAAATTAACCCGTTTAATTTTCTCCTTTGATACGTACCTACTCGCGCGCGCGTATTTTTTTTATATTTTTCCCTTTGACAAGTTGGTGTGAAAATTAGCGTGCTTATTTACATGTATTTTTTATAGATCTACTTGTTATTATGTAATTGTTTACTTTGTTTGTAGGATGGTGGTGGGATGCCTTCTTCCTACCATCAACAATGTCCTCCTTCAATTTTTTGAGACTGACTTCTCTACTCCACTCTGTTACCGATAGATCCTTGTGGAAACAAAAAAACATAAAAGCCACTGCTAGTATTTTCCCATTTTCCCCTTTTTAGTAAAAAAATATCACAAAATACTAGAAAAGAGAAAATCCTCCTTATAAACTATAGCTCTCCCCGCGCGCGCAGTAATATTATCTAGTCGGCTTTTTTTCTCCCTTTTTTTTCTTTCTTCCATTCCATCACACAATATACAACAACATTCAATTTATCCACAATTCCCAATGATTTTTCTACCCGAGACCCCGAAAAAAAATCCTCCTCCAATTCTCTGTTGTTTTCTCTCACAGAGAGTGTAATTCCTTCAAATCGGATTTTCTCATTTTCCCTACCTTCCTTGTTTCCCTTTCTATTTTGATGTCTGCATGTTGCTGGTTTTTATTTTTCTCCGTCGAAAAAATTGAGATCAAGGCTGTGATCAAGACTAGAACTGCATCAAAAGCAATAACATTGAGAGAAAAATTTGCTCTCTGATGATCATCATTATCAGAGACGTGGTGGATTTGATGATCCAGCCTTTCTTCCTTCCTTCAATAAAATATCAAGTTGTAAAATAACACGTAATCTTGCCCCCGAAAGAAATAAAAACACCAGCCAGCAGCAATAACAACACAACATGTGTACATGAAACCAATTCACTAAATATTCACCCTTTCTCTCTCTCTCTCGTCGTTGCAAATCTCAAATTGATCCAATTTTTATGTTTTACTTAAACAACATTTCCTAACCTGACCTTATCAAACGTAATTGCTATTTTACCCACTACAAAGGAGGGAAAAAGTGAAGTGAGAGCTTTAAAAAAATTAAATTTTCTTTTGCTTCTTCTTCATTTAAAAAAATGTATTTTTTTCTTCTTACCAGCACATCATTCTCATCTCATTTTCTCATTTTAAATTTCACTTGACATTATTATTTTTTATTCAACAAGAACATGTTTCTAAAAAAAATCCCCTTCTCTCTCTCTCTCTTGTGTGTGTTTTGTCGTCTGGCGGCTGCCTGCCAATATGCCAAATTTAACTAATGTTCTAGCAAATGTACAACGCTCAATATCATTCCAAACGGATAATCTGTTGTGTGAGCATGCATGCATCTTTTTTCTTTTTTTCCCTTGGCTCTGCCACTGCATCACATTTCTGTTCACTTTATTTTATCATTTTTGATGATGTCTGTTAACATAAAAGAGGCAGAGTCGCGAGAGATGAGATCGAGTGACTTGAGAGGAGATGGAAATAAAAAAAAAAGAATGAAGAAAGTCACCGAGAGATCATCAGTAAGAGAAGATGAGATGAAATGCTTTTGCATATCTATGTGGCAAGGCATGCAGAGAGAGAGAGAGAGCGAGAGAGAGAGAGAGAGATGCAGGCATGCATGAAATGTCTGCATGAGTCAATCTTACACGTTACTTGGAAGGAGGTGGATGATGGCAAAAATGTACATATGTGTGTATCTGCGCGTATCTACCTACTAAAATAATAAGTACAAGACAGATGTAGCAGCTGCCAAAAAAGATCAGCGGAATAAGAAGAAGAAGAAGTGGAAAAAATATCTTCTTCATGACAAAAAATAGACTGCCTCATTTCTTTCTCTCTGCAAGAAATCTCAGCAGCAGAAGCATTTATTGGAGCTCTCTCAGTCAGTCAGATCTCCTCTCATGTTAAAACTATTTTTTTTCTGAACACATTCCACTATCACATTTTCGATAAAGGTATGCTGCATCGCATTGCATTTATGTCTGCTGCTGCTGCTCCTGTTATACATATTCATAATAGAGCAGCTGATGATGATGATGATCATGATGAGCAAATGAGGTGATTCCCATTATTTCTCTGAGAGAAAAAAAAGCATCATCGGATCGGATTATTCATGATGATGAAAATGAGCGTTTGTGCCAAAGTGGAATAATTGCATTTCTCACGAAGAAGACTAGATACGACCAAACAATCCTGTTGAGCATAGCAATCTACTACTAAATATTATACACATTATCTATGTATTTATAGCCCACCCGAGCTCTCTTTTTCTCATCACCAAAAAATATAATTAGCTCTTTATGCCGTATACTTAGGTAATACTTAATACTTAAGTCGTGTGCACGTACACATTACTGCATTCTCCTTTTAATCATCATCTTCATCAGTCCTCCTCTCTATCTGTATAAATTGTTGGCTCTTTACTGCTGCTTGCTTTAGTCTAGATTGAAATACCATGTCATCATACGGCACAGAGAATTATTTCTGTTGTTTGTGGTGGTGATGGTGCGTGCCCTGTCATGAAACGTCTTTTACTCCGTTCTAAACTCCATGAACAACCAAATGATTTAAAAAAGGGAATATTTGTACTCGTATACGACTTGTGTACACCTTTTTTCATTTCATTTATAAGCCGTGTTATTATAAGCTCGTGGCTGTTATTATGTAAGGGTGTAAAAAATTTGTTTTTTAAAGGCAGTTAAAAATTGTACATACACCTCGTATCGTGATTATCATCGTATTTATTTGAAAAAAGTAGGTGGAGCGCACAAAAATATTTTTTGTTGAAAGAGAAAAGTATTTCAAATGAGATGGAATGTGTGCATGTTAACATTCCAGGAATTTTTCCAGAAAAAATACAAACTAAACTGAACAAACATTAACTCGCGCTAGAACCGATTAAAATTATTTTTCCAAACGAGCATTTTAATGAAATTGGTTGTTTCCCTCCGTTAAAGTAACAAGTGTACATATTCATGCTATCAGCCATAGTTAACAAAAAATTGGCAATACAACGCGTCATGCACATTGCCAGTTTTTATACTACGGTAACGTCTTCGGATGGATGAGCACGATAACAGCAGGATGGATCGCCATCACCACCACCCAACATCGTTCCACTATTACTACTAGCATCACATCACATCAAAATCATTTTGTCCTAACTTCTCCCCACATTTTCTAATTCCCTCTAATAACATCGCCTTACATCCAGTTTTTTTCTGCACTATTTTCTGCATTTCATTTCAGATTATGCATTTTGACTCATGGTCCATCTCCGTTCCTTCTCCTCTCGCCATCATTATATGTTATCATCCTACACAGCATTACATTTTACCCATCCCATCTGAAAATCCAGTGCAGTGCAGCTCAGAACTGCCCGACGATGATCAAAATCTATATTATTTCTACTCCTGCTCCTCTAGTCCTTGGTCTGGAACGGGAAATCGGTTTGCTGCTCTCGGGATTTTATCCGTGTGCTTGGCTAGTTTCGGGGAAAATGTATTCTACCGCCACTGCTTATAACTAATATCTCTGCTCAGAGAAGCGCAACGGTCCGTAATAATCTAAACCTCTGTTACTAATACTCCATTTCTCCTCTGCACTACGAAAAAAGAACTCCAGAGAGAGAGAGAGCCTTAATGTTTCCTATCTATCTATCCATCAGACCATTCATTCATTTTCTTTCTCTCTATCTATCTATCTGTCCGCCTTGGTTGCTCATTTGCCATCAGTCACTTGTCAGAACAAAACCTAGCCAAGTGCAAGGTCTTTTTACTACTACAACTGCATGGTCGACAACCAGACACAAAAAAAAAGTGGCCAACGGCTGAGAGAAAACTCGGTCGATGGTGATGTCGGTATAGTGGAAAAAAGCAAAGCGCGTTAAGTGCATTGGATGGATGGGGTCATGCAAAAGCTTCTGCTTCACTTGACTTGATATTTTAGATTCCTCCTTCCTCCTCCTTTTATCCACCGCATCAAAGAATCATCATTAAAAACTCTCGAAAGCAAAAGCACACCAAACCAAACCAACACGCTAGCTCAAATTCTCAAAAATAACAAGTAAGCTGAGAAGACTTTTCGTGGTAAAGTATATTTGTAGAAAAACACCACCAACAAAACAGTGAGTGGAGAGAGGAGCGGCTCTGCTCTGTTACTACTTGAATAACAGGAGAAAAGAGTAAAAATTTTCATTTCAGCTGATTAGATTCGGGCTGGAGGGCACAGAAGAAGGGGACTCCAAAAAATCCTGATCCCCACGCGCAGCAGTACAGCTCTCTTGTTCATCTTCTCAACTCATTCGCGTCATTAACTTGCCAATATGTGTTGTACATAAACTAATTCTACTAACAGCAACTCAGACACATATATAAGTTTATATGCATACCAGTCATCAGAGTAGTACCAATGGGAATTAATACGCTTATATATTCTAATATCCTGTAAGAGCTTATTGTGATTTTGCAGTTGGTGTTTTCAGGCAATGAATTTAATACAATTTTTTTTTCTTGTTCGTAAAAAAAATTATCGACAAGTTCGAGAGGCTCGACGATGGTGAAGTTCTTTCTTCGCCATGATTAGCCAACTTCACAATTAAATCTACACCTTGATCGCTTCAAGCTACGTTACACAGTACATCAGACACGAATATGATTTTTTAAAGCTGGCTTTTTCATTTTGCTTTCGGGTTTTTTGATTTTTTAAAAAACTTATATATTTTTAAGAGGATGGAGCTTGAAGGTATATAGTGCTCTCTCTCATCTTGATCCGATCATCAACATCATCACACAACAGCACATAACACAATCCAAGCTAATTAGCCACATTTCCCATTGTTTTTTCTTTTTCCCCAACGGATAGTGAAAAGGAGCTTTTGAGAGAGGGCTCGAAAGTGTGTTGTGTTGTGTATCGTGTATCCATTTCACATCTCATCTACCCATCCATTCAAATATACTATATATACTAATAATAATAATGCATATACATAACATCCAATAATACAACTCAATTACAATTCCTTGAGGCAACTAAAATCTCATAAAAACAAATTACATCCTGCTATCTTGAATATGTACACTTTGGTATGTTTATTATGCTGAAAAGTGGAGGACCTATCTCTCTCACTTCTCTCTATACATCCACAACATGCCATTCTCTCTAAAAATGTTTATTTTTTCTTTCGCCTACGTCGAAATAGACACAACACGTAATTTTTTTTGCAACATTCAACCAAACTCTCAACTCAACTCTGTGTGAATCTTGATGATCGTCATCACATGAGGAAAAACTGCACATTTCAAAATTCATCAAGTCCATTAAATTACATGATGAGGGATGAAAATGAGAATAGGAAATGAAGACGCGACACATCAACCAAAAAAAGAAGCAAGTTGAAAATGTTGCGTTTTTCTTTCAAACAATAATTTTCTCGTTCAATTGACTTGCCAAAAAAATATATAACCAAAGCATCTCAACTTCTGAAGAGTTTGTGAAAAATATATATGAATTGGGTTTAATGCATTTTGGCTTTTAGGAAATGTGACGTAATAAATTGCCTCTGCTGACTTTTTGACTCTCTGAGAATGCGAGATAGAAAAAGAAAGAAGGAAAAGGAAGGAAGGAAGACGGGAAGAAGAAGAAAAAAATTGGTTGTAGGAAAAATCACATGAGGATAGAGATGCATATCACATCATTATGTAATGTAATCTCCTTCCTTTTTCTCTGCACTAGTAGCGGTTGTATTTAACGGTAATTCGGTCAAAATAAAAAAAGTGTGAGGGTGTTTGTTTAGAGCAATTGCCAAAGATTTATGGGCCGAGTGAAGCAGCAGCAGCACAAGACTCGCTACTACGACGAAAATAATAAGACGATAAATATACTGACGTGTGTGTAGTGGTAAACGGGTTGCTTTTTTTCCGAAAAGATTTACAATGGACATGTGAGGTTTTGTGTTGTAAATGTGATCGGTAAAGACGATGATGTTGATGACGGTAGGCAGGAGCCAAATACGTTTAAAATTACACACAAAAAAAATGTCGGGTTTTTCTTTTCTTCTTATCATCATCAAGTCAATAAATATTACATGCTTTTGCTTTTCTCTCTCGCTCAAACTGTTCCAGGAGTTTTGTCTTTTTTGGCTTTTGTAAATAAAAGTATAGCGTATTATAGAGGTTTAGCAAGAGAGAGCGTTTTGTGTATCACCACCAATCACTATAATTATCCTCATCATCGGAGCATCACAACAAATACAACTGTTGTAAAACTTGTTAAAAAATATAAACTATCTACCTAAACTTATTGCTTTAGTGAAGGATGTAAAGGAAAAAAACATAACATCATTATCATCATCAGCAACAAATATAAAAAAAAATAACAAAAAAAGTACAATAATTTTTTTTTTGTGAACCAAATTAGCGCTGATGAATGGGCCAAGGAGAAATTTATAACGTAAAAAAAAGGAAAATTTATGTTTTTGAAATCTTTTCGACGAAAAAATGCACATGTGCGCAGAGATGGTGAGTAAATACACACACTAGTTTCCATTCGTCACTTTTATAATTAGTAAAATTACACATCTCTACAAGTAAGTAAGTAGAAAAAATCATTTCACTTACGACATCAGGGGTACTAGCGCCATCTGTATGAGATGCAGAGTCAAGGGATCTAGACGCATCCCCATTGCCCGTGTGTCCCAATTCTGACGGGGGCTTGGTCGGGTCTCTCTCTTCTATCACGAGGTCAATCGGCATTTTCCCCTTTAGACAACTGATGTACCGATGACAAAAGTTGTCACACAATTCATGTACCTGTCATGTTCAAAAAAAAATAAAGAGAACAACAACAAAAAAATTAGTGTACCAGTATCATTTTTTGATCAATTGTTCTAATCACAACAATATCAAGTGTTAACAACAAACTGTAATCATACAAGACGTCAATTACCGAGAGCAGCAAGCATAACAGCCGTAGTGAAAGACAAGTCATGCAGTAAAAGCAACAAAAAGTAGCCTGGAGCAGAGTAGAGTCTAAATATTTTATTATTCCAACCAGACAAGCGGAAGTTGCATAAATTACCCCGGCTAAAAATAATATGAAGCAAAAGCCTGTTATTGTTTGCAAATTAGCTGCACAAGATGAAAAATAAAGAAAAAAATAACCTGAAACATTTTTTAAGAACAAAAAATATAAATATGGTTCTCATCAACACATGTCAACTCATATCTCAAGGCGTGCACTCTAAAGACAAAAAAATGTACTTTTTTTTCTTCTGCAAACCATATCGTATCAAATTTGTTGAACCGATATGTAACAGAAAAAAATACGGGGAAACAGATCCAAGCCAAAACTGTTGTTGTTTTTATCATCTCTCGTCCAACCTTTTTAATTCACACCCCATAAAACCACATTTGTGTCAAGATTAGCGTTTTTACTGCAATCATAATTGACAGCTGAGTAGATTCACCGTACTCAACAGAGAGAAAGGTACGTACGCGTAAATATAAATTTCACTATTCCCATCACCGCCTCCCATTCGACAACAGTATTACTACTGCTGCTACGGCTATCATGTCTCTGTGTGTGAACTCTTTAAATCCAAACGACTTTTCCATTTTCTATATAATCCGGTAACAATATAATCCTCTAATCATTGTCATTAGCATTATCACCACCAGAAATGTTTCTCGAACATCTTTACGACTATGTCCCAAAAATATGTAACATTTTTGGCCTAAGGTCCGACGCGTCACTCTTTTCTTGTACAAATGGATTACAATGGAATTTCTCTAGTTATGTTGATCCAAATATACATGCATAATGTAGAAAACTCGGCCCTCCCATTTTCTTATTGTTATTACGATTACGGCACCACATGAACAAGGTGACAACATCAGAAAAGGCGGTGTGGTGCAGGCAAAAGACAAGAAGGATAATGGAATGAACAACGCAACGGTGTGGTGGTGTGTGGTTATCAAAAATCAGCCGATGTAGTTTTGTCGGCTCTTTTTTTCCCATGTTCCAACAGAAAATGCATGACAAGTCTGACGGAAAAATTTGCTCAACACAGTTTCGTACACGGGGTTATACTGTTTTACACCAGGTAGAAAAAAGTGCATTCAATATTCATACTTAATTCCGACTACTTTTTTGATCGCTACATACATAATACCAATTTTATAGTCTCTCGTGTAAGTGGTCTGGTAATAATGTGGTAAAATTACAATGTCAAATGTAGTAACCGCGCCGCACCTATAAAAAATGTAGACAGGGAACACGGTAGTAATTTTCAGAGTAGATCACAGCCCAACTGTAAATTTTCGTTTGAAAAAATGTAATAATTTTTTCATTAGCTACACAACAGCATATTGTGCTATTTATTTATATATACATTGTTTGAAAAGCAATCGTAATAAGCCTTTTGCTGGTAGTATGTATTATGCGGTGGGATTAAAAATTCAATATAATTTTCCCAAACCAACTAGGTATACAACATATAAGTATACATACCTATGCATGTATATGGAGCAAATCAACAGCAGCACCAGAAAAAGATTAAAAATTGAGTGCATTCTGGCGTCTGGTGTGGTGGTGGAAAACTGGTGAAATATTGAAATGAATAGAGAGCATTAAAGGCTTGTTTGATGCCGAGAAAACTAGAATACAAAACGTGCTTGCTCAACAATGCTCAATAATAATCAAAAGTGTCAACATGATCATCGTCAATTTGAATGCACCGACAGTGGCGACCATATACCACGCTTTGTTAAGGAATGAATTTGTATTGAGAATTGTGCCCGATGTAGACAGAAAAACCGCAGCTACTGCTGCTTTGTGCTGCTCTATATAATTTTGTTTAAAAAAATAGGTATACGATTTATAATCCGGGTTCCCCATCGTTCCTCAAATCAGCGGATTAAAATTTCATTTACCACAAAACAGAGATACTGGCAACCAAAAAAGAATACTGGCAAATATTTGACCGGCCGACCGACCAACTCGCTCGCTCATTCCATACATCTTTATTATTATTTAACCCCTTTGAATTTTCAAATAAACAGATTGTCCACGTCCAATGAATTTTGAATAAAGCTTAAAGCTTGTTGGGTTGTTGCTGGTGTTTATTATTATTACGGTATTTCATTCAATGACCTCATCAATACAAGATGGAAAATGATTATGACGATGAGAGTGAGCCGAGAGCTTATTTAACCAAAGAGCCATCATCATCGTCCTCTTTTGCTCATTGTCAATTCATTTGTTTGTAGTATGTATATTTATTGAGCAAGCACTCTACATTGTACACACCGTATTTACTGTGAACTGTCAAGGGCTCTTCGTCTCACTCATTCCCTTTGTGTGCTTCTGTGTATATTTTTTAGAGGAAAAATAATAATAATCCACTTTTGCCACAAGTCTTATTATTAAAAAAACGTTATTATCCACTTCTCAGCCATATAGCACCACTACACTAGCCATTTGCATTTATGGTCATTACGTTATTACAAGAGCATGATTAAGCAATAAACCGACTCTTATTGGATGAAATCTTTATAAATATTTGCCTGTTCAGTACTCTTTTGCATTAATTAACTGGTTTGCAGTTGCGCTTACTGTTGCGGGCACACAACTTGCTATAAAATCTTTTTTACTGTCGATTTATAAGGTACTTCTCTCTGAATGCATCCTCATCATCATCACCATTTTATCCACAAAAAAGTCAAGGAGTTTTACACAGTTAAATGTAAATAGAGCCATAATTCTCTCCCTTCTCGGAAAAAGAGTTTGGCTAGCTTTTTTTATAGTTTGTTTATTGTAAACAAAAAAAACATATATAATATCCTGCTTGCTTGTCCGTCTCCACTTGACTTTGTGCGATTAAAAGCACTCGAGTCTCGAGTCGTCACTCTTCTTCTTATTGGATAACATGGATATATATTTTTTTCATCAACAAAAACGAAATAAAGTATCAAATTTTCTTTGTCTGCCTGCCTGCCTCCTGGAATGAATAAGTAAAAAATGTATTCATGATCGTCTGGTTGGTATACAGAGGGCATATATGCGCTATGGCGGATCAAGAAGAAGGAAAATGGAAGGTCGGCTGGTTTATTTTTTATTTCTTTTTTCTTCTGTGTCGGTCAAAAAGGCTGGCAATAGCTATAAGAGCCCATGTTCTTTTTTTATCATTTGATATGCAAGTATGTGTATGTTTTTTTGATGATGATGATGACGATCGAGGATGTGATGTGTTGTTCTTCTATTGCATTCTTGACTCAAAGAGTGAAGAAAAAGTATTTTGTTCATGGAGCCATTAAAAAGGCGAGTGAGATGGAGAAAAAAAAATATTATGTATCCATTAAACCACAATGTACACACGGTGATGCTTTGGCCATTTGCTCAAAGGAATTTTTATCCAAGCTCTTTCTGACTCTCTGACTCTTTTTCCTCTCTCTATCCAATGACGCATTGTTGGGGCCGTGTTGTTATATCATAATCATATCGTATGATAATATATTGTATATGAAAGAGAAAAATGGATGATGGTCGAAAGAGAGAGAGAGAGAGGAAAAATATTTTCTGTATGGATCCTCCTTCTTTGGATGGATCGTCGTGAGCTAATCATAACATAAACGGATAATGTAACATGGAGGCTTCAAGGCATCAACATCATCATTTTTATTCGTAGCGCAATTTTATATGTATTTCTCTCTGGTGGTGTAAACATAATAGTGTAAAAGTCAAAATGCCACGTTGATGATGAAGATCACGAGGATGATCGTTGAAATAAATGGACATAAGGAGGCAAACGCGCTTGATGTAGCCTTGAGATTCGCCGTTACTAGAATGCACTGTGTAAACATGTAGAGAGACGGAGGTCGTACTAGAGAAATGAATGCGTGACGATTATGATTTTGATGTGGCGTAATATCATCAAAGAGGAAGAATTACATGAGAGAAAACAAGAGGATTAGACGTGTAGACAATTCAGACTTGCAAGATAACATGTGGGAAGGAACATGACAACGCTGAAACAGTTTATGTTGATGTTATGTTGTAGCGTGTTTCATTTCCATGTCCGAATAGCATTGCAGAAATATGTAAAGGTGCAAAAATATTTTAGTTTTGCCGTCAGTTTCAGCCGCGTGAATTTGGAAGGTGGTCTAATACCGTCTTTAACTAAAACGGTAGACTTTTGTCTATTGATTTTTTTTGGGGGAAAGCATAGACCCTCACCAGTTTGATGGAATGAGCTACTCATATACACACTCTGAGCCGTTCTTTCTGTCCTGGCATTTATTACCTATCCTGTGTGTGCGGCCAGTGATTAATAGTTTTAATCAAGATTTGCTCTAAGAGCATTTCCGCTGCGATCATCATCATCATCACACAAGCTAAATAACAACAGGAGCAGAAAAGCAACAACAAGAGAGAAAATGCAACGGAGCTTTTCTACTCTTGTGCACACACATCTTCCATTCCCCCACCTACCACCAGCACACAAGTCTTCTTTCATAATAATGTCTCCCCATTATTTCTCTTCTTTATTGCACAACACCTACAAAATCCATTTAATTTTCTTCTGGAACTCAGACTGGTGGAAATAGCAAAGCCTCAGAGCGAGAATAGAGAAAATAATGTTTGGAACTTTCTACCCGCCCTACTACAACTCCTAGCTTGCCTGTCTGCCAGACCAAATCAAGCATTTTCAAGTTGAGAAGCCAAATAACTCGGTCATTTTCTTCTTTGTATCCCAACAAAGTCATTCACAGCTCCGTTCCATATTCATCCCATAATTCCTTCACACAGCAAAATACACGCTATATTCTCCTCTCCTCGTTCTCATCTCATTTATTTTTCCCTAAAATAAGCCAAAAAAGCCCAAGAAGGAAGCTACATAATAATAAGCAGCCTCTCGCATCCAGAGAGAGAGGAAAAAGGGATTAAACCAAGATTTTCCAGAGAATTTCTGAAAATTACAACATCAGAGCGGACTGAGTAAAGTGCACACACACAGTTTAGTTTAGTTTAGGAGCAAGCCCGAATGCTTTTATAATTTCCAGATGGGACCCAGATGCCCTGCCAAAAGGATTATGCACACTTTGCTCTCTTCTTTTTCTCTCTCCTCATCCCATCTTCTCACATCACAGCACACACAACACATCCAAGCCAACAGTCAAGCTAATGCTTATATTTTTTTGTATACACATTTTGTGGTTATGGCTCATGCCTTCTATTTCTACTGTGTATAAAACCCTTATGCGTTTAAGCTTTAAAAAACTCTCGCTCCACTTTACTTACTAAATTTCTATAATATTTTATTATGCATCCTTCAATTCCCTCTACTTCTTCATCTCCGCCTCCATCCATCCAACCAACACGGAACGAAAAAAAACCTTTTAAATCCATTTTCTCATTTTCAAAGCAGCAGCATAGCAGCAACTACAAAACTTTCAAGAAAATATATTCCCTCAAATAGATTTTTTTTCTTTTTCACTCTTCCTCTCGCTATCATCATCGCAAAATGATGCTCATGCTGTGAGTTAAATAATCCAAAAAGTTTTTAAGAGCCCATTACAATTAGCTTTTTATACTGGCAGAAAAAGAGACAAGGATGATGATGCACACACCAGAGGCAAGCCCATCATCAAAATATAAACTTTTTTAAATAAATGCATTATAAACAACAAAAAAGGTCACAAAGTTGTTATGTGTGTGTGTGTGTGTGATGTAATGTGAGAAAAATCATCTTCGTCGTCACTCTCTCAATATATTATACTCTTTCATTCCATGTTGTAGTTTTTTTTATCCACAGAGACCACTTTTCATTCAAAAGAGATAGTAGGATAGGCAGACGGGAAGAAATGAGAGAGAGTGCATGATTTGCTCATATTATTCTAAATAGCAGAGCCACTACTTGTCGCCAGCTCATAAAAAACATATCATTTAAGATTTATTGGCTGGCAAAAAAATGTCGTAACATGTCAAGTAAAATCTTTACTCTTTCCCTCAGACAAAAGTACGGAGAAATGAGGTTTAAAAAGGTCTATCCAATAGCATATTATTTTGCCCTTGTGACTCTTTTTTTCCGATATCGATGCTACACGTTGTTGGTTCGGATGAGTGTTGATACATTTTTTGAATCAGGAAAAAAAATACTTTAATGTTGCGCCTTCCCAGATAGCAAGCATTTTTTTGCTTATCCATTTTAGTTTAAATGGATGAATTGGATAACAAGAATTTGTTACGCATCTGCTCTTCTTCTTTTTTTACCACTCTTGCTGCCTGTAGTGTTGACTGACCTCCGTCGTCCCATTTTTAGCCGTAAACTTGATCATCATCACACACACACACAGCAGCGGTGGCAAGTCATTCTCATCTCATGGCGATATGTTGATCATGAGATCAATTTTCAAACTTGAACATGTTGCATCGATCATCAAAATCGAATCGATCCGAGTACGATGATAGGAATGATCATGTTGATTCTTGATTCAAGCCATTTAGCAGAGAAAGATGATCATGAGGAGGAGGATAGAGGAGCAGATTAGTTCAGCAATGATTCAGCAGAAATTTGTACATTATAATGTATACATATACTGATCATCCTCATCATGACACGATGATAAGTATAAGTTCATGTTTGATGACGATCGTCGTCATCGTCAAAAAAATACCATCGCTGGGGATTAAAATCGATACACGATGTAGCCAGCAAGCAGACTGACTATCCAAAAAATTTGTTTAAAATGAGACGATGTTGTGTTTTTTTCTTTAAAAAGTGAAATGAAGCGAACCCGCACGAGGTGTGTGTGTGTAAATAAATAAGAGGCAGAATAAAATTTTCTGCAATGTCATCGACGATTGCAGTGATGTGGAATGGAATGATGATGATGGTGAGAGCATGTTGATGTTGATGATCATTATCATTATATAGGTTCGCATGTATTTATTTTTTGAGGATATTACGACACTCATTTGGAATGATATGAGATAATGATCTTATCGGAATATTACGCGTATACATTTTTCGGGAGAAATGGATGTGCTACGTTCACTACTTTTTTGGCTGTGTGTGAGAAAAATCAAAACATTCCACTACTTGGAAGCATTTCACAGATGGAATATTTTTCATTCATTTACAATTTTCATGTCTCTATTGGGAAGTCACCTCAATTTCAGCTTGATGGTTTGCATAACTGCGAAAAAAGAACAAAGTTATGTGAGCTGAAAAGTGTAGCGAGAAAAAAAAATAAAAACAACAACAGGCAATTTCTACTGCCATTTCAATTCCATAGAGTAGTATAAATAAATACGTAAAGGAATTTATATGCTTTTTTGCTCGTGAGTATGTGTATCCATATGACATGCAGCCATGCTGCTAGAGAGAGCAGGAAACAAAGTCGTATGGAATTGGAATGGAAGCCAATAATATAAATCGGATCGTCAACGGAATCCCAAGAATTTTTCTTTTTCCTTTTTTTTCCCTACTATTTTTGCATATTATCTTTGCATCGTATCGCATCACACATAATAATATAAATAAGAGGTATATATAGCCCCGTTCGTTCTGTTCAGAAAATCGTAAACCATTTTGAGATACGGCTAACAACAACAACGCAACAGCAGAAGAAGCAGACAAGGCGATCTGCCGTTTTCAAGCCCATTACAAGATGTAGAAATGTGTATAAAACTCCATCCAAACTATCACCAACTCACATTGTCACTTGTCTCTAGAGGAAAATATTTCTTTTTTTTCTTCTTTCAGAAGGGGAAGTAGTAGTATGAGTTGTATATACGTTTGCGTGTAACTTAGACACATATACACTTCCACCACCGCACCACCTCCTCCTTCTCGTTTCTTTTTTTCCTCTCTTCTCCTCCTACCTTCTCCTCTCATGAGATTGAAATAATGGAAAAAGATAGAAAAAAAACTTTCAAGGAGGAAACAGAGTATAATATGTATGTATTCTGAAATAGATAGTGTTTTCCTACTCTGATTTTCCAACTTTTCCATGCTACTTTTTATTTATCTACTCCACTCTTCTTTTTCGCTACCAGAGCCCGCAGTAGATTCAGATCCAGAAGAACCTGAGATTTGTTACTACTACTTCTACTGCTGCTGCATTGGACGGAAGGAAAATACAAGCTTTTTTCTTGGAAAAAAATCCCCTTTGGAATAATATGCTAATGTGCATTTTCTTCTAAAGTGAACTACTACAACTTCTTGGTCGACTTGCCTCTCTTTCCCTTCAATTTTTATATCCGATTTACACAATAATAATAAGAGGAGCATAACAACAAGAGTCAAACTCAGGAACAGAGAGGCAGACAGACAGTCTATTTCAATTCCTCCTCCTTGTACAAAAAAAATGTATGCAGTGGCAACAGCAGCAGTAGCAAAATAGCTTTACTGGTTCAATTTTTACAATTCAGAATAAAAGAAACACAAAACTTCCCCTTTTTATTCAAAATGCATACATAAACCATTTTCCACGATTGTATCGCCATTCCAATCCGATAAAAAATAAAAATTGTTGGAAAAATAAAGTAAAATAGGAAGCAGAAGAGAAACATACACACAAAGTTATTTTCACGAATAAAAAAATGTTTTTTGGGCATGTCTATAAACAAACCTAAAAAATACATGTACAATAGGCAATGCAGATACCTAAAAATCTACAACATTCCAGATTCAAGCTAGTTCCGTAAAGGTAATCAGCATAAAAATAATCCACGAGAAGGAGAAAAGAGAGAGAGAGAGAAGTATGCAGGGAAGATGGAATGGAATGAATGATTTTATTTTTTCATTCGATGGATTGGATTCCACTTGAGCGTGTTTTTATAATATTATTATTATAAACGAAAAAAACCCACTAGGTACTATACAACAAGCTCATCTCACTCTGCTCAATGCTCAGAAGCGCAGCAGAGTCAATCTTAATCTTTGATCTGGAATGTTTAATGCTTTTGCTTGTTTTTCCTATTCTTTTCTTTTTCTATTCCTGTTCTTGATATTCAAGCTCTCTTGGATGACGACGATCGTGATGATGTTTCTCCAGAGCACATGAAAAAAATTACCATTTTATATGCATACATGTTATGTTCAGGAGAGAGTGGTTCACCCATCTTGTTATATACTGTTGTTGTTGTTTTGTATGTTTATGTGCATGTTAAATGGGAATTGGAATGGATTTGAATAAGAGGAAACACAAGAGTAAATTGGTTGTGATGGCTGAGCAATTCATGTACTATCAGAGCCATTCCATTCCAATTTTCAATCCAATCCAGAAGAATCCTACTCAACAAGCAGGAGGCAGGCAGGCATGCAAGAATGGAAATAGTTTGAATGTTTTTCAGAGATATAGATTCCTTGGAATTATTGTTCAGAGGAGGACCAGAACCCTTTTTTTATCCAAAACTCTCCTCTAGGCAAAATTCAGTATAATGTCCGTTTTTCTTAAAAAGAGAAGGAGCATCCGCAGGAGCAGTCAACCAACCGTAACCACACTGTGTAAAATGTAAAGTATTCACGTTTATAATAATAAGCGTTATGCATGCAGCATACCACCACCACCACCACCGGTGAGAGCTGGATGCTTGACGTGCTTTTACACAAGTCACAAAAGAAAGAGATTAGGTTAGGTAATGGGCTTTTCTTTTCATCAAAATAATATCGACCTACACCTGTGTGTGTGTGCGCACAAAAGTATTTCATTCACATGCCAGCGTAATTATTATTATGACGATAAAGAAAGTGCTAAAGAGTCTCTTTGTATTTAAAACATGCTGATAATAACCAAGAGCAGCAGTGATGATGATGACTTTGAAAGAATTTATAACGTACAAAGTTTCTCTCTGAATGAAACTTCTCAGTCGCGGGAGTAAAATTCAGTGAACCCAAAAACTCAATTCGGATTTGTGGTTGGTTGAGCCTTTCTGCATAAAAGGAATCATCGCGGCACAACTCAAGTAGTTTGGCTGAGAAGTGTTTTTTTGCGTTTCTCTTTGCTCCAGAGTGCATATCATTTTCCAGTTCCACTTTCCCGTCTTTTGTACAAGTGACAAATGCAGAAGAGACATCATCTTCATCATCATCAGAAATATACTCCCTCCAACAAAATCGTCAAAATGCTGGTAGCAGTAATAACTGTACCATTACGTAATATGCTGTTTGGGACTGCGGGATCAATCGGGGGAGAGATCTCTCCAGAGAAATGATGATGATGATGCATGTATGCATGCGTGGGTGCAACCAAGTGTACTCCGAATGGCATAATACCCTCTCACTCAACTAAATACTTCTGCTGCATTTTCCTCGTGGCTTCGTCTGGTGTTGATGTTGTTGTTTGAATGGAAATCGAAGGGAGGAGAAATATTCAAGGAACAAGTTTTAGTTGGATATATACCTACATACATTTATATACGGTCGATGTTGTAAGTATGCGTATCCCCCGGAAAATGTTTGAGTGGGCTCTTCAACACTCTCCTTCGTTCAAGTGTGTATTTACTCCAACAAGCTGGTATATAGGAGAACTGGAATTTTCAATTTTAGCGAACCACGACGGTTCGGTTGGTCTGTTGGTACCAGTTTACATTTACATAGGTAGGAAATGTTTGAAATGCTATTGATATTACATTACAATGTTCTATTGAAACAAGGATAGTCTCTGGGTTTGACAGCTAAATAATGTATTTATATACGCTCTGACTCTGACCATATTATTATTACTATTTTTTAAAGTTTTCCAAATTTAAAACAAGACAACAGTAAAAACGGAAGCAAGCAGAAAGCAAAAATCAATATCGTCGGCCCAGAAAAGAATTGGATCATTAATACATATTAGCAAAATATAGATTAGAATTTATGCATATATAATATTATATATTGCCTTACCTTTTCTAATTCTAACAGGTGAAACCGTAAAACTTGGATTGCTTGTACCATCTGTATAAATCAAAAAGACAAGAATATACACCAATTAGCATCATATTTTATATCACCATTATCATCCTCATTCATCAACATTATACGTGTATATGCGTATATAAAATAGACACAAATCACCACTACTACAACTGGTTGGTAGTTTAAGTAGCAGCAAGCACCGCAGCAGCAGCAGCAGCAAAACTGCATAATTTTTATGCAATACATAAATCATCCCTTCTCATGTTTTTTATTACTTCTTCTTCTCCTTCTCTTCCTTCGTCCACATGGACTAGTAAAAACTGATAAAAAGGAAATACGCATGCAATACTGCGATGATAATAATAACGAGAGAAGAAGAAGAAGGAAAAAGGGGAAAGGATCCTCTTCTTACTTCTTCTTCTTTCTTTTTTTATGTGCAAGCCAGCTGAGCTGATTTATGAGTAAAGGTCAACACTTTTTCCATTCGTTCGTTTTTTAACCACTTAATTCTTTTTAATGTGCAG
The DNA here is from genome assembly GCA_004115045.4 of Sinella curviseta. Classification (NCBI taxonomy): domain Eukaryota; kingdom Metazoa; phylum Arthropoda; class Collembola; order Entomobryomorpha; family Entomobryidae; genus Sinella; species Sinella curviseta. The sequence continues at coordinate 24,935,033 of CM023202.3, read as the reverse complement.
CCGCAGTGGTATATGTGCGTTTGCAGAAAAAAAGTGAGTGCAGCAAAAGGAAGTAAAGGGAGAAAGAATAAATTGCAGTCATTCGCAATATTTCTTCGTTTTTTTTTTCTTCATTTCATTTTTCCTTCCTTTTCTTGTACCCTATTTTTGGTATACTTTCCTTTCCTACTGCAGTTAAAATAGATGTAATTGAAAAAAGCAATAATTTTTATTATGCAATTTATTATTACGCAATATTTTTTTCGACCGCAGGAAAAAGACTGAGGAAAAACGCATTTTTATAGTCTTTCGTGTAGTAGTAGTCTCATTGTCACGGACAAAACGCCCATTTTTCACACAGCCTCACAGTTTCAGTCAGCTTACTACACACAAACCCACATTTTTATGGCCATTTTTTTATTTTTAATATCTTTGCACACGCATAATAATAAAAAAATTTTGCCGTGGAAAGAAATACATAATATAATATTGTCTTGAATAAATCAACTCTGAATATTATAAAGTTATCAAACTGGGTCTCTGTGTCACCACCGTCATCGCACAACAATTCATCTTTTTTCTTTATCAGCTATATAGTCTTTTGGCTTACTTGTTGCAAAGTGAGTTTACATGAAATGAAGATAACAATTGATTTGTTTTGATGGGATAATTGATGCTATAAATCCTTCTCCCTTCTTGCCGTTGTGCACAGCAGAGGTGGTGGTAAAAGTAACACCGATAAGAAGCTAATCAATTTTTTTTGTACAAATACACACACGAGCCATTTATAATGTAATTTGTCCAAAAAGGATTTATATTCTTGTTAAAAATTGTGAACAAACAAGACTAAGCCGAACACAAGTGGCGTCCATTTATAATTTTCATTCATTCCATCATCCACTACCACTCCCGTTTAAACTAAAAGTGATAATAATTATTCTTGTGTACTACTGCCATCATCATCGTCGTCAACAAATGCATTGTTATATATGCTGAACTGATAATAATAAAATGATAACACACATTTTTAACGCCATTATCACCATCATCATCATTTACAAACTGTAATAATCAAAACAAACCTCTCTACAAAAAAATGTGCATATCTCTCAACAAGTTTGCTTAACATTTATCTGTTAGTCTACGTATGCTCACCCACAGTCAGTAAAAGTCAGTCAGCCAGACACATTTTATTTGCTCACTTGTCATATTAACGTCAATTTTTGCAAGCAAACACTTCATTACAAATTATGCATGATGATTATATTGCCACCAACATCACCACCGATATGAGCAATATATTATTATACCAGCCTCTGCTGAAATATATGCATATAGAAAAACAATATATTATTGCAGATGTTAAAATAAAATTTATAACTTTTTAAAATGTCCAATGTTTCGTTTGTTATTTATTTTTCCTCTCTGCAAATTTTGGTGTGGGGAGGGACAGCAGTTTATGTATGTGCATAAAAAGTAGTTTTTACAGTTGTCAAACCATAAATATCGCAAAAAACAATGATAATTATTGGAGTTGTCAGTTTGTACATTTTTTTCAGATTAGATTCTTATCGTAATGTAAATTGACGTGTGAAAAATATATAAAATTCGCAACAAATCAATTTGCGAGAGACTATAGTAAGCAAACTTGAGCTTCTACGAAAATATGCATCAGTAAAATACTTTTTTAACAGGTGGAAGTAGAACAATGGATTTAGGGAGCCCACCAACTCTTTAAGATGATTCATATTTGTATTTGATCTTATGTTTCATTCTTCATGATATGCATTTCTTTAACATCGCCATCCTCGTAACCTCGATGTGATCATGATCAATGATAGAATACCCGATGTTTCTAATGCGCCAGAGAATTATACTTGATTTTTTCGTCTTGTTGAAGTTGTAGACAAGAACGACGACGACGACAATGCTGATGACGATCTCATCTCTGTGCGAGTTTGTCGAAAAAAAAGTATCAGTAACATCAACAACGAGAATACCATATTATGCAAAAGAATGACTGCTGCTGCTGTGTTTCGTTTTTTTTTCGTGTAAGGAAAAGATGAAAATGCGTGATTACACTCACAATCTGAAAATGTGCATATGAATTTTTATACCTGTCTGTATATCTACCTACTACAAATACAATCATATTATCTCTTCTCTTCTATCCAGCATCGCACTGGTCTGGTGCACCACTGACTCTTCTGACAACTTCGTAACAGTTTTTTTCCTCTCTTATTCTTTTTTCTTCTGTTGTTGTACTTGGTCTGGCCAAACCGGTCAGGTCATGATTATTCTGATGCTGATGACGACGACGAAGCGACAAAAACCAAAAAAGAAACAGACAAAATCTTGGTGCAATGGTTATGCGGTTGTTGCTGTTGTTGCCGTATGATAATATGATGGACAATGCATACAAAAAAGACAGATTTTTTTTTTTAAAAGCAGCCTCAATGGTAATAATAATGAAGAAATGAATAATAAAAATATTCTTGTGCAGGGATAAAAAAATATCTTGACAAGCCTCTCAAGTCTAGAATATTGAGCCATGTGATAAGAACTGAGAACCACCAAAAACACATCACGTCACAAAGATTTTCATCGTTTTTGTAAAAAAAATATAGTAGCCAAGAATATAACAGGTGGGTACTGAATGCGTAGGTACGACATTTTTGCAATTTTTTTACATGCATAAACAATATGAAAGGGGAAAATTGCTAAAAATGAACAAAAATTCTTCTACAAAAGCTTATAGACATTAAAATATATTTTTTCTTATGCGCATTTTTATCATCCGCCATATCACCGCCGTGTGTAAAAACTGGCTTTTTTTTCTGAGAAGACTAAAATATTTTTTTTTGAATAGAGTACCAACTAAAAAAAATGATTACACATAATGACTTGTATTGTTGTTGCTGTGTGCCTAGCTTAAAAGGTGCATTTTTTTAGACATTAGAGAAGAGAAGAGCACACACACAAACATCAATTCTCAAGACACGAGCAATTCATCCGTTCGTTACTCCATCATTCATTTTTCTTCCTATGAAACTAACATAAATATATAATGCTCCTCCATCCATCTCACAGAAAAAAGAATGAATAACATTATGGTTTTTTTGGTAGTGGTGCTGGTTGGTGTGTGATGTGTGCAAAGCACGATCTTCTTTTGAACAAAATCATATAAAAGATGGATATTGATGATAATAATGATCGACAGGCTTCGTTCGTTCGTTCGCTGCTCAACAATTTTTATTTTCACAAAAAAAAACCATACCTATTCACCTTCCATTATCATCATCATCATATAAATCCACGAACGACGACCAACCACCACCCTGACCAATAGGGACGATTTTATATTCAGCACAATTATGTCGTTAAAATTCCCAAAAGATTTTTCTGAGTGTTGTTGTGTTTGAGAGAGAGAGCGAGTATTTTTTAAGCAAGCAAAATTAAAAGGTCTGTTGTCTGTTTGGTGAGATATGACTTGGCCGTCTTGAGCAGAGTAATTTTCATGGAGTATGTACAGCAAATGATGCTGCTGATGAATTCTTCTGATGATGGTCGTCGTGAATAACGTTTTCCCATTGTTTTTTTTCTCTCTCGTTCATTATTATTTTCGGGAACAAGAGCCGCGGGGCGGTTTCACTGAACCGGGCCGACTACAATATATAGTACAATGTGTGTTTAAGCATTTCACATGGGCTTTAGAATTCCATCTAGAATATGTGGTTAAGCATTTCATCTAGAATTTATGGTAATCATGGTGTATGTAATATGGGGTTAAGCATTACTTCGTTTTGAAATGCTTAACCTTATGTTAAATGTGGACAAGAAGAAATCATAAAATAGTATTAGAATAAATAGCTTACCATAGGGTTAAGCATTGTGGCTGTAATGTTGGGTTAAGCATTGGGTCTGTAATATGGGGTTAAGCATTGAAACTGTAATATGGGGTTAAGCATTGGGACTGTAATATGGGGTTAAGCATATGTTCGCTTCCGGATGCTTAACCCTATGTTAATGGCGAACTGGAGGTAATTATAAAATAGTATGATAATAAAGAATTTAATGTAGGATTAAGCATTGGGTCTGTAATATGGGGTTAAGCATTGGGTCTGTAGTATGGGGTTAAGCATTAGGTCTGTAATATGGGGTTAAGCATTGGGACTGTAATATGGGGTTAAGCATTGGGACTGTAATATGGGGTTAAGCATATGTTCGCTTCCGGATGCTTAACCCTATGTTAATGGCGAACAGGAGGTAATTATAAAATAGTATTATAATAAAGAATTTAATGTAGGATTAAGCATTGGGTCTGTAATATGGGGTTAAGCATTGGGTCTGTAATATGGGGTTAAGCATTGGGTCTGTAATATGGGGTTAAGCATTGGGTCTGTAATATGGGGTTAAGCATTGGGACTGTAATATGGGGTTAAGCATTGGGACTGTAATATGGGGTTAAGCATATGTTCGCTTCCGGATGCTTAACCCTATGTTAATGGCGAACAGGAGGTAATTATAAAATAGTATTATAAAAATTACTACTATATGAGCTATTGCTATATACCATGCCTTTTTCTTGAAGCTATTGGCTCTCTTTTTTTGATTCTGATATCAAAATTATTATTACCCCTTTTTCCATAAACGAAGGAAAAAAAAGGAACGAGAAGAAGAAGAAGAATGAAAAATTCATCACCATTTTTATTTAAGAGCATGTGTGTAAAGCTGTGTACAAAACTGTTATAAACTCTTTGAAGAGTAGAGAGAAAACCGGCCGTGAAGTAACTTATAAGCACACACCAACAACAACAACAACAACATTATGCACAAAATGGTACGAAACAAACCCAAACGATAATGACGATGATGATGATGATGATCGTTCAGCGCACATGACCTGTCATTATCCATCCACAAAGATGATGATCATGCCGAATTTTCCACAATATTATAATAATAACAATGGTGAAAATGCTTGGCGGTAGTAGTACAAGTGGCTTATATAAGTATGGCATGAGATGGTTCATCATGGTAATCAAAAAATATTAAGAAAACGTGGCATTTGGTTCGACTTTTGTGTACCTTGTTTTCTTTTCGTGGTTACTACATGCATTGCAATAATCGGTAAAAAAAATGTGCCCATTGAGCTGCTTCTTACTCTCCGTTTGAGAAAAAAATGAGAGAGCATTATCGACATTATTATTATTATCATAACCATTATTACGACCATCATTTTTTGAACGAAAAAAAAACGTAAACGTTTTATAATATAATGTTGTAGTTATATAGTTTGTAGTAGTTTGTGTGTGTGTGTGATGTGAGCCCATTTGCCTTTTTAGTGAGTAAAAAATATCACACACAGACACGATTTTTATTATTATAGCCGTAAACACTGACTTGTGGGCTTTTTGCCGATCTCTCTGCCAATAGCGTTTGTAGATTTGTAATAGTAATCACATTGTTGAATCTGGTAATATGCTTTGATTACAGAGGTACAAAATGGAAATTTGTAGTTTACTTTTTCCTGCTTAACAATGAATATGCATGCATAATACATAATAGATCATTAGGACTATAGGCTCTCAGCCAATCCTCCTCAAGTAGGTACATGTGTAGTAATTTTGCAAAAAAAAATAAGTTGGATATTTTATATTAGAACAAGCCCACTTGAAAACCATTTTTTATTGGATGGATCTAAGGAGAGGGAGAAAAAAAAGTAGAGTGCACTTGTTGTACACTGTTGCATTCGTGGAAAATCCGTTCCCTGTCAATCATACAGAGTCTCTCTGTCCGGCACACTTGTTTGAGAAAATGAAAAATATGGCTTCCTAAAAAAAGATGAACTCATCATCATCATCATCGTGATCACTTGGCTGGCAGGATGATGGACACGACCAAATTCTATATCTTACGCTAATGTATATTTATACGGTTTATGTTGAAAATGTGTGTAGGTACAAATCTCTTATTTATCCACCCATTTCACTCCGCCACCGCAACAAACAATCAGAAAAAGTAAGACCTTTTTTCTTAGCCTATTTTGTTGTTACATTTTGCCTGTTATCATTGTATTCTTTTTAACCATTTACAATTTATATTTTTAAAAATCATCTCTACACATTTTGTGCCTTGTACCATCACCAACCCTATTTTCTTATTTGTAAACTGACTGACTGACTCAACTTGGATTTTTTTCTTCTTGGAAGTAAAAGAAACATCGGTTCATGATAAAAAGCTGTCATACAACTTTTTTTCTTCCCTGACAGAAATGCATTTATATTAAGTATTTTTGCTCATTCTACAAATGACTTGAGTAACTACGTTCAGCCATCAAATTGCCATGATGAATAGACAGAGATACACATATACACAATCACTATTTCATTTAAACTCCAGTCTACACGGTCAGGTAGAAAAAAATATATATGAAACAGGTACATGTCATGATGATGATTGAACTGAAGTAATTTTAAAGGTCTCGCTGCACTTGTAGTGGTCGCTGCCGCCGCACTTATCATTTCATATATTTTATTGTTTATCAATAATCAATCAACGAACGAAAGAGAAAAAAAATATTGTTTTTTTTTTCTTTTACGTGCTTCTGCTTCATACCAGCTGTAGTGTGCTTGCATATCCGCTTTAATGTGTAAAAAATTGAATCATTTTACTTACCAGTGAATCTACTTCAGGATCTGCCATATAGTAGGGCTTCTCTTGACGTATCTGTAACAGAGAAAAAAGAGAATAAAATTGAGTATGCAATCAAAAATAATATTTATTTTATTTCATTTATGCCATTTTTACAGTTTACCTACTTGCCGACTAGATGTGTGCACATAAATAAAGTAAAATACGCTATATAATATTTTTTATTGTACAAAAAAATTCTTTTTGCGATTATTATCATAGTCACTACTGCCATTAAGCCACCACTGAAACATGTACTTTTTGCTGCAAGCATTTCTGCAGAGAGGTAATATATATTTTGCCGAGTTTCTTTTTATGCTGATATTTCCCACAGAGAACCATGTCAATATAACATGAGTTGTTACGACTCTATATGACTATGATGATGGGTTGATGATGACGATGACCGATTTCATTGTTTTGAAAAATCAACAACCTTGTACATATTTTGAAGTTTAAGGGGTCATACATATGTCTTGTCATGTCACGATACAAGAGAATTTGTCAATTAAATTAAACTTTTGTGTGTTATGTGCCATTGTTGAACTGACCCCTTTGCATTGTCCGTTTTGACGGTGATGACGATGGACGGCTCACACAAACAAAAAAGTATACGCATATTTTTTACGTAGGCAGGAATCCCAAGTGCTTTTTGTATGATTTTTTATTGCATCATCGCTCAGGTTCTCTTTTTCCTCTGGTGTGTCCATTCCATCCATATCTTTATTTTTATTATATTGGTTATTGTTTATCTTTTTTTATTATTATTGATTATGATGAAAAAATGCTGTATGCAATCTCGCCCGGCTTTTTTATGTTACTTTTTGCCTACATTTCATTGTTGATTTTTGATTACATAATAATATGATTAAAAAGTTATATATTTTATTTGTACGCATTTTTATGAGATTAACTGACTGACTGAGAGTGAGTGGAATCACGCTTACATGTAGGTATTTCCTTTCTATATCCCAATTTTATTGATTTCAATTTTAAATTTTTGTGCAATAAAAAATCTCTGTTTTTTTTTGTTCTGGTGCCGCAATTCCTTCATAAAAAAGTTTAAGCAAAGAATTTGGTCAACCAGAGAGTAGAGCAGTTAGAGAGAAGTCAGGAGTGGCCTGTATTTGAAATAAAATGTGTGTTGTTTGTAGATGCTGCTATTATAGCCGTTTGATTCTGGTTCAAAGCCAAATCAAAAGTTAGCATCAGAGAAGAAGAAAGGGATTAGGTTTCACTTGTCTTGTTTTTGGATTCAAGTCATCGCCATCTGATCCTCCACCACACACACGCAGACAACACAGCAAACAGATCAATATTTCAGCCACAAGGACTTAATCTGAAATTCATCGTTTTTATTTTTTTATTTTTTTCATTTCATCATCGCATCCACCTCGTCTCGTCGTAACTTTAAATTGTACAACCAACAATGGGACAATAATGATGTTGATGAAGCAAAAACTGTAACGTATATAATAATACTAATAAATGCTTATCGTATTACCAACAAAAAAAACATCTTTATGAACTTACACACGATAGAGGATATGAGATGACGATAGAATTGCACTTTGCAAAAATAAAAGTCAAATGGTCAAAAGTTACAGAGTGCAAATGATATTCCTCTTCTTCTTCTTCTTACCATGTACCATGTACATTTGCCATTTGCCATGTCATCGTCATCATCATGATGCAACCCACGGACTAAAAAACATGAAACGATGATGATCAAGTGGTCGGGAATGTTAGAAAATGTAAGTACTGCTCATATATATATCTTATCAGGAAACACGAAACAAGTTGGCTTACATATTATTATTATTCTAAAATGTGCATCCATATGAATATGTTCTTCTTCGGCTTTTTATTTTCTCCTTCACTGCAGCAGCAAAGAACATCAGTCAGCTCGTCGCACAGTCGTCAGTACAACAATGGAATTCTTTTAAGGATAAGGATAAAAAAGTGGAAATACCATCACCATCCATCCACCACAAGTCTTCTTTTCCCCTACTTACTTTTTAGTCCCTGCCTCTCTTGTTAACTCTTTTGTACATCAGCTAATATTACAAGTTAAGCTTAACCCGAAGAAGAAGAAAAAAAAATAAGCCACGTATAAAATATTATGTATGCCTCATCCACGTAATGATAATAATAATAATAAATGCTGCATAAATCATAATATATTCTTCATTTTTTTCTTAATTCGGTTTGCCTTTGGCATATTATCCATTACATATACTCTTCTCACTCAAATCCCCATTTTGATGGTCACTTTTTTATCATCCTTGCTGATTTTTTTGTGCGTATATCGATTCGTAAGTAAAGTACTCACACACAAAGGCTTTATTATTATCATAAAATTGTGTAACCTCTCGGCTCTAGCTCTCTCAGGTGAACTGCTTGAAACCAGGCTCAATTTCAAAATCATATAGACGAATCGATAGCCAACAACAATATTGTTTGTAACCACATGAAAATGAAGAAGAACAACTTGATGACCATGATGAGTTGAGCATGCTTACGTATAGGTACATTATTATCAGCCAGATGCGGATGAATAAGAAAATGTATAATATTTTTTTGTCAGTTGAGGAGAATCGAAATACAATGGCCACTCTCTACATCATCATCATTGAGAGATCGTCAAATGTGTACGCATTTTTTTTTTATTTGGGTACCCCTCCTGATTATTACTCTGTGTAGTAGTAGTACTCGTCGTAGTATTTCTATTGTTGTTGTTCAAACTGCTGTGAGCTGGTGCTCACCTTTATTTTTTCTTTTCTTGTATTTTCTTCCTGATAACATGAAGATGATGATGATCATGAAAGAGGAACATATTCTAAGGGAACTTTTGACGAAGATGCAGATGGAAAAAAATAATATCTCATGTGTGTGTAGATACTTTTTTCGGCCCATGCTGAGCGAGATGGGATATGTGATGCATCGGGAAAAAAATTGAACATGATAGCGTGAGTAGTTTGCTTGTTGGATCATCAAAAAAAATTGTTCATGTTTGATTCTCATTGCTCGCACTCACTTGATCAGCGTCTTTAAAGGTTCAGTTAAGAAGAGCCAAGAGTATATTTTTTACAAATCGTAGAATATCTAATGAAGAACGTAACCTCTCTGTGCGTAAGCATACATATTTAGTCGAAGGTCACTTCTCTCTGCTGATGAGATGAAAACATGATTCATATTTTCCATCAAATATTTTTGTAATCAGGGAGAGATTTCAATTATCAACGAACCGCTGCTGCTGCTGAGCTGCTGATTTTTTAAATAAAATTTATTGAAGGTTGGGCTTATCGACCAAAATCAGCAGTTCAGGTAGCCAAACCCTTTTCGTTTAGTACACCTCACCATCATCACTATCACAATCAGGCGCAAAATAAATATTTTTGCACAAAGAAAAAAAGTCAAGTCAAGTACCACCAAGACACGAACAGAGATGACAAGCGAGTTTTATGTCAATGCCAGTTGTTGTTGGCTCTGTATTTTGTGATAATAATAATGTCCAAGGATCACATCGAAAAATTATTTGATTGATACGACATACGTTCAGGCTTCATCGTACCAGTGCATAACTGGCTTTTTTATGCACTTTATTTGCGAAAAGAGCAAGAGGCTTGGCAAAGTCTAGTGTGTGATGTGATAATCATGTTCAATGATGCCTGTGCTTGTTTAAATGGAAAGAGATCTTTATATTTTTTTCAGATTTCTACCTCTGATTAGAACAAGTACGATAAAAAAAGTGTTGATGAGTATGTATGCGTGTGTGTTTTTCTGTTGATTGTTACAAGATAACCATCACGGATAAGAAAGGCAAAACGTACTCGATGACAACTGGGAAAATCATTTGGAGAAAATGGTCACATTTTAAATAATGTGCTTTTATCCTTAAAAATGAATTCTTGGAATTTATACAAGAATAAAATTCAGTCAGTTCTTTGAAAAATGAGAATTCAAACTTATATTACATATTATGCAACACAAAAGAGAATGTACATACATTCAGTTTACGAGGGAAGGAAAAAGATACTGGAGAATATAATATTCGTATCTGTAGTGTGCTTCCTGGAAAAGCATTACATAAAGAGAATAAGTTATGTGAGTGCTTGTCTTCTTTTTTGCATGAAGATGCACTCTGAATTTTAAATAAAAGATGAGCTTGTGTGTTAACAGAAGTGGATGGATGGGTACATATACACAATGTTATGTAATGGAAACATCTATTTTTTCCTGACGCTGCCACATTTCAATAATTCTCTCTGGAGAATATTATGCATTTTATGATACTGATATCATATTCAAGACATGTTGATCATATAATGGTCACGATGATAATATTGAAAGGTAACGTGCACAGTATTTTCAGTTGACTCCACTCCTCCTCCTCCTCCGGGTATTCTATCGGTTTTTGCTCATCCTTTTATGATGGGTGTGGTTGTGCTGTGGTGTCCCGTAAGAGAAATCACGGGATTGAAACCACAATTGAATTTGATGTCAAAAGGGACACTTGAACAGATAGATATATTTTTGGTAAAAGTGCGGGCGGCCGGCGGTACAACACAAAAAGTATCAGAAGCAAAATCCATTTTACACGGCCACTCTCTCTAACATTCCCATTTTCTTTGGGCTGCATTTTAGATTTTTCTTTTCAAAAATTTATTATTGGAAATGATATAAAAATATGAGCATCAACCGATGAACAGCAAGATGAGCAACGAGCGTTGTCGAAGAATCGAAACCAAAATATATAACCCTACAGAGATATTCTTGATGATGATGATCATGGGACTGAAAAAGTATGAGACAAGGTCAGAAAGAGACCTCCTCACTCTTCAAAACACGCAGCATCCTCAGAAAATACCAACGAGCTTTTGGTATAGTGCACAGCGGGACATCATCATCAGCCAAAAAGTGTATACATGCCTCTGGGGGTTCAGTTCAGTTCATGCGAAGAAGGAAAATCCGAAGACGAAAAAATAAAACTTTGTTGATGATGCTGAACAGTTCTTCGGATTTGAGTAGTGTACGATGCTGTAAGTAAGTACATAATGAAAAATTCTTCTACTAAACTGAATGAGGGACACAGCAGCAGCAGAAGAGGCAGCACAATCCAAAAAGTTGCTCATATGGAATGGAGGAATTAGAAGCAGAAGAAAGAGAAAAAAATATATATACCTGGAAAGAATATTAGATATACAATTTTAATATTTTTAAGCAGGAGCAATGCACACACATATGCATCCTCCTCTTCTGACGTCGTCCACCGCGTCTCTTTAGATTATTCCCGGCAGGGAGCCCATCTCATAATGACTCCTTAAACTCATTATCAAAGAAATACCCTCACACAAGATTTTACTATGCTGTACACACACACATGTGTAATAATAATGTGAAATTGTTATGTGCGCTGCATTTTTCGTATCACCATATATATTTATGTTGCTGAAGAAAACGACACAGCCATAAGGAGCATTGGTGACTTTGCTGCTGTGATGATGATGAGTCTGTGTGGCATACATAATAATAATAATATGGATTTGTGTATACACTTATCCTTCTTAAGGGACCTCTTATACATCATCTTCACTGTCATATTTCGATGCAGTTTTGCATAAGCTTTTAAAAAGTCACCAGTACACCATCACCATAAACGTCAAAAGAGGCACACGTATAGAAGCAGCACAGATAACAGCTCTACTCCAAAACAGTAATAATAATCCTCTTTATTTGTCTATAAAAATGCCTAAGAGGCAAATCAACCTCATTAATCCCTGCATCATCATTATTATTAGTAGGTACACGGCGTACGTACACACATTCAGTTCACTCATAATATGATCACCGTCACGAGTGGGGAAATGGTAAGGAGATCATAGAGAAAAAAAATGCCGAAAAAGAAGAAGACTTTTTTCTTCAAGTCAACTATTTTTATTATCATCACATAAGAAGAAGAAGAAAAGCAACAACAAAATCCACACCCTTTCAGATGTGCAATGTATTTCATTTTCTCTCTGTAAAGAAAAATGTATTTTGTCATAAAGTCGTTCTCCTCATCATCGCCACCTGAGAATGAAACTATAAAAGAGTCAACGTGTCTTAAGCCATTAATTGGGATTAACATGTTAAAAGTATGCATGCAACTGTGAGTCAGTCTACTCGTCTTAGTTTATGACCTTGCTTTAGCAATCTGCTGCATTTTGTAATGATTTTGTGTGCTGGTGCATTTATCCTCTCTCAATTCACGCCAACATCATCACCACCACCGCCATTGCTGAGCTTTGTATGATAAATCCCTACAAATAATATTTTAAAATGTTTGCAGAGGAACGTGTTCTGCTTTTCTCGTCGTCTTTCTTGGTCGTCGGGTGAAACGTCACATAAATCTCTGCTCCCTTTTGTCTTCTCTGTCTTTAAGAGCTGTTCTCTTCAATCAATCCATTTTCACACCGCCACTCATCCACTCAAACAAACGCTTCTTCTTGTCCTTTGTAATTAGTCGAAAAGCTTGTATGCATGCATTATGCATAATAATGATACATTATGTATTTAACATCGATCCGTAGATGATCATGTTGATGATGATGATGATGCGGAGCGAACAAGCAACCTGATGATGACGAGGATGAGGCAAAAGAATTCACTCTCGGAACAAACCAGTCTGTTTTCTTGTGATTGATAAACAACCCATCAGCCTACCTATACGTATACCGTGTTTTTGTACCTACCAATTTCATTGTTTTTTTTACTCAATCAATATTACGCATGTCCGCGCCGTCCACACAGCTGCCATGTTATTCAAACAAACATACAAGCTACATGAGCACATGCGTTTAACAAAATGCAACTTGAGTTTTGCACATTTTTTCCCATTTACAAGGCTTGCATCGAATAAACATTAGGTTCCGTTATATTTCTACATGAATGAAAAAAAAAGTTTTGTATTTGCACTTTTTCGCGCTGGGAATAAGAAAGAAAGGAAATGGGTATTTCTTTTAAAAAGGACTACTTGATAAACCTTTTTTGGAATTCAGTCATTTGGAACGAAACATGAAAGAAAGGAGCTCTCTTAAATGCAGACACACAGACATTCTACCAGCAACAAAGTTTACATGTAATAATATTTTTTTTCTATTCATCTTATTACCTATGCATGAGTTTCTGGTGATGTATGTTGTGCGTTTCGTAAATCTATAATACTTTTTAAAAGCTTCTCTAAACGTTTTGCCTTATAGCGCTCGCCTTTTTACTTTTTCGGGCCGTTTTTCCCTTCTCTCCCTCTATTCATTCAATTTTCATTATTACATTATTCCCATTCTTCTTCTCTTAACGAAGCTAAAAATGTAATGATATAATAAGCCCGTATTTTCACTGCCTATTTTATCAAGTAGATATACACGCAGAAGTTTTGTAGAAAAAAAGGTGCGTATATTTTCTAGTCGCCAACGTCAGCATCGACAACATCGAAGCAAACAACAAAACACGTCGTTTGTGTCGTCATTTTTTTCGCTCTTATTGTGTACTCCTTCTGTGTTAACTGCTCCTCTCAGTAATATGTTGTTATTGTTGTGATGGTTGGTTTGCATTTTTTCCTTCCCTTTTTCGCTTCACTCTCATGAAAAAAAAATCTCTTTATTTTCCTCATTTTTTTTGTTTCCTAGTCCAATTCATTGGAAAAGCAACTGTAGCGAACAGAAGAGCGAGAGAACAGAACAGAGGCAACAATAAACGGGATTGAAAAGAAGAGAGAATTCCAAAAGAGAAGGATCGTCATAACATTTTGGGAAAAAATGTGCCACCCATCCATCCATCCGTCCGTTTTTGTCGCCTATCCATCCATCCATCCATCTGTCCCAACAAACAGTTTTTCACCTCTTTTGTCACATATTTCCTTCATTTTCATCTCGTTCTGTTGGCGTTCATTCCCTTCCCTCTCTTTTCACACACACACACAAACACAGAGCACAACACAAAACACGGTTCAGAGTTATCGGTATGTCCTTTTGTAAACTTGTGACGGTGTACGGACGGTGTGACCCACCCATAACGAAACGATAGTGTTCATTATCCTCCAATTATTCACATCCACCGAGAGGAACGCACTATACGTTATAGAAATTATTTTCCCTTTTCAATTTTCAGGGTGTTGTATATAAAAGCAGTTTTGTCAAAGCATATGGAAAACTGAAAACGCTGCCGTTTTGGACTGTGACAGAAATGCAGAGCAGGTTCTTATGGAAAAAAGGACACGGACAGAGTTTGTACACACGAGAAAGAAAAAAAAGCATTTTTATGTAACATATGTCAACCCTTTTTGCCTTTTGCATCATCACATATATACATATACGTAAATATAAGCTGATATAAGATTATGTATGTACACATTTTTGCTCTTGCAATAATAACTGGATTGGATGAACTTTCGAGTTTGGACAGTTATGATGTATTACTCTTTTTTTCAAGAACGATACAGAAAACATGAGTGAAGAAAAGAGGCAGAGTGGTTGTGAGTGAACGAGAGTGAGAGGGAAAAAATATATATCTAATCAATCAATCACTGCATATTATTTTTGCCCTGACAGAGAACAAGAAGACAAGCTTTTATTGCCTTATAGGCGTATAGAGTGCAAAGAACTGCAATATGTTATCATTATCAAGCTGTGATGCTATTATTAGGTCATTGTTACGCAATTTTTTCGGGAGGGATACACGTTTATTGTTAGCCATTTTTCAGTTTAATAAAAAAAATCATATGTTCATACGAAAACTTTTCTATTATCTTTTCTCTCTCTCTTTGCATCCTGCAATTGCATTGACCTTGGCCTAGAGACATAAGAAGAGAGAGAGAGAAAGAGTGAAATAAATGGTATTTATATCCTTTATTGTACTCTCTCCTTTTCCTCAGCCAGCAAGATATTATATCCAACTGGGTATAATAAAAAAGCAGAGTAATTTTCGAGGGCGAAAAATGGCCAATTCTTATTCATGATGATGACTCTTCTTCTTCTTTCTACTCTTTCTCTCTCTCTCCACTTATACTACTATATACAGTGCAACATTAACAGATGAGCAGACCAGAGAACAGTTTAGTTTTAGTAGTAAGCAGGAAGGAAGGAAGAAAAATTGTCTAATAAAAAAGAGCAACAAGTATAATTTTCAAAAAAGGAACAAAAAAAATATATAGAGATATTTTCCCCTTTTTTATGTCTCTTTTTACAAAGTGGGTTCGCTCATGTTCCCAGTAACATTTATTATTGCACACGACGAGATGAGCATGGAGCATGGAGGCAGTAAGAAAAAGGAATGATGACTTGAATGATATAATAAAAATAATAATAAAATAAAAAGGAGTAGTAGTAGTGGAAGTTTTGCTCATTCTTTGGTTTAGGCTTTTTTTGGGGGAAGTTTTAAATGGCCGTGTTCACACTGCAAAACCATTATCATATTAGATGCACTTTTTAAAGAGATCATCAAGTTTTTTTTGCTCAGGGAGATTACGTGTAAAGATTGTTTGCACTTGCTCAATAAATGGTGATCATGATGATCATCATGAAAAAAGAGTACTACTACTAAAGTTACAAAATGAGGAATTCCACTTTTTTTTACTATACAAAGGCAGGTGCGGTGACTGTTTTTTAGTAGAAGGAAATAAACGTAAAAATAAAGGTTTTTATGTTCTTAATACGGCTTGTGTCATTCTAATCAATCTCATCTTTCGAGTGTCATATAACCAGGGTGTAAAAAAATTGGCAATAATGTGTGTTGTGATTCTTTTTAAACATATTGTGGACTCTTTCACTGCAGCAATCACGACGACGCTGACGAGTATAATGGTTATTGCAATCACAAAACTGGACATGCAAGTGAAAAAGCAAAGTGACCATTTAAGTAAGATGACAAAATGAGGCAGAAAAATTTGTCATAGTCATCATTTCGTCATGATGGGTATGAGTACACTAACAAAGTTGCTTTTTTGCCCACACACAACAATGACAACAACAATCAGCAACATGAACAGATTTTTTTTCGCTGCAACAATGTAAAAATTCCGCCTATGCAATTTTTCCACCTTAAAAAATCTTTCTTTTGTACACTACGGAACAGTATGCAACACAAAATATAATAAAGCATTTTGCATTGTTGTTATATTGCCGTTGTCCTGTGCAGAAAGATGGGATGACCGATACAAAGAAAAAAAATGATGAAAAAGGAGACAGAAGATGAGAAACCTGAATGTCTCCTTTTTACTGAAAAATAGTACGCTGCGACGAAGAACGGTAAGATGAATATGACTGAGATTTGAGGGACAGAAGAGAGCGCTTAGTAATCTCTGAATAAAAAGGCTAGACTTGATAGAAAGAAAAAAGATTGGTATTCTTCGCCTTCATTGTTGTTTTATATTAAAGAAAGAAGTTAGAGAGAGAGAGAGAGAGGACAAGTCAGACATGACACAAGTTTTTTTTGTCGTTCTGTTTTTTAGAATCCCTCCAGGCAATATTGACTTTCAACATCATCGTATCGTATCGTTCCTATGCTCGTATATATTTGTATTTTCAAACAGTCATAATAATAATCTAATGCTTTTTTATGTAGAAAAGATTTGTCAGCTTTTTATTTTTATGGAGATGAGGAGGGAGAGATGTAAGGTGTATGTTTGCTTAACACTGTGTACAGGTAAAGCAAGTACAAACAGTCATCGACGACGGTTGTAATCATCATTATCATTAAAAACGACAAAACAAGACATTCCTCTTTTTCCTCATCCAAAACCCGTGAAGGTTTTACGGCGATTTTTATTGCTAAATGCTCTTTTTAATCAAACTCGAACGATCCATGCAGACGAATGATGACAATGACAAATTTTTTAAATATACGTGCATACTACACAAACACAGAGTGTTTGTTGTGTGTACACAAACTTTTTGTTAATCAACCATAAAAATTCCAGAGTAATGTCAGCGTCAACAAGATACAGACGAACGAAAAGTTTTTATTTTCCTACCTGTCTCATTATTTCATCAACTCGATCATCATTATCATCATACGTCCTCCTCACAAAGGGAGCAACAATTAAGATTACAACTACACGTACATATATGGACAAAATAGACCAATGATAATAATAATAAGAGCACAGCAGTGGATTTTATCACAAAATAGGATCACAAAATATATAAGTAAATAAGTCTTGTGTCTCGTTGCTTTTTTATGGCCCATATCATAATCATCATCATGAATCATACTATAAAATGAATGATGATATCCTTACGCGATACGATACCACGCGCAAACAAAACATTTTGGCTTCGAATAAGTGATACAATGACAAAACGCAGCAGAATGTTGCTCACAATTCATTGCCGCCGAACAGCCAGCATCAAGCGCTGCGGTTATAAAACAATCTGTAAAATACCTCTTGTTATCTCATTCTAATTGTTATTATCATTATGACGATTGTACGTCGTCGTGCGGGCAGGCAGGCGCAGTGTAGTAAGTAGGCAAAGTGCACTGTGCTAAATCTCTCAAGGTCGTCTGCTTGTGTGCTTTGAAGGAATAATATATTATAGAAACAGCTAAACATTTTATATATTTTTATCTCTGACTCTTGATCATCACACGTCACTCAAAAAAGCTATATATACAATTTTCCCAATTAGTCAAGGAATCTTTTTCATTTCATCTGCGAGATTAGAACAAAAAAAACTGTACAAAAAACAATGAGAACAAGTTGGTTTATTAAAGAATTGAGTATTTTAGAGAGTGGAACTCTGGGATTTCTTCTTTGCAATTTTTACGCACTTGTTCAAAGTAATTCTCTGGAATTGCATAGCATATTATACTAAACCACACCACTAACATCATCATGGGCGCTCGTCGTTTTCGACCGGTCCACATGTTCATTAAAAATAAATTTTTGAATAACATGCACCATCCTAGCCACCGCCAAAGTCGGAAAAGAGAAAAAAATGAGTTAATCGTCACGCTTAAAAGTAGAAAGGTATTTAATGTTGCTCTTTATTAGTCACAGCTAATTCTCCAGTGTACATAGGACAGCACACCAAACATCGTTATGCTCAGCTCATAACAGACTAGCCGACTGACTGCAGCCATTTTTTTCTCGTTTCATTGCTTCTGCTGCTGTTGTTGTGGTCAAGCCACACACGAGGATGCATCAAGCACACGGACCGACGACGACGTTCCTTCATTCCTTCATCATTCGTTCAGCAACCAACCGTCTCATCAGAGAAAATTATTTTATTACATATTTTATTCTCTTATGATGAACATATACCTAACATCTCTGAACGCTATTATTAATACGTTACACATATTACAAGTTATAATGATCCTGATGATGATACACATTAAAATCCACACACGTCTATCGAAATACCAACATTAAACGAGTATATCATACTATTTTTCAATAAAATAATAATAATTCATTATTATATAATATACCCCTTTTTCCTTGTACACACTAATACTATATTTCTACATATCATTACAACAACTACCACACCACCACCACCTTGGTAGTAGCTGCTCATTATTTTTATGCATTCCTCCACCTCAACAACAACTTTAAACTTGACTTGTGTGTAGAGTGGATATGCACACATGCATATAGCCGGTGTTGTGTGGTAAGTGTGCTCTTCTTAAGAATTCTTGTTCTCTTTTCCACACACTCATAACTCATTTATCCGTCTTCATTTTGATACCATTATAATTATTATTACTAGTTTAGTGAGCACTATTAAAACAACAGAGAGCAGCAAAGAGCAAACCGCTCTGCTTCATCTTCAATATCTCAGAGTATCAGCATTGAACATTGAACAGCCATGCAGGATTTTCAACAAAGCCATTATTCCATGTAAACCCGTAATAGTACATACACTCAAGGTATTTCTTTTCTCTCTTTTGTCTTATCTTGATCACTACTACACAATAACGACGGAGAGCACAACAACACCCGTATAAAAATTTGCTTTTTTGCTACACTGCCCATGTATCTGAATCTCTCGAGTCAGTTTTTTCTCTTCTCTTCTCTCTGTTCAACCGACCGACCAACTGCTTTTTTTATTTGCTATCATGTTCCATAATCAAATGAGTATACTTATTTCACCTCTCTGCTATGAAGGTACATATCATTGTATAAGGAGCTTTTGGATTGTTGATTGAATGAACTTTGAGAGTGTTGGTGTCAATGTCAATGCAGTTTATAGAGAAAGAGCACCTGTGTGATACTATTATATAATATGAGAGCCAAGCCCAAAAAGACAAGTCATAAAACAAGAAAAATGGGAGACACACACAAGAAAACACACACATGAAAAAAAATGTAAACCGTGTAGCAGTTCTCTCATTTGAACCAATCCGTCATCATAAAAATTTCTCGTATCGCGTTAGCTTGATGTTTTTTGATGATCATCATCATGATGGAGATCATTTTAAAGTATAAAGTAATTAAAGAAAAACTAATAAATTTTCTCAGGTGTTATTTTCAAATTTGTACATTTTTGTAAGAAATTTGCATTGTTTGGTGTGGGCAGGCCAGCATGTGTATTTGTGTGTATGTACCTATGTAAGTCATGGTGTAATACATGTATGCTTTGAGTGAGCAGCAGTGAAGCGTTACTCATTATGACTTTTTAATGCTAATTGACTTCTCCCTCTGTGAAATGAATAAAAAAACAGGGAATGGCTCTGATGGTTTTTAATAGTACTACCACTTATATTACTTTTGTGATGGTTTTTAAAGATGATGATAGCAAAATTAGTCCGGTTTTCCGTCGTCGTCCGCTCGCTACAGCCGACCTTACTTATGGGAACCAATCCTTTTCATTTTGTCGCCCGTCTCTACAATATACCATCTACATATTATATAGTAGGTATATAACATGTTAAGTTGTTGAACATTATTTTCTATCGAACCATCATCGTATCACCATCATGAATGACTGACCGACAACTGTTACATTTACGCCCGCTGATCGGGATCTATCTAGCTATCTCTCTCGCCGGTTGATTATCTCTTTCGCCCTCTCTCGCATTATGCATATCCTCTGCGAGCTCAAAAACTCCCCGGCTGGTTTTATATTTCTTAACTTGTAAATAAAGTAATTCTCTCCGTTTTTTATTTTACACTCAACTTCATGCATTGCGCGCATTTGATAAGACTTAAAAACTTGATACGGTGGTGGTGGAAAGTTAAAATGATGACGCGGTTTCAAGAATGTAATACAATAAAAAAGGAGAGATAGCATTTTATATTCAGTACGTACGCATCGTCATCATCAGCATCACCATCATCATCATCTCCTTTTACTCCTGTGCTGCTTGCTTTTATCGTTACCTTTCGTCGTCGTCGTCGTCGTCATTTTTACGAGCTGAATAGAATTAGTGCAATTTGTCGGATGAGGATGTTAAAAAAGCATATAAAGTATTTTTTTAGAAAAAAAAAAGCCGGCTGCCGATCCTTCATCAGCAGAAGCAGTGGTTTGAGTTGAGTGCGAGGATAAAATATATGTGACATGTGAAGCTGATAATAATAATATGCCTTACATACACATCTATTATATAAGGAGGCAGGTATAGGTAGCTACAAAGTTGTACCTTTTTTTTACTACTGACTCAACTATGAACAAGCCCAACTGACACGTTGATGTTGGTGCGTTGGACAGACAACTGCATTGCGATGCAGTGAGTTGACTGGTGCTGATATATTGTTTGATGAAGGTAGGCATGTAGTATTTATCGCAAGCTATAAATTGACGCGCCGTCACTTGGGACATTAAATTACCTTTTGGATTGGATTGCTTATTTCGTGTGGTGGATGGATTGAATGTGTTGGGTTTTTTGGGATGATCATAAGAAGAAGCAGTGCTCTCTGCTCTGCTCTGCTACTAAAAAAGTCAACATTTTTTTATCATCATCAATCCTTTCAACAGCACACTACTTTACTACTACTTCTACAACAACCACCACCACAACAGTTCTCATTTATATTACTAATTGGAATTGAATTGAAATTACTTGATGATCATGATGATGAATATATATACTTTTGCTCTTGTTATCTCTATAGTATGTACTAAATGTACTCTAACTATTTCGTTGATCAGTTTATTGTGGCCGTTTTTCTGATACTAATGATCTGTCTAATAAAATATATTGGGCGAAAGAACATAAATTAACTGCACACCTCACCACCACCATCATCATACATATATGACCAGTTTTGAACTTTTTTTACAACATATTTGAACTGTATTTTTTTACGTCTTTGTTTTTGCAATTTTTGTTTCTTTCTCGATCAGAGTTCAAATTCTTTTTTTTTGCAGAAAAATGTTTGCTTTTATTTTACGGATCAGTGACACGACAGAAAAAACTGGATGTTGTCTGTTGGTGGTAAGTAGTCATGTGGTGGCGTAGAGAATATTGTTTTTTTACAGGAAATTCTTTTTGCAATTTTTTTGTGCAAATCTAGAAAAAAAATTGCATATATATATCCAACGCAGCACAGCAGCTGCAGTGACGACGGTAGCTGTACAACTCATTTTTAATTACCCCGTTAAAAACATGAACATCTTCATATATATTTTTTGGCTTGAAAAAAGGATATCATAACTTTTCCTTGTCTCAATAAATTACCAACCCACATGAATCGGGTTCTTACTATCAGCAGGTAACAAATATTATTTTACGTTTTAATAATAATAAATAAAATGTAAAACTAAGTCAAAGGAGATAAAATGGTTGGAATGGTTTTGAAGGTGGTGTTGTGTAGTAGTAAGCAAATATGTAATAAACTTGTGTAAAATGTCCATCATCAAAATCCACACACAAAACAAGCTCTCAAGTGTTTCCAGTAAACCAAGCCACAATACCAAGAACACTTGACGATGATAATATTTAAGTCCTGTTTCATGATAACATACTTTTCCCTGAGAATAATATAATAATAGAACGATAACAAGCCTTGTTTGCTGATCAGTATTTTGTGTAAACTATGTACAAAAGTTTTTGTGAGAAGGATCGAGCTTCTGGGTTTTGTTTGATTTGATGTTGGCCAAAACTGCCAATATTAAAGTGATAATGGTGGTGATCTCCTTTTTCCTGTCTATTTACTCAAGTGGTTTGATATGGGTTGTTTGTAGTAAATAGCAAGGAACAAAAGCACACCTTAAATATGTCTATTTTTGTGAGCATGTCCTCGTCCTCCTCGATGCAAATAATAAAAACACTTTTTAAATATTATCGACAAAACCTGAAGATAAAAGCATATAGAAAAGAGTAATAAAATGTCCATACTTTTGTGAAGGATAACATTAATAATGTCTCGATTATGATGGATTACATAACAAATACAGAGAGAAATTTTTAATATTTTATCATATTATTATCGCAGAAATAATAAACTCGTGATGGTGATATTGACACGATTCTTACGCAAAATCCTTGTTCAAATAGTATTAAGTCTGTGAGAGGCATTTGTTGAAATCATATTTTTGCAATTTTTTTTATCTCAACATACAGCATGCTGATATCCACCACACTACTTATTTGGTATAATGGCAAAATGGATAAAATGCTAATGATGATGATGATACCATGATCTGCTGACTTGACTCTGACCGCTAGAGAGACAAACAACGCAAAACAGAGATTCTTCCTTTCGTTCTTGATGGGTGTCCTCTGTTACTCTCCTATCGACAATTTTTTTACAATGTCCACTAAACAGAACATGTACATTTTATCCTTGTTGATATGTAATAATGATGACCTGGCCATTAAAATGACTATTACAATATGTACACTATAATCGTTTTGTCTTTTTAATCATCATGTCACGTCAATATCACAAAAGTATGTATGCATATATTCCTCTCTTCTGTTAGGTATATGCACTCCAAAATCCTACAAAGAAAATTGCATTGTCTGCACTACTACCACCACCACCACTTTGTAGAATACTTAAACAGTTCTTGAACAGAGAGAGTTTAACTCACCAAAAAAAATCTGTTCATCATCATCTCATCTCTCTCGAACATGAGCTTTTGTTTTGCATGCATCTATGGACCTACCGCAGCCAAGGAAGACTCCCAAGTTTGTAAAAAGAAAGAAAGCCTAATATGCAACACACCACACACCAGCTACTCTGGTGGTGGTGCTCTGTTACTTTTGCCACTTGAATTTTTTTCTCGTCTTCATCCAATCCAATCACAAAACAACAACAACAACCACTTGAGCCAATGCATTGCATATTCCATCACCCATCTCATTTAAATCAATATAATATGAGCGCAGAGAGTAGCTTTCGTGGTGTCTTGTCCGAAAAATATATGTAATAAAAACGTACATTTGAGTTTGTTGAAGAAACGAAAGCTACCACACAATTGACTACTATCTTCATAATCATCATCATTCTCACCATTTATCCTTTATTATTGCTATTAAGTACATTTATACGAACGAGAAGAGTAGTAATATTATGAGTTGCTGTAGCATGATAATATGATGAATATACACCCTCTTTACTTTTCCATCCCTTTCTTCTTCTTATGATGATGACGATGATGATGATGCTCCTTGGTTCGATTAAAGGGGAAATAAAATGATTGTCGTAATCATGGCTCTTGTTGTAATAATAACACCATTCCAACTTTGTATACCCAGCAATCCATCCCAAAAAGAGTCGTCTTAAACGACCGTTTATATTGCAATATAAGCAGTGCTGTGGTGGTGGTAGAATAATAACAATGATCTCCAGCATCGTTGAAATGAATGGGTATGGTAAAACAGAAGCAGTGATAGAAGGTCCTCCACAGTTTGCTCCCGCTCTGCACGTACGTACTCTACCATGTACTCCTATTATTATAATAGTGATAATAATAATGATATTAAAATGGTAAGGAAAAAATTTCAACAACAAGTTCTCCTTCTCCACCATTAAATGGAATGTGGCTTCTTCTTCTTCTTTTGCTTTTCTAGACTGAGAATGTGCATATGTGTGTGTATATTTTTAAACAATGAACAGTTCCAGTTTTTCCAAATCTTCGTCATCATCATCCAGTTTAATTCTTTTTTTCTACATCTTCCCTGGTTTGTCGTTGTTCTTCTATTCGTCGTGTGTGAGCAGAATAATATTTAGGAATTTTCAGCACACAACAACAACATAAGCAACATGATCATCTCTCGTTAAAATGGTGGTACTGATCAAGTATCATTCTGATTCATTCATTCATCCTTGTCACTTTATTGACCAAATCAAGACTAATTTACACATTTCCTCTAGTGCCACTACCACAACCACCAACAAAGTTTTTCTCTTTTTTTTTGCCTTGGTTGCTCATCTCTCCTCATAC
The DNA here is from genome assembly GCA_004115045.4 of Sinella curviseta. Taxonomy (NCBI): domain Eukaryota; kingdom Metazoa; phylum Arthropoda; class Collembola; order Entomobryomorpha; family Entomobryidae; genus Sinella; species Sinella curviseta. The sequence goes on along the minus strand of CM023202.3, from coordinate 24,909,987 downwards.
TCATCTTATAATACATACCTAATATACATTTTTTGGAATTATCTTCAATTCATTCATTTATTCCGTTTAAACATGGAGAGAGTGAGAGAGAGGCCACCCTCATTTTCATTTCATTTTCCAGACTGGAAACTCATCAACATCAGCCAGCGCGTCATCATTGTCACCCACCACTACTCACAGCTTTGCACAATTTCCCATTTACCACTTGAGTTGACTTACATGCATGTACTCAACTTGAATTACATCAACACAGCACAAAGTCAACGGTTTTTATACGCTTCAATGAATGAATACATGTTTGCCATTCATGTGTCTTTTTAATCCTATCATCCAAGTCAATCATCATCACCACCACCACCACTGCTGCGGCATATTAGACAGAAAACTGCATACAGAAGAGAAGCAGGGAAGAAAGGGATGACGATGATCATTGCAAACCCGTCGTCGCCGACGCGGCTGATGAATAGCACATTTGGCTCTGGTGTCCTTGTCTTTGCATTTTTACTACATTGCACAACCGCCACTACCAAAATATTCATTTCATTTTTTACTATTCATTGTTGTCTGCACTGCAGTCAGCTCTACCAGCCAGTTTACAATTTCAAATTAAATTTTGAGCACAATAATAATAAAAACTGTGACTAGCCATTTGCCAGTCAACAGTATCCAAAAAATGCTCAGGGAAGCTTAAATCCTGTTTTTACAATAATCAATCAAAATACAGTAGCTTCCCGGGTGGTATATTAAACTTGTACGGGATATTTTTTTTCGTCCTCCGCTGCCGCCTCTCTGTCTATATTTATGATTATGATTTTTCAGTAGTAGTGGTTGCAGTTATTAATATGCTCTTACAACAACCACCAACAAGAACAACACTTATTCTTTTAAAAAACGCATATTTACAAGGTTAACATGTGTAAAATCTACATTAAAGCATGATGAACGCAGGCAAGCATCAAAAGCAAAAACGGAGCGAAATGAAGCAATAACATTTTCAACCGGAATCTCATGTGAACTTGTTTTTTTCTCTGCTTTTTCATCATCTCCGCTTTGCTTTTTGCTTTAAAGCTCATCCTCTGTATTTATCACTTCCATCCCCCCATTTTCCTGCTTTGCTAATAATGTAATAATAATAACTTGTACATGCACTAATCGTAGTGTGTACAGTGGTCATGTGTAAGTTTTTTATTTAAAAAATATGAAATATAATAATAAATATAAAAATCATCGTCATAAATGAGATTTTACAAAATGATGCCGTTCAGTGCTCATGAGTGAGAAAAGGCTCTCTCTCTCGTCATCATAAAACTGCGGCTGCTGCTCTCATTTAATTTTTTTCCCGAGTAAAAGAGAGGACGAGGACAAGAGTATAAAAATTGTGAAGTGCACACTCTTCAAAAACCATTATGTAATCACAAGTGCTGGTAGTAGCATGGCTGGCTGAGACGTGTCCGTTCGCTATATACTTGTATACGCGATAAAAATGGACAACAATGGGAAAATGAAATGTACGACACAACAATCATAACGATAATGATAACAACAACAACAATAAAAAACGTTGTACGCTGCTGCTGGTCTGATTTTTTCAAGTGCGCTTTTTGGTTGCACATTGCATTATGTATTTGTATTGTCCGAGGTTTTTTTTGGAGAGGGCACCCATCATTCCAAAATGCAGAAAATGCACCCTTTGCCTTTGTGTGAGAGCCCTTTTTGTGAAATGGTAACAGGCGAAGTCCCACAACAAAACTCTTAACCTTGAATATTAGTTAAATTGATCCATGCAATAATAATTTGTGCTGGGATCCCTTTTAAAATGGTTTTTACGCAATGTTACGCATTTCACTCAGCCATTCATATGAATGTACAAGCTAAAGGTAATCAAAATGCAAACAGCAGCGGTAGTGCTAGTAGACTCGCATTGTTGCTGCGCGCACTGAGAAGAAAGGGTTAATTGCACATGAATAGGGGTGTCCCTATGTCCCGGGTGGAAATTTGTTTTGAATGGGAAGGTGAACATATTTCCATTGGAGAATAAAGACAGAATATTATAAACGCACATTTTTGTATTGGAAAGGTGTTTTGTTGATGTCCCTGTGTGTATACGAATCATATGGAAGAGAATAGCTAACAATATAAAATATTCATCATATGAATTTTTAAATCTAACAATGAGCAGGGCCGGTCTTTTTTCTCGAAGCTCCCGAAATTTCTCACCCGCTTTCTCGCTCCCTCCCAATGGAAAAGTTTGCACACGGATGAACATGTGTACATGTTCTTTCCATTTAAAAATCTATAATTCTAGCATAATGGTGAATTTAATTCAAAATACTGCTCTCACTACTACACGAATACATTTATAATGGTTGAAAACGAAAAGAGCATTTTATTCATTCACTATTTTTGCCTTTTGTCTTTTTTCCTCCTCTCGGATTATAATGGATTCATTTAGAAAAGTCAAACAGAGAACACATTTTGTTATAGCCATTCATAGTCACACAAACCTCAAAAAACACTTCCCCTTCAAAATCTACGTGCATGAATATGTGTATAGTATGTACTCTTGTTGTTTGACTGACATATTGCAACTTTTTCCAATATGCCTTCTTCTGCTCATGTAAGCGCTGCTTCTGATGACGATCATGATTTTTTCTCTCTCTCAAGACTTTTTGTGATCGTGCCTCTTCTTCCTATTATTATTATTCACAATCATTATCTTTTTTTTTCTTAGAGTCCTTCAGGCTTGAAAAACAGAAGAAGCAGAAGAAGAAAACCTCATCAAAGAGATTCTTCTCATTTTAATTGCAAAGCAAAAATAGCTACACTCTGTTTGAAAGATGAAGGACCCCCCATATCGCACACACACTCTTCTTGTTACACAAATGCGGATGTACATGAATATGGCTGCATTATCTATCGCGTCGTAATGTATGGTAATGCACAGGGACAACCGCACAATCATCTCTTGTTGTAGTTGCAGTAGTAGTACATCATCATCGTCATATGTCTTGAAAGAGATGAAGATCTTTTGATGAGGACGACGGTGATGATGATACTTGGAAATAATAATAAAAAAAGAAGTTCTAAAGATAGAAAGAAAAAAGAAAGACACATTTTGTTTCTTCTCTTTCCATTCTGCAACCTCTCTCTCATCATAATAATGTGCCACACACGTAACACTTTTCCCTCTTTTTCCCTCTTCCCACTATTATTATCAACTTAACACCAGCTCAAGCAATAGATCAAACAACAACACACACATTTTTTTATTATATTATTATGACGCGTCAACTTTTGCACTTTTAATGTTTAGAAAAAGCGTAACATCATTATTATCGTTTTGATCATCCATCATCAAAAGGATGAGCAGTAGTGCAAGTGTAGTAGTAAACGCTTAAGTTGTAAATAAGATACATTTTTTGCATTGATGATTGCTGCGTTAAAAATAAAACATTTATGCACCATTTTGTACACTTTTTATATATTATAATTTTTTGTAGGATGATATGTGTGATGAGATCAAAAAACAGTATATATATTTTTTTATATCATTTTTATTTACTCCACCGCACCGCCATCATACCACCGAGAGGGAACTGGGTATGCTTTTTTTATTACAACTTCTTTATTTTCTTGTTACATCCGTTTTCTAGCCTGTTGGTGGTGGCAAAGTGGCAAATCGCATATAATATAATAATATTGCCCATGTTTTTTATTGTCCTTGTTTTGCTGTGTTTGTGTATGTGTGTTCAGTTTTCTCGTGCAAGCTAAATATCTGACGTTTTTTAAGTGAATATCTCCTCTCAAGCATGAGGACGATGATGGCCCATAAAAAGAAAACAGGGAACATGTTGGTCTTTTGCTGCTTTTTTACTCCTTTTTATTGCCCTTCTTCTCCTCGTCTGCGCCTTTCTGCATTGCAGTTTATATCACAATAAAAAATGTTATATAAAACAGAGCACAACAACAACAGACAACAACAAGTGAGTGAGCAAAGGTATTGTGGTGTAGAATATAGAGATTTCCATCATCAAAGCAGTCAGAAAAGAAATCATGACATTGACACCCTCGCCATCATCACCACTACCAAGTCAATTATATTAAGTTCATCATCACATCACCATCCAGTTTTCTTCAGTGGAGCATAAGCAAATAACATCAAATCTCACCTTGTTTTATATCCCAAACTTGTTTTTATGGACAACAATGTATGTGTACTGAAAATATAAAAGTACAAATTACATTTCTCTACCCCTGCCAAGCTAAGCAAGTATAAAAATGTATTGAATTTTTGTGAATGCTTGGATTATCTTCACAGTGGGAAATGAGTAGAATGTCTTTGTCCGAAACGGTAAACTGGGAAATGGCCACCAGGACGTTTTTTTTGAATCTGCTAATAAAAAGGCTCTCTCAGTCATTCCATTCACTTTAAAATGAATCAACCTACGCATATTATGATATGGAGCTCGTAAGTAAACATACACGCATACGCAAACAATCAACAAAGCTATATCAGCTAACTCACCCAATTTTGGATTGGAAATAGGAGGAACAAAGAATAGTTTATAAAATGAGAGAGGACTGTGTTGAATCAATAAGTTGGCACTCTTCATCGACTTTCAATTTTGCTGAAATGACTAACTCTATAACACCACCACAGAAACTAATGAATATTTAACCGTTTTGCTCGCTCTCTGAAATCATCATCAACACCACACGTATTTTAGTATTTCTGCAAAGAGAGTGAATACACATAAAATAGTGAAGCCATACATCGTAAAAACAAATGTAATGAATCATTCATTATGACTATCACATAGTCGCTCGTCACAGTTGTTGGGAGAAGGATATAATAAGGTACATATACATGTAAACAGAAAATGTATGCCTACGCGTAAGCTTAATAATTAAACATAATCCAGTATAACACCAGGAACACGGAATTAACAGCGCAGAATATAATATGAGTACTTGTTTTAGCATCATACCCCTATAGTCTTCGTAATCAGCTAAAAGATTAATTAAGAAATTATTCACTCGAGTTATTCTGCACATATTATTATTATTTGATGGTTCTATTAGAATGAATAATTGCATGGGAATGTATGTACTGTACGGTAATGGAGCATAATTAAAAGTTGCAGATATTGCGGAGGAGTGTTTTGTGGGAGTAAACATTAACTTAATTTAAGATGCTTATACTTTAACCAAAAACCAGATTGCATAATTGTAATAAAATTCGAGATTTGACAAGACTAGAAAAATGATGGGAATAGCGATGACGATTGGTCTAACTGGATAGTTTTTTGATACGCAATACGCATACCACTTATTTTTCGGCATTCTCATTCATTCACACGTACTATTTATTATGTACCCGAATTAATTAAACGATACCTGACACTCACGCGCTGTTGCGTTTATATCAGTCTTAAACGAACCATACCTAATAGTCTGTCCAAGTCAGTCAGCCTGCTGTTTTTTTTCAAGCTACTGTTACTATACGTGTAAAACCGGACAGATGGTAATTATCGCAAAAAACAGCTAACTCTTTTAATGGCACTGTTGCTGGTTTACTCTCGCTGTCCCGTACAAAAACACGAAAAAATATAATGATAATATCGTGTGTGTCGTGCATGGACACAATAGTGTTGCACAAGCTCCAAATACAAACATACAGGGAAAGGGTCGCTCACGTATATTGTTTTTCCTGCTAAGAACAGAACCAAGTATAATATTTTTTGCACCTATGTCATTATGCAATATAAAGTAACATATGTATGTACCCAAGAATAACAGGTAAAATGTTGAAATGTGCTATTATTATTATTGCCCGAGTTCTGTGTCTTGTCATTCCTTGTGCACTTGATTTTCTCCACCGCTGCACTGCGTTGATGATTGTTTTGAGCGAGTATAAAAAATGAGGAGGTTTAAAGTGAAGGTGCCTATTACTTCATTATCGTCACTGATACACCCGTCATCGGCAACCAGCAATTTTCCATGTCATATTATTATTATTTTTTTGTATTTTTTTTTACTTTGCATGATGTGATGATATGAAAATTTGCATGTGCAATATTGCAAGAATTTTTTTGGATGCATATAACTACGAACACGCGCAAAAAAAAGAACACTGCCCTTGTCCAAAAGTTGGTTGGGTAAGTTTTTCAGGTTCAAAACACGAGGATGATGATGATGATAATGATGGTAATGAAAATGAATAATGAATTTATACACGATTATTTTACTGGAGCAAGTAAAGCAGGCAGAAGCAAAATTGGCTTGCTTTTGCAGAATAGTGCAACTTTCTTCTAACAAGAAGGCATATTATATACCTAGATACAACAGCCAGCACACACAAGTCATAGTCATAAATCTAAAAAGGGAAAAAGCAATAAATCAATCCATGTGGCATGATGGCATGTATCCTCTCTTTCTCTTTACTCGGTTCTCTCTCTGTGTGTGCATGCCCAATGCAATATAATATATAATACGACAGTTACACGGCTATTTAATGTACTACAAATAGGAAGATAGGAGCATTTGCTTAAAAGAAAATGTTCAAGTAACACGAAAAGAAGAAGAACTGGAATATTATAAAGGGATGCATTATTGAGCTGCATACATATAGCCGGTCCGTCTGCTGGCTTCTTACGTTTCCTTTTTCCCACCAATAAATAAACTATAATAGCTTTACTTCAGAGATAGGTATATAAAAGTATTATGGTTTTAGTAAAATGTTATAAAATGCAGTAATGATAATAATAATAATAATTCCTCTTGAAAATATTATATATAAAGAGAAGGGTCAAGTTACAAGGACTTGACTTGATCCATCATCGTCATCAACAACAAAATCATGAATGCATCCCTTTGAACATCTTTTTTCTTCTTCTTCTCAAGGCTCTCTTGATATTATATTTTTTTTTCTGGACATTTTGCTAGACTTACTGACTCACTGACTGACTTGTTCAAGAGGATCATCTTTAAACGTTTTCATGTTCAAATCTTGTGTTCGAGGATGATGATGATGGCGATGATGACATGACATGACTACAAATTCCTTTTTCATTATACACTCCAAAATGCTTTTTGTGAGCTCTTCTTTGTTGTATGTAAAAGTTCATCTTCTTCTTCTTCGTACATCATCATCATCAACAACATGATGCATGCGTGCTTCCCTTTTTCTTCACACAAGAAAATTATCTTGAACACAAAAAAAAAGATTCTCTTTATTTTTCAATGTATCGACAAAGAATCGATCGGGATTATCAAAACAACCGGATTTAATTGCCTTGTGTGATGTGTAATAAGTGTGTATGTACGTACTAAATAGTTTGGAGCTTTGGAATTTTTATATACTTTTTTTGAAGGCGAACACAGACCAAAAACGAAAACCACTTTTGCAGGTGTAAAAATCCATCGCTTTGTGTGTACTTGAGCAGATTATATTACATTTTTTATGTGTTGCATCGTTTTGGAGAAAAAAAAAGTATTTTGTTTCGTAAAAATAATAATTTTTAATACTTCTTCAACGTGATCGCGTGAAGTCCTAATTTTGATTTTTTCTCTCTTTCTTCTTCTTTTTCTTCTTGGAGGAACAGCTGAAAAAATGTATTTATTGTGACTACCCTGCCAAGAGTGTACATACGTAATATTTTGAGTGTGGCAGTGGTGCGGTGATGATGAGCAGATTGGAAAAATCTGTGTGCGTTTCTAGCATGCAATCTTTTTTTTTGGTATAAAGTTATAAGTGCCGCGATATTACTTTGGAAGAAGGTAGGCAGGTACCTACATAACACTCCATACGCTACAGTGTACAATGGTCGTGATGATTGCAGCTTTTTCTCTTTTCCTTTTCATTTTCTTGGTCAAGTCCCACTTCTAACACGATATTGTGAATACATAGAGAGCTAACAACGTGCTTATATAACTTGGTAAAGTAAAATATTCCCTCCTTTTTTTCTCATTCTTCCATTTCTCCATCATCATATCAGAAAAATCAACTCGACCCAACTCACTCTCAAGTCGTTGTTCTAGTGAAGAGAAATTAAATTCAAATCTGCCCAAGGCTGTCAAATTCCTTGTTAGTTCACTCAGAACTTAATAAACATGCATGAGCAAAGTAGAAATCTTTTTTTGCAGCAGCAGCGCAGATTCAATTAAATGATTTTCTACATTTTCCAGCGAAATTAAAAAAGTTGGCTACTATAAAACCTAAACATAAGTAGAGCGTGTGTGTTTTTTGCAAACTTTGTTTATACGGGGAGGTCGCTGGCTTCTGCCATAAAATATTAGATTTGATTTTTTAGAAGCGTCGGCATAAAAGTCAATGTATTCAGTCAGTGGGTATGGATATTTCGTACTTTTTAATTCACACAATTTTTGCTGTACAAAAGTGATCTCTATCAAAAGAATGCCATTTCCTTCTCCCATTCAACACCTTTCTTTCTTGGAAGCAAGTGGAGCTAATCATTTTTTAAATAGAAACTTTATGTACACTAACTGCCTTACAATGAAAATACATGCATGCTGCATACGGCACTCCAACTCTGATTCCGACGGTTAATGTCCTCTTCTTTCATCAAACAAACAATGTCATGATGATGTTTAGCATCAAGTCGGTGTAACCGTGTGCAGTGCAGTGATGATGGTGCTGACGAGCTACATTATTGTGTGTGTATTTTTTTGAAATGTTCAACAAGGATAAACCCAACAATGACTTGACAATTTTTTTCTTCTTCTTCTGCCACCATCACCACCACCGCCACAAAAAAGTAACATGAAACACGGGACACAATGTCAAAAAAATCCATAGAATACCTTTGGCGCACCATACAACAACATATTTTACTATTTTTGTTGCATCTTTTACCTCCGCGATATGAATATAGGAATTACACATCCGTCATCCTGTAATTCAAATTTTTAAGATAAAAAAGGCGAGAGTCAATTTTTCTAGTACTCTATAATGTATTTGTTAAAGAAGAGGGAAGAGCAGATAAAAAAATCCAGCCAAATCATCTTTTTGTCATCGTCATCATTATCTTCTTTGGCTTCTTTTCTTCTCCCTCTCTCTGTTTTTCCGATGATGATAAAAAGACGAAGATGATAATGCATATCTTTTTTATGAGAGGTGAAGCTTGTGGATGGATGTGTATCAAGTTTACATACCTAACCAGGCACAACAATCCATTTTTTTCTTGTGTATGTACTTGCCTATCTATCTAGGTATCTCGCGAGGTACTTGTTTGGCTTTGGAAACAGTTCACATTTCAAGATGATCACTCGATACAAACATATTTTCCAAAAATATTTTCCTTGTGCTTATACAGCACCATTATATCGTCATCATACGTATTGTTAAAAGTCATGTACACCCATCCTCGTTGCATGTAGTGTAAGTGGGCCCTTTGGAAAATTTCATGATGTCGATGATGAGATGGAGAAAAGGGGAGGGGGACACTTTTACTTACTACGTGCTGCTATGCTGTAGTAGTAGAATGCATATGCGCAGCTTCCAAACGAGATGATATAACACGCCGAGTGACTATGCATTATGGAGAATGGAGTATAAAGATAGGTAGGTAGAGTACATCAACCACAAAAATGCCTTTTAATCTACAACGTCATCATTATTATCGTGATGATGACGATGATTATGGGCATCCTCCGGCATTTACTGTTGTGCATTGTATGTTTTTTTCAAGAATAATGCACGGGATAAGCGTAATAAGAGGAAAGAGCACAATGAAAATAATGCCAGGATATGTGTAAAACATGGCTGGAAATTATAGGAATGATCGTGTGTAATTGTAATAGGATATATGTATAGTCAGTAGTTAAATATTTTGAAAAATCATCAAATTTAAAGAGTTTGAACAAGCGTACGCGTGAAATACGAGGAGTTTCATGAATTAGATTTTGCAAATGTCCATTCAATAAAGCATAAATGTTCATTTTGGAAAATTCATGTCAGCTAAGAACTCATTTCGATTTGTCCGACCAGTCGTAATCCCATTTCCAGGAGATTGAGCAAACAAGTCATGTTACAACAGGCCATAATCATTAACCTTAAGAAAAGGATTTACCTTTAACCGATTGTCCCTGTTATAGTTTTCTAATGATTTCTATTACTCCGGCCTAAAAATCGACAAGTAGTCCACTACGTAAAATACTTGAATGTATTTTTACCTGTAAACATTATCTTGTTCGTGACACGCAACTTTATATTATAGGCATGTATATGCTTTTATCATCTGAATAAATCTCCAGAAGAGAGAACGTTCCATTCTCTGTATAGAAATGCCCTTTTCTTGTTTCGTAGATTCAGCAGAGATCATGGATCCATCAAAAGTGTCCTCAGCCCTTGTACGTAACTCAAACCATGATATTCCTTCAAGAAATCGTCCAGTAGGACAGCAATGCATAAGGTGAATACAGTAATATGCAGGGTTTCTACTTACGAAAAGAACTCCCTTTTAAAACATTTTTTTGACTAAATGACTGACTGACTGACTCACTTTTAACTAAATGATTTGCCCTTTTGAGAGAGTGAAAAAGTTCTCACAAGCTAGGTACCTCACCAACCAGCCAACCTATTTCCCCTTTTTGTACACTTAACGTACCGTGCCTATTTACAATATCAAGTTATGTTCAAGAAGGTTGAGCTATGCTCTTTTTTATTTTGACCGTTTTCATATATTTTTTTCTCATCCCATCACAACACATCACACTATTCTCATTTTCTTTGTGTCATATTCTTCATTCCATCTCTTCCTAAAAGTGCCTTTTGTTGTGACTACGCCTTGAAAAAAATACTTTTTTCCAAAGAAAAATATTCTAGTTATCCTTATTTTCTCATAAAAATTTGAGGGGTCGTTTATACTCATTGCACTACTCGTTTGCTGCTTTTCATTACGTCAATCGTCTGGAACTCTACTTGATTGCCTAATTTTACGGGTACCTATTTAAAACTTGAAGCAAAAATGAATCACTCCCTTGCACGATACGTATCCTGCAAAAATTGAGTGGAAACAAGGCAGACACAGAAATTAAAACAGACAGTATCCTTTTTTTCGACGGTTTTTGCACAAAAAAAGTTATCAACTGCTGAACGGCAAATGAAACTTAATTTTTTTCTTGTGAACTCATTATATCGGTATATTATGTAGTACCTAAGGTATTCATTTTCGACCAAAAAACGGCACCAGCAAAGAACAGATGGATATACTTATAATAACAGATAATAAGTTCTGTAATGGAATAAATAAACGTATCTTTTTGTCCTGCTTATTATTTTTGGTCATTACGTGTATCATCGTTTTCATCAGGTTTAAGTTTCGTTTTTTTTGATTCCCTCACACTTTTCCAGCTTATTATAATTATTTACTACTCCACTTATTTGGCTCAGGTTCTCCATTCCCATTGTACTGTCTGCCTCTGCTGTACGCAGATGATCAAAAGCGATGATCAAAATTAATAATATAATAATAAAAAATGAAGGAAGAAGCTGAAAACTGATCCAGCCATTATTCATTAGTTTTTTTGGTGCTGCTCCGCTACCATTTCAATACATGCATACACCATTTGCTTCAGACTTGAGCTCGATCACCTTCCTTTCCAAAAAACTAAATCATATTTCAAAACACGTCCGTCTCCTCGGCCTGTCTAGCTCTCTTTCCATCCATCCAACATTCAAACTGAACCAGTTTACAGTTGATGTTATTTAAGCAGGACCGAAGCATGGCTTATATGTATAGCTCCCGGTTGGTTTCGACACAAGATTTTTGTCACAAAGGATAACAAGACACAAAAACATTTTAATGAATTCACTCAAAGGACCAAAAAATATGTTTAATGTGTATGTACACACACACATGTGACGGTTTTCTCTCTTCTTCTTATATAATAATATATATATTTCCTTTTTTCGAATTGATATAGCCTGTTCAAGCAGTACACATCGAACTTCCTGCCTTGACAAATAATACGAGTGGAGACTCAGGCTCCCGTTAACACAACTCGATTGGATTTAAGAAGGTCGGCATCATCATCATTGTATAAACTCACACACCACCATCACCATTCATCTCTAAATGATTATATTAGTAGTACAAAGTGTAATCCCATTTTCTGTGAAATAAAAAAAAACACGACAAAAATTTCTCTCTCCTATTGCGTACCTTAATACCAACACTATTTGAATTAAAACTACAAATGCACAGATGATGATGAAGGTGGTCTTCGGTTCATATGCGCATTCATATGTTGTTGGAGTAAAAATGCACAATTCGTGTCAACACATAAAAATGTTTTATTAAAAATTACATACACACAATAAAACTCGAGATAAAATTGTAAGGAAGTGCTGCTCCTGCTGTCGGTAATCAGGAATCGGTGAACACCACCAAGAATGAATGAAACGAAAGAACCTTTCCATCCTTTTTTATTTCGTTCTTCAAGAAACACCTGAAAGTGCACTAATTACGGTGTAGTGTATTTAAAAGTGTAGTACTTGATCTGGTCCAGCAAGATTATGGTGAGTACAATAAAACATTGTGTGTGGCAATGGGAGCAGCAACAACAGCAGTGCCACTACTGCTATCACAACAATAAACGCTTCCAATAATATATACTGCATTGTGTCAAAATAATATGTCCATATTACCATTTATATATTTTTTCACAGTTGCTGGAGGCGAAAATAAGTTAATTTTATCTTTTTATTCTTTTACTATATATGAATACATTATATAATAATTTTTATAACAAAAATTGTTTGCAATATATCGTGTGCACACGAAACAACAACCTGGATAGATGATATATTTTTTTACAAGATGATTGCATAAAATACATAACGCATTCACAGTCTACACTCTGCTCATCTTTGTCCGTCATCATCATGTAAGAAGATTTCAGTAGTAAATAGCAATGTCTGTGAATGTAGTAGTAAAAAAATGCAACAACGGACCCAGCCACCATCAGTGAGCTTGTGGTGAGCATGCACATCATCTTTATCATCATCATCGTCATCGTCGTCTCATGCTCCGCTCCTGACACGCAAGGCAAAAAGGCATGGCAAATGGGGAACGGAATAAGCCAATGAAACACACTACACCGCCAGTAGTCAACGAACATGCCAATATGAAACTTACACACACACAAAACGCACACACATTTCATCATAATACATTTTTTTCTCCCTCTTGCCAACTCTCTCTCTCTCTTCGTGTATGTATCTCCCTTTTGTTTTTTATCTAGCTGAACTTTGTTTTAATGCTAACCTTCCATTTTTTATTCTGGTTGTGATATTCAATAATAGATTATTATAGAACTTTTTAATTTCCAAACGGTCCACACACCATACATTATACATTTATTTTTGATACCACACACACTAACTCATCGAGAGAGAAGAAAAAAAGCATTCCCGGCGAAATTATAGCAGGAGTAGTCTCAATATCGGTAGTACTCGTCGTGGTGAAGGAATCAAGTAAAATTGGATGTTACTTTTAGTTTTATTACTGTTATTATTTATTGGATTATACAATGGCCTACAATTTTTTGATGATACGGTTGTGTGGTAGAGAAAAAAGGGAGAGCAAAACCAAGAAAGAAATTGTACACCAGAAGGACTCAAACGAAAAAATATAATATTCATATGCATTTTATTTTCAAAAGTGCCCGTCCCAATCGAAATCCAACAAAATAGGTTTTTACCTTTACCTTTTACTTTATTTCTTTATATAATATTTTATACATATTATCTATCATAGTTTCCTTACGGCAATGCAAGATCAAGTTTCAAAGTAACTTTGGTATGTACTTGAAGAACTCTTTAGAAAAAGGACGAAAAATGGGAACTGCATAAAAGCAAACCTGACTGGTTGGATGCATTTTATGCAGCTTAACGTAAGGGAAAGGAAAAAAGATGGTGATGATGACCACTCATCAGATAAAAGTCGGTGTAATGTGTCATGTGATACTACTCATGTCATAATGGGAGTAGTAATAATATTGAATGTTGTTGGTTGGACAAGAATGAAGAAAAAGAAGTCAGGAGGAAATAAACGGATTACACATTTTCTACACATCTAAAGTTTTGTAGAGCTTTAGTGCAGTTGTTGTTTGGAAAGGTAAGTTCGCTTTTGGTATTTTTTCTGTTAATGCTTATTATATGCTAAATACACACTTACATGCTTACACAAAACTGTGCAAGGTGTGCAGTGTAGTGGGTAGTAGTAGATAGGTACACTGGTCAAAAATGGCCCCAAGACTTTAAATCGAGTCTGCAGCATGGCGCTTCTCCTCTGTCTTATCAGTTACTTCATTTTATATAAGCTTTAATGTTAAAAAAATGAAAACCACAATTCCTTAATGGACTTGCTTGCACACAACAACAGAAAAATATAATATCCTGCTTTGTTTTTGTCGACCAGCAGCAGCCATCATTATTATTACTACGTTACGATTATTGTTATGATTATTGCTCTTCTCTCTCTGACTCTTTTTGCTCACAAGCTCCACTTTGTACATGGTTGCCTTCTTACTATCTCTAGTAAATACATAGGTAGTACGTTAGCAATATCAAGCTTCCAATAAAAAATATGAAGTACTTATACACATTACGTATTATGGGGTGTACAAAACCATTAAGGAAGTTCTTTTTGTACTTAAGCATGTAGAAGAAGAAGTACATTAATTGTGTGCATTTCATTTAACCAATTTTTTTGGTTGTTTTTTGAACACATGAAAAGGATGATCATTTAAGTGTCAGCCAATTGCATTATCTCTCGTTTTGTTACGTCACAAAGTGAGTCAGAAAAGAAGAAGGACTAAAAAATATGTGGAACTGTAGGCCATAGGCCAACAACAAATGGACCGTTGCATTTTTGGAAAAGGGAATAAAGTGCAACGTTATATAATAATTGCTCATTGAATAGATATGCATTCATCTTGTAGTAATAAAACGCAGCAACAAATTGAAATTTAATCGACATAATATTTTATTAGTGCAAAGTATAGTAGCATAGTGCAGCAGCGTCCAAAAGTCTGGCATGTTAAGAGAGATAACATGTTTTAAAGCTCCAGAGCAGCAGCAGACGAGCAGATTCTTTTTTTTCGTTCTAATAAAAATCCATCTTGTAAATTGCTCCTGCTGCTACTGTGTGAACGAGAGAGTGTGTGCGCTGAATTGCTACTTTGGTTTTTCTTTTTGGAGTTGACTGCCCATAAAAATTGATGATAGCTCTTTGGAGAGTGAGAGAGAGAAAATGGTCGTTCCTTTGAGGGGAAGAGCAAAGTTACAGTTTTCGGGTGTAATAATAATAACTGCAATAGAATGAACGACCCTGAAATGGATCTTTTGAGGCATATTATGTATTCTCATTTGAGTGGAAAAGAAGACGAAGAATCATCTTTCTCAACATGTTGATGTTGTGAAGTTGTAATGCTTGCATAATAACAAGATTTTAGAGTGAGTCTGCCTGTCTCTGTCTTAAAAGCTCTGGCAGATGCACCAATTTTCAGGACAAAAAGTCAAGAAGGCACACACAACGTATTATTGAAATAACACATTTTCAAAAGTAAAAAAAAAATCTTTTGAAAATGCGGAGGAGGAAGGAAGAAGGGAAGACGTTATGGACGAGTGGTACTGTTGATGCGGTGTGGTGGTGTAATAACGAACATAACAGAAAATAAAAACATTCCATTTATTCCATTTCTTCTTCTTCCGTTGATGGTTTTCAGCTCTAAAATAAGTGAAGTTTTAAAGGGCATACCGTGCAACGATCTTCATGATGATGATGCCACGAGACATACGCATAAAAGCTCACTAGAAGTTGCCGAGATGAGCTTTTAAAATAAAATCCCCGCCTCTAAATGACTATGAAATGGAGCAATTTCCCATTTTAAAGTCAATTTCTTCCACGCTAAATTGTCAACTTGATGTGATGTGGTGGAATGCACATGAGATGATGATGACGACGACGATGTCGCTTCTGCTTTTCTACAGAGCGTAAAAAAGAGGCGTTTGCAATATCATATCAGTTTGAAAGTATGTCTGCGTTCTTGTAGATGATCATCATGATGATATGATGCGTAGTTGTACAAAAATAGTTACAAGAACGACGAAGAGAACAATTTTCGGCATTTTTTTTGTTTGCCTGCTTAATCTACACTTGAAACTGGCAAAGGTACGCGTAAAAATGTAGCTCGAGGTATGCTTAATACTTATTTATGTGCACACACACTACTAGAAAATGTATAAGATGCAGTTTATTGTTATTATTATTTGTGGAGTGAACAAACCTGTTTGGAGAAAACGGCAATATCTTCGTTAAAAGATTCGGATGAGCAAACATCACCGCCTGCAACGCCTGGCTCCCTTGGTGTGCATGTGGCTAGCTCACATTTCTCAAAAATGAGTGCCAACAATGGGAACAATGGATGTCTGGAATAGAAAATCAAAATACACATTTTAAAATCATTTTCAAAAAATTAATGTTCGAATGCGATGCAATATTGCCCTGTTGATGAGATTAAGATGCAAAAAAATATATTGTAAAACGGAGAGAGAGTGAGGTAGACCATTAGAGAAATGGCAACAAGCCAAGTTAATGAAGGAGGATCCAACAACGTGGCTTAAAATAAAATGTAGTTAATTTCATATAGACTTTTTACATGAAAGTTGAGTGGAAGTGGAACATGATGATGAGGACGACTGTATGAGGGGACGTTACACTACATTTCGTCAATGTACATTATTATTATGTACCGTGTGTGATGCAACCCACAAAGAAAAACATTTTTTTCCCTGAAATATGAAACTTTTTCCTATTATTATTATAACGTAATCTCTAGCGTTTGCGTTTAGTTTTAATGTTTTTCAATGTTATCTCCACAACGGCATGAAATGGCCAGCGCACACAACATAACTCCTGATGGGATTCGGATGGGTGAATAGAAAGATTTTGGATGATCGTTTTCGTGTGTGTGAAAATAGGGTAGAGAGAAGTGAGAGAGAGAGGAGGGAAGTGACTGGCTTGAAAATTCAGTTTTATTCTCAGAGGACCTCTCGCATTAATCATCATCATCATCATGATCACTTCTCACAAATTTTTATTTTCAATGTACTCTTCACTTCTACTTTTACGGTACATGTAGACAGTAGACACACAAAAATAAATACAAATTTCGTCGTTCGAAAACATGCAAAATCCTACATGGTTATAACTGCTTGGCACAATTCAAACATTTTAAAATTATATGATACGTCATCAAAGCGACAACACCTTTCTGAGAATGTTGATAGTTTTATGATAATGAAGACGTTTATCATCACACGCAGTTCCATTTGCAACATTAACGCCTTGACCAGGTCATTCCTCTGTTCATCTTTGTCTGCCCTTTCGCCTTTCATGAATACAAAATTCATAACAATTTCATCAATTCACTGAATCAATTAATATTAAGCTACCTCCAGGAAGAGGAGGAGGATGGTGAAATTCATGCTGAAATTGATATTCAAACAACAAGATGTGTTGAGTTGAGTGTACGTAGGTACATTTTCTACTCTTCCTCCATGCATACATGCATAACAACTTCAAACATAAAGCCCAATATAAACTAGACATGTACATATAGTCGTTATCTCTCTGGATATCTTTCAAATCGAGGAAGACCGCAGCAGCAAGTAAATAGCTTTTCCTAAAGACAATCAATGTTACATTTTACATTTTTACAACGACATGAGAGCAACATGACATGAACTGTACATACAATTTTTATTGGTTGTTTTGCAAGTACGCTGTCTACGTACGTATTATTACTATGTACCTATATGCACTCTACAATTGCTATTTTTTGTCGTCATCATATCATACAATATGTACATACATACGACATACGTTGTCGTCTTGCTCGTCAGCAAAAGAAAGAAGTATTGTAGCAATGCATATGGGTTTATATATAGAGTACGAGAATTTGTAATAATAAATACCTACAACGAGCAAGTAGGCATATACTGCCGGGGAAAAAAAATAAATCGAAACAAGCAGCGGCACGCAGACTGCCATGCAAGTTTGCAAAAAACACTACCTCATGCATACATTCATAAATCATATATTTCGCTTCTTTTTTTCTTCTCTTTCTTCATTTTTTATTCATTCCTTTTTTGTACGGTAAGCTTTGTCGGGTTATCGCTTTTGTGCATGTGCTCTAGATATAGCAAGCTGTACAATAGCAGATATTACATATTTATGTATGTATGTGAGTGTGTATGTACGTACACTTATATTACATGCCACGTACATGTGCGCCTGTATTATTAAGGGTAGAGGATTAAATCTGCATATAATCTGCACAAACGTACGTTTCCAAATGACAAAAAATCATGTACCTACCAAGTTGCATGAATTGTTCATAATGTGAAGCAATGCATCTTAATACAAACTATCGTCGTCGTTCCTCTGTCTGACGGAGCATTTATTTTTGAATAATGCATTAACCTTTTTCATGCTTATCATCATCAGCGCAGAGAGTCCACATTCAACACTATTTCTTTTGTTTTTAAAAAAGTAAAATGCATTTAGATCGGTTATCATATCAGATCAGGGGGTACATTGGAAGGAGGAAAAAAACCTTCAACTCTTTTACACAAAATATTTTACACTATATTTTACACCTTTTACACGTGTGGGTAACTCATCTTGGCATCTTTTTGTATGTTCCAATCACATTGTGTCAATGCATCGGTTTGGAATTTTTTGTATTTCACAGAATTTTTTATTCTAATATTTTTTTGTAAGAATATGTTATAAAGTAAGATAATATTAATCCTTTTATCATCTTGCTGATCTTAAAAGGTGTATGTACTTTGTATTTTTATCGATAAAGCGATATTTTTTATCCTCATATTCAAATTATTATGTCATTCCATTGCCATAAGGTCAATGGGACGTTGATCTTCCAAGAGAACTTGAATCTGTGTGGATATTTTGCACTAGGCATGGATTAAATAAAAACTGCACTCACGTCATGTCAAATTTTATATATCGCGAAGGACGTAATATTGAAATGCATGATGGTAAAAAAATTCAACTTCTAATTTTAGAGTTGACAAGCTGAAATGTCAGGTAACTTGCTCAACTAAATAGAGAACATGTCAAAATTATTTAGAAATACAAAATACGTACTGCAAGAAAGTTGTGACGTAAACAGTACAATACATTTTCAAGCATTTTCTATTTAAATGTCGTTAATAATTCAGGAAAAAATCTGTTTCGGTCAAGGTTAATGTCTAGAATTAGGAGCCAAATGAATGGTAACGTGTTCCGTGTGCATGTTGAGCATTAGCTTTTTTGTTTATTTTTGCTTAAATCGGCTACACAAGATTATGTCAACTGATGATTATCAGACCATTAATTACTTTTGGTTTAGATGAAGACTCGGTTTTAAGTTCAAACATTATGAGCATTTAATTAAACGATAATACAAATTATTTGTATATGTATTTATTTTTCTACATTAAATTACTTTTTCCCAACGTATGTGACCAAAATAGATCAGTAAGCCTTAGAAAATATTTACCCAATGGCATTTTGGAAACAATGTTGACCGAAATTAAAATTTCTCAAATATTTTGCGGTTTTATGTAGTGCCTAAACGAAAAAGAAATTATGTGCAAAAGTCGTAATTGAAAATTATAAGGGTAACTTCATCAGCTAAATAAAGAAGTTCAGATCTTATGTTGTATGTGCGAAAATATAGTAGTTCTTATTTTTTATCTGAGCAACTATATCCGAAATGACCCACACGTGAGCAACTATATCCGAAATGACCCACACGTGAGCAACTATATCCGAAATGACCCACACGTGAGCAACTATATCCGAAATGACCCACACGTGAGCAACTATATGCGAAATGACCCACACGTGAGCAACTATATCCGAAATGACCCACACGTGAGCAACTATATGCGAAATGACCCACACGTGAGCAACTATATGCGAAATGACCCACACGTGAGCAACTATATCCGAAATGACCCACACGTGAGCAACTATATCCGAAATGACCCACGTGAGCAGCTATATTTGGAATTACACACGGTACACAAATTTTAAAATAATAATTTTTAATTTAGCTATTACGAAGCCATTTCTTAACCGAATATCATGAAAAGGGTGTCATTCGACAGTAAATTTAAAGGGCTTTAACTACCAGTTATGGTTACTATGGCAACTCAATCGTATCAAGGGAATATAGCATGTAATTATTATGATAATTCTTAATTTGGCTATTTTGAGGCCATTTCTCAACGGATTTTCATGAAAATGGTGTCATTCGACAGGAAATTTAAAGCGCTTTCAATTAAATAGTACTCACGAGTAGATAGCATCTTTGTCGCGTTTATTTATATCATGCACGGGTGCCATGACATGATTGCCGGTGGGCACATGATTGCTTTGGTGGTGGTACATTGGATGACTATGATTCATATGTGGAGAAGGGTGAGCCAGCGGTTGTAGTGGTCGGTGGCCTACCGAATGCGGATCGTACATTGAAGCAGGCATTGATTCCATCCCAGGATAATGGGACACTCCATCGTCGTACTGTAAAAAGAAAAGAAAATATCATTAAAGCATAATGTTTATACGATCTTGTGTGATCAGCCTCAAATCAAACACAAACTGTAACTAACAAGTACATAGCCAAAAAGATATTGCAACTACATGTATAACGTCAAACGGAGTAAATTTGCATAAAATAGAGAACAATAAATCGAAATAACCCTTAAATCGGCCTGGAAGGATTGGGGGGTCATTTCGATTTATTATTCACGCTTGTATGCAACGTGACAATATTGAGCATCTAGCCGTGTAGAAATAACAACGTTTTAGCTATGCATGCGTTTGTTAGTAACAATAATATACTATATTTATGTTTGACTTGAAGCTTGTTTCATTTCAACTTTGACACATTTTAAAATCTCATAATTTTATATTTCGTATATTAAGCAAAAGAATCCATTTACATTGCATCCCATTTCTACTTCCCCTATCATCCAAGAAGACTTAATATTATTTTGTGTTTAAAATGAGTAGTAGTAGTAGTTATAACACGCACTCTTTGTACTACACGGATCACGAACTATCATTGCAAAAATAAACTGACTTGATGTCCATGCGTATTCCAACGAGAAAACTCAATCATGATCACGTTTGTATAGAGCATACTGATTAGATTTTACTCTTTATTGCACACTGCAATACATGTTCACAGTAATTATCTTGCTGTGTATTTCTCCCCAGGGAGCACACAAAACAACCAAACGTCATACATGCATTTTATATTAGCGCACTAGTAATACCGTAATGGACACATTTGGTCATTCTAGCATGATTATTATGATGATACCATTATTGTCATCATCATCATCCGCTTCAGCATATCGCTACACAACTGGAGAAAACATCCCCCATCTTTTTATCTTACTATAAAGCACCCAAATGACCTATTCCAGCTTGGATGATGACGATGATGGTCATCATCAACAGCGTCATGATTGTCTTCACCGACAACGGGCAATTGTAACAAAGGGTCAGTCTGGAAATGAGCACATTTAAATGCACCGGCAGATTATCATGCCTCAAGATACAAAAAGACATTAAAACCGTTTTTCCGGTTTTCTACATGTCCAGTAATACATCCATTCTGCTCTGGTTCTCTCTGGAGGGAACGCTCTCAACTTTTGTGCACAAAACGCAACGAAAATCACAGCAGCATACCAGCAGAGCACAGAGGAAACCACACGAAAAAGAAGCCGCTGCGCTGCTGCTGCTTGTCACTTGAACAACAACACCACCACCTCCACCGACAAAACAAAAACTAGATTTTCTATTATGATAATATGCATACAATGGAAATGAAATGATTATGTATTCATATTGCAGTAATCAACGCAAACTTTACGTCGTGCATGCCACAAGATATTAAGCTTTCCACACAAAATTAGCAATGTTGACGTACGCTGACACTAACAGGAAAAAAATCTCAAGAGAGAGCACTCTCCACTCGCATGACTATATAAACCGCATTGTTGTTGTCGTATATGACAGGAGACACGACAAAAACTTTGAGATCAAAACTTTTTTATCCTTTTTCTTTCTTGATGTTTTTTTTAGGTTGTTGGCAAGATTATGTCACTACAGCACGAGGTAATTTTGTGGCAGCAGCAGGAGGCAAAAAAATTGAATATTCCATTTTCCAGTGAAAATTAATGTCGCTGGGTGCCACTTGCCATATGAATGCCACTGCCACTTTTTTTATTTTCTGTTCTGGCGACGATGGTGGTTAGTGATTAGCACGGAAAGAAATATAACTTTTTTCTATAATATTTTTGTTTGCTGCTGCTCTCTTGCTCAGAAGCACGTAAGAAAAATAGGAGAAATTGGTTTGCAG
Organism: Sinella curviseta; assembly: GCA_004115045.4. NCBI lineage: Eukaryota > Metazoa > Arthropoda > Collembola > Entomobryomorpha > Entomobryidae > Sinella > Sinella curviseta. The sequence goes on along the minus strand of CM023202.3, from coordinate 24,887,517 downwards.
GCAGGAGCACTGAGAAACTCCAGCACACACACACGCAGCAACGTTTTTTTCCTGCTTTGCTTTGCAGATGAGAGCGGATTTGAGACTTCATCAAAAAGCCAGCAACTAAAACCAACTAACCAATGACCATGATATTTCTCTATAGTAGAGCAGAGCAAGTGACTTTTTTTCTCTCTTTATACGAAAAGACCTTTACTTTACCACCACCACCACCATACACTCATGCATATACATATGTACATACCATGCGAGCTCATGTAATTCAAGTAAAGTATAAAAAAAGGCCAGGAGCAGCGGTTGTAGTAGTAGTAGAACTAGAACCGTGTGTGCTAGTGCTTCTGTAAGGAAAAGAGGCAAGGTGGGTAGGTAGGTACCTACTAACTCACCGACCTAGCTAGTTATAAGAGTTGAGTGCTTAATACATAAAACAATAGTTACAAATACACAAACAACCATTATTACAGCTACATACTCTGACGACGATGGTGATGGTGGTGGTTTTTTGGTGCTCCTATAAACTTGCATGCACCCACATACTCCTTATTAGCCTGTACTCAGGTATGCACATGTTATGAGCATACCTGGTTTTTATTGTCGACTCGCAATGGAATACGCAATAATGAAGAATGTATGTACAATGTTACAAGTTAGTTAACAGCAGACAGAGTTATTGTGCTGTGTGTGTGTGCATGCATAATATGCAATGCTGTATAGTGTACACCCATTCCAATTTTCCAGCCTGCGAAAGCAAACCAAAGGCACATGTATCAACTATTCATGTATTCAATTCAAGGAGAAAAAAGTTGCCAGTTTGCTTGTGTCCGTAAAACAATAATAAGTGTGTGTATGTGTCTAGTTATCGAAGCTATAATGGTGGTAGTTAGTGGAATGGAATGGAAAAGCCTTTAAAAATATGTAATAATAATATACGCTTTGATTACTATTATATGTGTGTTGCATGTAGCGAGCGAGTCCCATAATATCCAGCAGCATGAAATGAAAGTTTCAATCTTCTTAGCTTTGTATTTTGCTTCTGGCTGCTGGACAATGTAGAAGTGTATTGTGGTGCTGATGGCTGAGCAGCATATATATAGGTAAGAAGAAAAATGCACTTTGTTCATGAAAAACCCGACATACGTGGACAGAGAAGAAGAGAGGAACACACGCACAATTTTTAGAAAAAGGAGTAAAATAGTCAAATCCCATTTTCAAACGACGCCGGAGGAACGATTTTTCAGTGCACACACACATTCAATAATAAAATGAACATTTATAACAGCAGCAGCGGCGATGATACTTTCTTATCATCACCATCAACTAACCATCATCGATAAATCGGGGAGTGTCCACTATGCAATGATATATCAAAAGGAAAAATAGAAAATGTGGTGGTGGTGCTGTTGAAAATAAAAGTTAGTTTGAATGGGTTGGCCTGTTCAGTTATGCATTGTACACACATACACACTATATACATCACTCACTCTGTGTTCATTTATAATGGATATGAAAAGGTTTATAAATATATGCTTGTATATAAACTCGCTTGTATGTATGTAGTTATATTAATGAATTGTCTTTTTCGTTCTGCGATTTGAATACACCCACGATGTACGATATAAACGTGATATACGCGCTATTATACCGATAAAAGAGAAAGAGAGAGAGAGAGAGAGAAATGCATTTTCTCTCTGCTTGCATGCAAACTGCATTTTTCGGGCTGGTTGGTCGGCCGGCCTGGACTCTGAAAAAGACGGCCATTGTCCTCTCTCTTCTCCTTTGTAGATAACACAATTTTCCCGTTTAAAATTTATATAATATTGCGTTACAAGAAGAGCGACGATGTTGTTGAAAGGTTTGTGTGCATTCAACATGCATAACTGCCATGTCGGAGGAGTAACTAATAGAAAAAACGCAATATGTGGATTAACATAACAGTTTTGGTGGTGGTGATGTGACCCGCAAGGAATATTTAGGTAGAGGCTCATAATATGCAAGCATTCGTTACATGCACTCGACATTAGATGCAAGGCAAATATAGAAATATAATATATTATTTTTTTATTATTATTTCTGTTGGAATTATTTATTTAGTACGCTATATATACCTCCCAACAGGATACAACATCAGAATATGTGTATAACACCCGAGAAAAAATTGAGCCACTTGACCAAAAAAGAAAATTCCAATCCAGCTGTCGTTTCCTTGTTGCCGTTCAAGAGCTCTTAATATCAAGAAGGGAGAGAGGAGAAGTGTATTTCGGGTCGCTCTTTCTGTCGACTAATGAGAAAAAATCATTTGCACATTTTGCATTGTTCCTTTTTTAATTACTGCAATATGTTAAAATATGTAATCGTAGAAGGAGCAATATCAACAAAAATGGTATTATTTCGTGGCATGAAATGCTTTCATCAGAGAGGAGACCGAGACCAGGTATATGCCAACAGAGAGGATCGCAAGCAAGAAGTTGCATGAATAAACATGAGTTTCTCGTTTTACTGTAGGTTTATAGAGAAAACTACAGCCTTTAATAGATAAATATATACGTGCAAACTGCAAACATGTGAGTTGTTGTGTAGTTCTATTATGGGTGGTGGTGGTGGAAGTACGGGTATGACCGTGCATTTTGTTAGACAGCAAGGCAACAGTTTTCATCGTCTCCTCCGTCGTCGACAATTCGACAGCAGTTTTTTAACAGAGTAAACAACAACAGATGTAATACATATTATGTAAAAAAAACTACAATATTCCACACGACACGCCATTTTGCTTTGCATGAATGTAGTAGACTTGTGTGTGTGTATTAAACATGCAAAAAATATACATACATACTATTGACTATGTCGCTCTGTGTTTCCTCAGAGTTTTGAAGGAAAAAACCCCTACTGGTTTTCTTGTAGTACGATAGCAGCAGTAACTAGCTAGCAAAAGCGTACCTTTCTTCAAGTTTTCACGTTTTCCTTCAAACCGCTCACAATAAGACCTCTCTAATTTGAATATCTGCAAAAGTGCAGCCACACGAGTTATATATGCACATATTGGAATATTGCATGATTCGATTCCTTATAAAAATGCGTATTTTGTACTTGATGCAGAAGGCATTTTTTGGGATACAAACGAGAAAACAGGTGTTTCCGTAATTTTCGAAAATTGGACATTTTATGCCACTGCTTATTTCGATGGCGGAAATTACAAGAGCAATAAGGCAATGAAGTGAAGCCAGATGATGATGACGATGAGCAGTAAACGGTGGAGGTGAGCATTTATCATAATTTCAGTTGTTTTCTCGTTACAAAGCAGTGAAAGGGTAGCCTTTTAAAAAAATTGGGTGCATTATTACATGATTGCAGGTATCGATAGTTGGTTGTTTCCCTTAAAAAAACTAGAACACCATAAATAATATGCTCTTTATTGTTCTTCAGGTGGTGAAGAGGAGGAGGATGGTACACGGTGCAAGGAAAAATGCATTTGAAACTTAATTTAGAAAAAACAGTAACAATGGTCATGATGATGATAATGATACCACAGAGAGGCAGTCACAATTTTGATATTGCACCCATTGTTCCAATCCAATGCAAGAGTTGCAATGCATGCCGTGATCATCCTCATCATCATCCTCAAGATGATGGCACACATTTTCTTTTTTCAGTCAGAGAGGAAATAAACGTGTTGTTCTTTGAGGAAACATGAAAAAATGTAACATGAAAAAATAAGGTTTTTCTCACATTTTGGAGTGAAACAATTGCTTGTACAGGAAAAAAAGTAACATCAGAAATAACAATGCCGTATTGCGTACGTGTGTGTACGTAAGACAGTAATTTTTTTCCGAATGGAATAAATGGTGTTGGTTGTTGTGTGGTTGTGGCGAGAGATGCAACAAGAAGGAGAAGAAGACATGAAAAAAAGTAAAGTAAGCAAAACGCTGTTGCTGCGCTGCTGCTACCACACTTTACTCCATACTCCTATCCTTTTTATTATTATGATTATTATTATTGGGCCATTTTACGGGAGAGAGGAGAAACACTGTAATCAAAGGAATTACCCTAGTACACTTTCGCTACTGAAAATTACTCCGGACGGAATTAGAGATGGAAAAAGGATACTAGTAAAAACAACCACACAACCTATATAACGCCAACACCAGACAAGGATAATCTTGTTTTCTTTTTTAAAGCAATTGCATTTAGCAAAGTACGTAAAAAGTGCACGCAATCCCATTCCAAAATCTATAAAATAGCAGCAGGAGAGCCACATGGAATGGACAAAATGTGTGTAGATTTTCAGCCTTTCTCCTTCTTTTGTGAAGTGGTCGGTTTGTAAACCAAGTGTGTATGCATATTTGGCATGATGGCATGTATCCACTGCGCCACCAACCATGTAAGTTATTATCCCGGAATTTGAATTTTTTTAATCGATATACAAATACAAAGTAGGGTCTTTGAGACTGTTGAAGTCCGCAGCAGCCAGAACAAGGAAAGTGGCACCATCATTATCATCGCTTTGTTTGCCTTTTTCCGTCTCAAAAATTTTGAGATTGTTAAACAAATTCAAGTCAAGTTGCAATGCCGTAATAGAGCCACCAACACTGAAACTCGGTCTCGGTAATCGTCTCAGGACGATGATTGTTTCAACTGAAACTTTTGTTTGCATGATGTTGATGATGAGAGAGTGCTCTTTGGGATGCAGGCCATGTCATCATGTATATTAATCAAGAAAAAATATAAAATGTATTGAAAGAAGAAAAACAATAATAATGAAAAGTAATATGATTTTTGTACACTAGTAGTCAGTTGTACTTTTTTTTCTGGTGTGCGGCAGATGAAACCTTGAATGATTTTTTACACATAAATTTGCATAATGCGTACTACAAAAAAACCTATATTCCCACTAATAAACGTACCAAAGAGCAATAATAAGATCATTTTTTTCTAGTTCAGGTTTTTCTTTCCATTTTCTTATTCGTATTAACTTGTCGGCCAAAAAAATATCGATCAATTGATCAGATTAAAGCAGTCTAATTTGAAGTGAACAGGACAAGACAAGTAGAGTTAATGATGACTTTATGATGATCAGATGATGAAATGGAGTGGTACCTATAAGACTCTGCATTAAAATACAAATATTATGCAAAGTGTTAAAATAATTCTGGGATTCTCGGAAGGACAACCTTTCGGGAAGACGACGCATGCATCCATTCTCGAAAAAAAATTGCAAAGAGATGAACTACCAATTTAAAATAAGAACACCTGGTCTGTCGTGGTCAAAAGATTGGTATATTTTCTAGTTTGCTACAAGACAACTTTACTGATGATGATATCAATATGATCGATCAATACGATTTTTTTTCAAATTGCTCAATTCAACTATGGGTACATTTTTTTGCTTTTCTGCTTTTTGAACAGATGTAAATTGTGTATAAAACTGAACAAATATATAAAATTGTGTAAAAATTTCTCTTTCAATACATGCATTTTTCAGCACAGAAATTCAAGAACAATACAAAGTCTGTTTAATGTGATGCGTGTATTCATCATCATCGGCACACACAATGCTGCATATTATTTTGCTTGTGCGCAAACAATCACTCTTATTTTCCAGAAAAACGCTGAAAGGCGATCTTTATCCATCATCCCTCTCTCGCTCACTCTCCATTATGCATTCGATCAATGTACAATGAAGCCCAAATGTATGTACCTATGTACGTGAAAAAGCAAAAAGATTTTTATGAATAATCTGGGCCAGAGACCAGACTCTCACAACTGAACATAAAGGTATTTACAGTTTTTGCTCACAAAAAATTGTAAAAGTAAAATGGTCATAATCTTCCCTGAAAAAAAATTGTTTCACTGTAAATACGACACATAAACACGCAAGCAAAAAAACAGTCTTCTGATCTGTTCACTGGATAAAACAGTTATTCTCTACTACACCATAACACTCTATATGGCTGGAAAACTGGAACGATTGAAACGTAGGTATGCACAATGTGCTCATAAATATACGTAGGTACATACATGCATATTAAACTCATAACCACGCGTTCCTGTTCTGCTATGTGCTATTTGATCATGATGACTACTGTGAGACGATGATTATGATGATGATATGGTTTACATTACAACATATGCTTAACACATGGAAAAAAATTGGAGACATACAAAACTACTAGCACCACACAACTGGTGTAATCACAAATATAAAATAGCCAATGTTTGATTTAGGTTTTGCTTTTTTTATGAGGACCATGTCCATGAGGATGATTCGTTTACACTGTGTCTATATATACCTAAAGTTTTGTCTGTGTCTCTCTTTCATTCTTTGAACAAATATTTGACTAAAATAATAAAAAATATCTATAATAAACCATGAAGCACAGTCTCTTCCAGTTTAGCAGTGCAGTAAGTAATAAGGTAAAAAAATACGGATTTCAGTTGAGTAAACGTATAATTTACAAACTGAAAAAGAGACCTATGCACACAAGAAAATCCAGAGAAGCAGAATATTATCCTTGTTTTTCCGTACGTGTGTGTTTACATTATATTTTAAATGTTTGGTTGTGTGTCTGTTGTGGTTTTCCTTACCTAAAATCCTATCGAGAGACCATTTTATTGCCAAAATAAAAAGTGTTAACAAAGTTGCTGATCAATACAATTCATCGGAATCGTCGTCTCTATGCATGTTCGTCACATCAACACCACCACCAACTACAAACCAACCGTCATGATGGCATAACCATCCCCGTAAAAGATAAATGAACTAATTCAGACTGGTCTTGTGTGTACAATGGATTGAATGAAATCAGTTGACCAAATCAATCAATCACTCGAGAGAGAAATACGTAAAAATGAAATAAAATTCCAATCAAGATACGAAAGGTACCTATCCAGCCCTCCCTATTAAAAATGTGACCGTCTGGAAAAATATCCCATACAATCGTAATTCTCAATCAGAGAAATTAATCGCATGTAACGTAGTATACCACACCAACCACAACCTGTTTTTTACTACGTAAACGAAGGAGAGAGAGCTAGAAAAAATGTTATTGTTTCCTTATCGCATTTTTATTACTACTACGGTGTGTAGCAGTAAATGTAGAACTGCCTGCTTAATTTTTCTAACATGATTTTTAAGCACATAGTAAAACTCACACGTAATGAACAAAACTCAGTAGCTATATAAAATATATCTAAAAGAGGCAAAAAGATAAGATGATGCGAGAACACAAAAGTTGAAGTAGGTAACTTTTTTTAGATTTCTTGGAGAAAAGTTTATATAGAAAATATATATCAGATCAAAGTCATCCTCATCATCCACCACTACCACCGCTTCTTCTACTGCACTGCAATGTTATCATCAACCAAACCACAGTCAGTAGTTTCGCTTCTGCTACTGCAGCATGGAAGACTACCAAACCAACACCACAGATCATTAAATTTAATCTGTTAGTGGAATAAAGAATATTGTGCTACTTTTACTATTACTCGTGGGGCTGCTCCTGCTCAGGGAATACTTTCCGAGTGGAGTGAGCCAGAGTTTCTTTTCTTACTCCTGGCATACCAAACCACACCACTCTGTCGTGGTCTAAAAATGGTACGCATCATCATCGTCATAAAAAGGAAAGAAGGCATGACGCGAGCGTATCAAGAAAAGTTGAAGAAGAAGACGACGATGCTGCTGATGATCATGATGATGATGGTAATGATAATGATGAGCATGATGAGACAGAAGATGGCTCATAAAAGTTAATTTTGTTTTCTTTCTTTTTATTCAGGTTCTCTCTCTCCTTCAAGGGAAAACTACTTGAGTAGGTTGAGGTAAGAATGGAAGTGGGTAGTCTGCTGCTGATAATATGAAGTGATAGGGAAAATACTGGGCAGAGAGAAGCACTCACTACTACCACTTTACTTGTGTAATCTCGAGTGTTATAATAATAGTGATATTTTATATAATAGAAAGCTAATGGAAATGATATTATGAATAGGATACTATTATTATTATTATTACATTTTTTTCTATTAACGCTAGATTTACATCGGATGATGATGATAATCAATCAAGAACAACATGAGGAACATGAGCACACATTATAGAACATATAATATTACCTTAACGAAAGAAAATAAAAAATAAAAGTGAGTGATGAGGAGCCAAGTTGAACCAAGAAGCACAGACACACAAAAATATAAAATATTAGTTTTAATTTAGGAAAAACAGTAACTGGTTCTGGGAGGATGTCTCTACATGTTCTTACAATATGGAATGCACTTTAGTTGAGAGTCACTTCACCATACTAGCAGTCAATGAAACAAGAGACGGAGACCACCCTGTTTTGACTAATCCAAATTAAAATTCTAAGTTTATGATCATGTTTGCTATACAACAATCACTATCACGGTATAGGTCAGTTATCTTGTGATGAAAGTAAAGAGACGCGAATCAACTGTCACTACAAGATAAATATTTTCTCCAAATGCAAATAAGTGCGCCACTGTAAACACAAACTTTGGAATGATAATTTGTTACATGCTTTTTTCCAGCATGCAGTTTTTTATGCAACAATCCTAATCCTCCGCGAGTTTAAAACCAACTGTGTGTTTGTGTGACAGTAACATTTTCCGTACGTGTCCTTCCGTTTCATTCCCATTCAGTTCAACTTTAGCACAAAAACCATTTAAAAAGTACCAGAAGAACTATATGCGACATACATTACATGAGTGCAGCGTGCTACCCTGCATTTTACAACAAGAGAGGAGAAATACCGGGATCACAGAAGAATAAGAGCAATCACATCATCAGCTTCATATAATCCATCTGAAAAAATCTCATCCCTCATCCCATCTCCTATCCCCAATCCTACTACATCTCCGCTATGTACATTTTATGTCATATTATATACAGTGCAGAGTAGTGTGACCCGCTACAACACTCGTCAATTACTTTTTGTAACATAAAACTTGCAACAAAATATGTACAAAATACTGTTACGTAGCCTGTGTACAACAACGACAATCACCACCAAGACCAACCATCCATCCGAATACGTAACTTATACAAAAGCCATTTTCAAAATATCCCATGCATTTTATGATAATATCCATTATGACGACAATGATGATGTGATCTCCTCGACCATTCGAATACTACATGTATGATACTTTCCTTTCCATAATGTGAAATTGCTGGCAAGCCTTATGAAAGGGACCATACGACAAGAATACTACTAGGGTTTTGCATTGGTCTTTTTTTCCAACTTTTTCAACTTTTCATCACACACACACAAGTCCTACTTGTTCTTGGTACATAAGGTCACCCTTACAATTTCCATGCCCCATCCGTTTTGTCCTGTCCTGCATAATATCCCGAATTTATATATAAAAGTACTTACTGACTCTACTACCATTTTGTAAGGGCATTTCATCATTTCATACTATCATCGTTTCATATCACAGCAACAGCCGAGCTCAGCAGCAGCAGCAACACAAGTAATAGATATACATATTATCTTGTATGAGCAATCTTTTTAATGGCCTTTTTTCCTCTTTATTCTCTTTTCTCATAATATCTCTCTCCTGTTATATAGATATTATATAGGGATCTTGCTGGTTATATATATCCATATTGTCACACATAGACCATGTCCGTATCTATCTAACAAGGAAGCGAGAGAAAAGGGTCTTTTTGTTGTGTGTGTGTGTCTGTTGTATGGACCCTTGATGGTCATAAATCATTCGTTAGCAGCAGCAGCAGCAAGTATTCTCTGTGAGCAACGCAGCATATACGAAGAGAACAACAACGGCACAAACACCAGAAAAAGCAACAGAGCAGCAGTAACATGGAATATAAAAGCTTGCTGCAGTGCTAGTGTCGCAGTATCAAAAATGTAAAATCCAAAATTCTCTCTACCAAGTGCTCTATGTTGCAACATGAAACGACCAAGATATTCTCAAGAGACATTCCGGCTGCTGCAAGATGATGAGCTGAGATAGATATCTGTGAGTTGGTGATGCGACTCTGGGATGATGTTGATGATGATCATGATCACGACGGTGATATGGGAAGAGGAGGGCAAGAATTAGATACCAAGTACTCTTGGTGGTTAGTTTGATGTCGTATATAGTAGCAGTCAAAAAGTTGCTGCTTTGCTACCCTTAAGGGGTATGTGAAATATTTTGAGGGGTTCAAATAGAAATGGAATGATCCACTATACGAACATTATCAATGTCATAATCGTCAGTGGTACAAAATAGAGGACATGCTCAAAAGACAGGACTGGAACTTGTCGTGGAAGAGCATTTAGAAGAAGAAAAGAACAAAAAGTATTTCTGTTGTGCGTAATCCTATAATACCTTTAAACTAGACCAGAGCCGAGAGAAGACTTTAAGCTAATCAGTCATCTTTTGGGAAAATGTGAAGATTTTTGGTAATAAGAAGTTAAATAAGGTTGTTTAAGAAGAAGCTGTTATGTGACTTGGCTTTCTGGAGGGGACTTAGAAGAAGGGAATGTGAACCGAATTTGGTGTTGCTTGCCACACAAGAGCACAATGGGAAAATTTTTGAGATGAGGACAGCACAACAATAATAACAAGACAGGAACATACATAAGGCAATTATATTTAAGGGAAACCCAATGAACCATGATGCAGAAAAAGGGTCTTATATTATATGATCATGATGATAGTTATGATGATGATGATCTGCCGATTTTTCTAGGAAGAAGGATTGTTGCGTTTTTGTAACACGACTTACTTTTATGTAGAGTAAACGAGTTTAAAGTTTGTTCGCGGAATGCGTAGGAAGGACGGATCAAGTTAACCGGAAAAACAAACAAAACGAAATTCCTGGACCTAATAGTAGTAGTGGACGACTACACATAAGCTTTGGAATTACAACTTTAACTATGGCTGCTCATTTTTTGTTCTACCTGTCTGCCTCAATAAAGCAAGATTCTCTCTGGCTTTTGTCACACTGTCACAGAAGAAAAGGTTAAAAGTCCACACACGGCGGGGGGTGACTTTTTAAGTCTCCCCAGTGTGTGTGCTGTGTCTATATGAGCTTCTTTTTGTCCCAAAGAGAGCTTTTGATTATCTTTTTATTTTATTTTACCTATTTACCTGTGTGCATTGTTCAAAGGAAACAATAGGTAAAAGTATTAAAACTGTCTAGCCAGTCACCACACCACCATCGTCGTTGTTGTTTAGTAGTCAACCTCATGTGGTGTCAATGGCGTCAATGAAGTATGCACAAAAAAAGCACATATTTCTTCCTGCTTCGGTGTGAACATGAAATATTTTTTCTTTTCCAACAACAAAAAATTGTACAAATTATTCGATTTATTAATAAAAATGTTTTTGGTCTGTATTCAATACGAAGACAAAAAAAATGCAACATTGAACGCGACGACGTGCTTGTGTCGCCGTTCTCATAAAGATCAGTCTCCTGTTGTGCATCAAAAATGTATTCGTATAAATACATTGAATTAAAAAAATATGATAACAACATTATTGATTAAGTGCAAGAAAAAACGTCAACCAGTGTTGACCCCATCATGATAATCTGTGGTGACCTGACCTGTTGTGTGTGTATACACCTCTTAAAACAAAACTGCTTAAAAAACGTATTCATCATCTTCTTCCTTTAATCCACTTCATCTCTCATTTCCCACCACCACCACCGTCAATGCTGCCGTTTGCTACTCCTGTCCCATTTCATGTTTCAACTCTTATCACTTGATTCTCATATCAGACCTAATCGTCAAAAACTATTTCCTCAGATCTTAATGGTTATGCTTGACATTATAGTCAAAAGTAGAGAGATTACGCTCTAATTGAAAATCAAAAGAAACTCCCAATTCATCATCCAATCCATTAAAATGGCCATTTCACTCAATTGATATGACTTGTTATTATAACGCGAGCATTTTCGTTTCATCATCAACGTCGTCGTCGTCATCTCTTCTTCTTCTTCTTTTCCTTGTGCTTATTGCTTTTTCTGCTGTGGTGATGATGATAACCCGAAAATAAAAATGAATTGAATTGAACTCTTTATATTCATCTCATCTCCTGCCTTGCACCATCGTCATCATCACACAACCAAGTTTCTGTTTTATATCAAAAGATAATAATGACGATGTAAAGTTGTGTGAGAAGTCAAATTAATTCATTCGACACACAACACAAAATAATATTTATTTTTTATTTTTATCATTTCTCGTTAATTTATGTAGATTTCATATCCTCATAATATTCACAGTCACACAACTAATTTAATAACTAACAAACAACGCGCATCAAATAAAAAACATTAAGATTCAGTCAACCATAACGTACCTCTATCACATACATTTTATACCAGATGGGCTTATTTGAGATAGATATGTACACGGCTTTGCCTTTTGCCTCAGTTTTTTATCGTGGAAAATTATATAGAAAATTGAAAGAAAATAACTTGAATTTTCCTGTTATATACGAATTAATAATAACGAACAAGAGTGTCCGCGCGATAGATATTAAAAATATATATAATGCTCCATGCTAAAGATGATGAAGTAGCTGCTGATGTGGTTGCTTGAAAGATGAGAAAGCAATAAATTAAATCACTTTGGGTGCCATACGTTATGTAAAAGGCAGGAATAAAAAAAACACAAGAAAAATTAGACTATCTATTTATCTCGGTAACTGAACTGAAAATGAACAGCAGCAGCAACAGCCTACACCACCACCAAACGTTTGTAACATAAACAGAAGAAGAGGCGTGCACGCATGGAATGGCATAAATTAAAATATTATTCGCCTACATTTCGAGAGAATTGAATGAGTTCAATAAGTAAAGTGTGTACACAGATCATGCTGAGTGACTATATAGCTGCTGCTGTGGTTTAGCAAATCTTGTTTGCTAAAAATGTACAAAGTAAGCTGAATTGTTTTAATGGATTTTAAAAAGTGATCTATTGGGATACGCTCAAAATTTGGCGTGTGTAATGTGTGTGTTAAGATTAGAACGCGAGGTAAATGGTAAATAGCACGCTTTTTTCGCGTATTGCAAAAAAATCTGTGTGTAGTTGAATGCAAAGAAAATTGCCATGTTAAAAGTTTTAAATGGGCATAACTAATTTTTCAGCAAACTCATAAATATTCACGTTCACACAATACATGCACACACGTCGTCCTAAAGAAAAAGATCTTGTCTTGGAGGAACATCTCCAACAACGTACCATGCTGCAAAATATTTCTTGACACATAAAACCGCGGTGTTTTTTGTATGCCTTCTTGGGGGTATGTGTGTTGAGACGAAAAAGAGATAAATTATTTTCTCTGCTCATGTGTTGAGTGGCAATCGCACTAATCTTTGCTTGGTTAAATGTCACAAAATGTCACCACGGGTCAAACGGAGGAGTATTGATTGAAAAACTCGTTTCGATTACTAACAAACGTGCACACTTGATTGTCAAACTGTAATAAAATATATTCATTATGTGCACAGCGAGTACAATTGCACATTAGTAACAAATTATTTTCAACTAGCCCAACAATAATTAATTGGTCCAAAATTATCACACTTTTATAACTACATTCCCGTTGTGAACAAAAATGTAAAGATGCTTAACATTATTTCTATTGAGATTCACCACCACACAGTTGTCAATTTTATTATGCAATTCAGTATTTCAGCAACGGTTCGTGTTTACTTATCTCCTCAAGAAAAAGCATTCAATTATTTTTCTTTACCGCTGTCGATTGATATATTATTTTCACCGCAAGAAAACACAAGGAGGACAATATGATGACAAGCTGGTACTGAATCATTGCGTGAAGAAGATGAAGCACACAGAAAAAAAATTGTGCCTGCTTCTACGTATTTCTCACCACTACATACACACGTGCCTTTTTTTCTTTCCACTCGGAATGAAATGATTTATGGGAAGAAAATATGCATAAACGTAAAATATGTTTGTATGAAAATTAGTTTTTATGTGCATCCTTGCAAGGTCAAGGGCCTTTTTTGTGAATGGTATAGTAGTAAAATGCAGTCAACTGCACTGCATGCATGCAATAAAAATGGGATAAAAACGTACCCAGAAAATTATCAATTAACCTTAAATATATGTGCATATTATGTGTGCATCATGTCAGACTAGCTGTAGTAGTACACAAGTATTTAACGGTGGTTTTCCTAATGTTACATTTTTTGTCTGAAACAAATGGTCTGACAGGCTGAAAACATAATAAAATAAATTACGGTCTAAATACTGCTACGTACTCTTTATGTATTTAGCGGAATACAAACCGAAACTGATCAGTAGTGGCATAAGTAGTAGCATATTTTTCCTTCGTGTAATTCAAAGTGACAAAATGTACAGCAATATATTTTATTTTTATGTCTATGTCCAATGCGATACTGCTAACACCAGCACCGCAGCAGAGTATAGCGTACAGTGTGGTTATTTGTGAAGAAGATCACATTGCCCATGCCGACTTTTTTGTGTCGGATAGCTTAGAGCAGGCAGCTAACAGAGAGATCCTTCTACAACTACTGCACTGGCAAGCAACCACCAAAACAGATAAAAATTCAACTTGCTATCCTCATCATGCCCACTTTCTGTCACCACCAGAAAGAGAACAGCAGACCAATACAATATTTTAGCTGTTTGTGTATGATGATATGGCAGAAATTGTTTACGACAAGAGCAACCCCTACAAAAATAATATTTTTAACCCTGTCATCTCATCTCTAAACTAAATCCAGCAGTAGTAAAAAGTACACGCGCACCCATCGATATTTAAGGGACACTTTTAAAGATACGCAGATACAAGTGTCCACTAATTTTTCCCCATGCGTGGCGGCAGCAGAACAACACAAAACTCTTGTGGTAGTAGCAATAAATATTACTGCAGAAAAAGAATCGAACAAACTTGTGGACAAGTTTTTCAAAACTGTGTATATCCACTTGACAAAATCATGTCCTCTTTCTGTACATAACTTTTCTCTGCTGCCGGTTTGTTTTGTCAAGGGTTGATATGATGAGACCATCAAGTGTACTTGAAAATGCGCACTTTTTCCCTTTGTGACATGACACGACAAACCGTTTTATTTACAAACTTGATGTTGTTATATTTATTTTTAGTGGGAACACTTGAAATACTTTATTTTTGATGCAAAAACGATTGTAAACGGATTCTTTTGCTTGTTGACCAAAATATATATATATATATTTGTAAAACTTACCCGTGACTGGGCCATGATGATTTCACAAAGCCCAGTAGAAATACGGGCCAACTAGGAAAAACTTTAATTCCTTATTTATATAAATGTGCTTTGCACACACCACCACCAAGACCACTAAAGCACAAAATAACACTTTTTTTGTAACAACTTTTTTAAGAAGAATAAAATTTACTCACTTGAAGAATTTTACATGGATAAAATAGTCATTTTGAAGAGAAAAAACGTGATTTTTTACACCGGCTTATCTAGTATAATTCATCTGTAATAAAAAATACACACGAAGAAGAAAACACACTAAAAAATGTTTAAGTCCAGTTTCTTTTCCTAGAAGAAATTCCGTTGATGAAGATGACGATGATAAAAGTTTTCACAGTAGTACCTAAACAGTTCCTTCACATAAATTCCTTTTTCTCTCACTTTGGTGTAAAACACGTGTATATTATACGCTCTCTGTGTGTGTACAATATGGATTATGATCCACAAAATTTTTATTGACCTTATTCGTACATAAACCCCTTTTTATTTTGGGTAAATGGTAAAATGACCTTCTACACTGTGTCGACGAGCATGTTGTTGCTGGTGCGCTGATAAAGATGATCCTTCCTTCCTTCTCGTTACCTCGAAAATTTACAACTTTTATATTGACTTGTCAAATTTTATGATATTTCTCACTTGTTTCCTTTTTATTGTTGTTGTGTTGCGTTTCACTGACTTTGGTGCATGCAATGCAGAGAGCTACTGCAGTTTCACTTGAGACACTTTTGCTTATTATTATTCCCTTCCTTTGTAAACTGCCAAAGTAAACATTACATTCATCTTCTTATTATCATCATCGTTTGCCCCTATGCATCTTTTCTCTCCTGATCTCCTTTAAATTGCTCTTTTGTAATATTTTTATTATTAGGATTAGGGAATTATATATATTGCTATTATTACTATGCCCTATCTATTCCTCTTCCTTTTTTTCAGGTGAGTCGTTTAGCTTAAAGAGCAATAAATATATATTGTTAATTTATTTATTGTATCTCTGCGTATCTTGAAAATAATGATGATACGATCCACTTTTATATATTTTTTCTTTGGATTTTATTTTTTGCATTCATCTGCGCAGTTCAAGGGGAAAAGTAAACAAAAATTCAGTTATTATTATTATTGTTAAGTTTCCTCCACATCATTTTTCCTCATATATATTGCCTCTACATATATACTCATGTAATAACAATGACAATAAAATTCCTAAATGTTGTAATCGTAACAATCATCTGTGCGATTCTACTGTAAAAGGGGCAACAATATTCAAGTTGGCTTGCATTTAAAAGTGTACGTGTTATAAATATATTTATAATATACTATGTTTGTTGTACGTGTGCTATTATTGTATGTAGCGTTTAAGGAAGGTTGACACTCTGTGAAACAAACGCTTGATTTATAGCTTTCTACTGCTTCTGCTCTGTGTGTATATATCGCTGGTGTTCAACTTGCAATAACAAACAAAAGCACACAGAGAGGACCCGGCATTAAACGTCCACCACGACTTGGTAAGCAGCGTTGTTGCTCTTTAATACTTTTACTTTAACACACACTCGGAAAACTTGATGCTACTGTTGCTGGATGAAGGAGGATGCTGATGATGAGTAGCACAAAATGCTTGATATTATTAATAATATGCATATATGTAAAAATGCACACAGCTTCTTCTTTTACTTCACAAGATGAGATCCTTTTTTATAGAGAGAATTTGAAAACACTTTTATTGTGAAAATGGCAAAAGAGTTTTCTCCGGTTTTTTAGCAGCGGTGTAGCACGTTGCACACGTTTATTAGAAGGGACGCTGATGATGATGAAAAAGAAGAAGTAGCTTCTTGAAATGAATTATGGATTTTTATCTTTCCTTTTTGTACCGGCTAATAATATATTACTTTTTTCTGTTCACTTGCAATTATAAAGCACGTTGCTGCTGCTGCTGCTTTGCCGCTTATGACACTGTTGAAAGTTCCAAAAAAATCTCACTTTCTTTTCAGTAAAAAAATTGAAAATTATCTTTTATTCTTGATATATAAATTTAAACTTTTTTTCTCGTATACTTGAATAAGTCACTTTAGTTAAATATTTGTGTGTTGTATGTGATGATGATCTACCTTAAGGTACAAAATTGTTGAGTACTACAAACACGACAGGGTTGTTGTATCATCAAGTTGCGTTGTAGTAGGACTATGTCCTTGTGTACAGACTGTCACCACAAGACTGACAAATGATTATCTCCAGTTGACTGACTGACTGTTGAGTTGAGTGAGTGACTGCAAGCAATGAAATGTTACTGCTCCTGCCAAGCAGACCTAAAGAGCATGTGAGTAGTAGGACAGAGATATAATATGCAGTTGTAGTAGGCTGGCAGGCAGAGAGAAGAGCTCTCTGAGAGAACAGGAATAATAATAATAACACACACTGTTATACAGAGATTATATGATTATTACTCTGTTTTTGTTGTAGTGGGTATTGGTTATAATGTGTTGACTCTCTGCTGATCTATCTCTCTGACTCTTTTTGCTTTTCTGCTCCTGCTGCTGGTCTCACTCTCTTCCCCTCTTGTCTCCTGCCAAAATAATATGCTCTTTGTGTGCTCCGTGATCTATATTATTATTATGTATGTATTTATTATTGTACGCATCAGCAGGAATAAGGCAGCAGGCAAGGGAGAGAATATTGCGGTGATGATGACGATGATGAGAAGAAAGAGCACGTTTATACGCTCAGCAAAACTTCTCTCTTCTTGGCAAAGCTGCACAGCACAACAGGAACAAGGCAACTCTTGACTACCCCAACGCTGGGCTCATACTAAAAAGTACAAAGCACATTACAAGCTTTTGTGTGAACACACTCTTCACTTCTCAGTCAACACGGCAGGCAGGCAGAGAGAGCTGAAGAGTGCAGTGCTTTTTGTACAGTACAACACCACACCAAAAAAATGTATATATAGTCGACGTAGTAGTATCGGTGGTGGTGGTAGTGTTGTCGTCGTTCCTGAAGTAGACGTAAAAGTTTATATTATGTGGAATGGAGAGTAATAATAATAATGTGTCTGTCCTCTCCTCCTCCTCCTCTTTTCTTTTCCACTTCTTCTCTTTTGAACGTGCTCTCCTCTCAACACTCTCAACTTGAAAAAATGGAAAGAAAACTGATGTGATGTGATACGCTATGCTCAACTCACATGCACAATCATGTTACGCACACTGTCTTGGAGTACAATGCAAAGTTATTTACACGAATCAGTCAAATCGGATCGGACTACCCCAGAAAGTCAAACTTGTGTCAAATGGCAAAGTCTGTGTCGTGGTGGGTGAGTATTGATGAAAGCAGAAAGATGCCGCAAAATTTTTATATATAGCTTCTTATTTTTTGTCGTATACAGGTGTATTAACTTATTATATCGTATTTGTATCACTTTTCCCCTAAAATGCAATTCGCAATAATTTGGACGTACCTTCTTCAATCGTATACATTTGTGCTAAATAAAGTAGGATTATATTCTTGTCAAATCATGTTAGATATTTTTATGCTTTCTGATCAAGTGATCAGTGTCAGATTAACGTCTGTTTTTCTTCCCCTTTAATAGTGCTGATGATATACACTGCAGGTGCAATGCACTTTTTTTACGCACACACATACAAAAAATAATAATAATATTTTTGCACTTTTGCTTTTTTTGTGTAAAAGGAGAATTAAAAAAGACAGCTGGAAATATAAAAAGTAGAGGAGAATATAGCGGTATGGTCTGATGGTAATAAAAAAGCCGGTACGGATGATTAATGATAGGTGATATAGTAGGAAAGGAAGAAATAAGGAATAATATATTTTTGTATGAATGTCTCTAGGAGAGCTTCGCTAAAGCTGGCACTCTACTTTGTTTCCTCCCTCAAATCTAAATAGGGCCACTGGAGCACTATCTTACGTGAAAAATGTTCAAACTGTTGGGTTTTTAATGTTTGTTGAGGGTACCCAACAATGCAATGACGGCAACGATGATGATGATGATGACGATAATGGGTATTGTTATTGGTGTAAAATAAAAAGTGTACAAAGTATATAAACGAGCTTGTAAAATTATACGGTTGTGCCGGTTGTATAAATGCCTATACCTGCGCTGATGTTGCTAAACGCTGCGCTTGTGTATCTAAAGATCAAGTTTTTCTTCTTGACTTGGCTGATGCTTCTGGAGTATTTGATAATATGTAAGTAACAAGCAGAAAAGCTTTATAAGGAACAACAAACAAGAATAAAAAAGACGAGGAACACATGGACGCACGTCGTGCACTGCCACAGGATTGTCAATCATCGGCCCTTCTCTCTCTCTCTCTTTCATCTTTATATTTTTTCGTTTTTTTTCTTTCTTCAAGAATGGATAGATAGCTAGTAGTAGTGTGGATACTTACTAGCTATCTGCATTTATATGTAGGCTCTTTGTACATGACAGCATGCACCAAGGAAAACGACGATGATGAAGAATGCAATCCTTTTGAGTAAAGGAGACATAGAAGCCAAAAGTAAATGTGTGTGTGAGCATTATAATAAGAGAGGAATATGAGCTTGTGTGTGTGTGAGAGGGAGAAGATGACGATACGACGAAGCTACATGCATGCCATCCATACGAACTTGTTTGATGCACAAGTCAAGTCATTCAGCCAGCTTTTTTGGAGGAAGAGTTGAGCCATGAGCAATAAGCAGTGTTTACCGTAGTACTGGTGGAGTGGTAGAGCGAGCACCACGTAAACGTAGCATGAGCAAGTTGTAGTAGTGGTAGTAAAGCTATTATATTATATATATGTGTGTGAGGGAGCGAGTAAAGCTGTAGAAAAGTTTTTAATGGATAAGCTGTCAGAAAGTTGAAGAGAAGGAGGAACTCGTCTTTCCATCTTCCACAGTCAGAAAAAAGAACTCCATTTGGGGGCCACCAGAAACAAGGCGGTGATCTCTGGCTTGGATACGCCTTTCCTCACAAATATCCACTTGCCAACCACCAACCCATTCCACATCCGCGCCCACTACTCTGCAAAAACTTCACTCACACGTTCACTATTTCTTCTCAGCTCTCACACAAAACAGTTCGTCTCTCTCTCTCTCATACACACACAAAACAAGCTCAACTTCTCTCTCTCCCTAGCTTGCTCGCTTCTCTTATGCCGTGTGCTGCTATTGCTGTTCACTCTATTCTTTCATAACAGAATATAATGCATTATATATAAGAGCACTACTCACTCACTCTGCCTGGCTGCTATGTAATATGTGTGTGCTTTGCAGACATCTCTCTTTACTTATTATAATTCTGCATAAAAGCATTCATATAACATAAGCATATCTATAATATATTACGCTTTTATATAACATTGCCGCGCCGCCACTAGCAAAAAAAAAGTTTTTTCAAACTCGACTACTCTCTCTCTAGCGCTAGAGTTTCGTCTCATTCTCCTCTGTTCGTATCGTCGTGTAGTCGTCGCTCGTAGATGAAATGATGTTCGTTTTCTCTCTGGCTCTTCTCTCTCTTTTCAGCTTATTTTCCTTTTTTCCTGGTCATGTTATTTTCGCTGCTGTGAACCGTTTTTCCTTCTTGTTTCGCTAAAAAGGCTTTTTCCAACAAAAACTAGGCAGAGAGAGAGAGAAAAAGAGAAGAAGCCTTTGAGCCTTTATGTATTATGCACAAGCTTCTTTTCCTGAACACACTGATAGATATGAACCGAGAGAGAAAATTTTTTTTACAGAGAGATAGCCTTCTTCTCAAGCAAGTAGTTTACCCATTTTCTTCAAGAGAGAAAATATTGCATAGAAAAACATTATATAGGTGGGTTTATATACCTAAGAGGCATGTACATAAGTTGGATATTTTATCTTCAAAAAACTTCCTTCTTGTTTCTTGAGTTGAGTGTCATTTCCATTCACTCGTCTTTCTTGCTCTCCTTCTTCTGGCCGTATTTTTTAAAAAGAGGAGAAGAGAGAAGTTTTACGTTTTTACGTACGTGCATAATGTCCTGTCGTAACCATAAAACTGTCACCTGAAAATGTTCCCCTTGCTCTTGAAAGCACTGGGCATATATACACAGAGACTTTGCCGCTGCTGCTGCTGGCTGGATGGAGAGTTGAAGTGAAAGTAAAAACGGACGAGGAGGAGGCGGGGAGAGGAACAAGTAAATAGAATGAAATGAGATGAAAATGGATGAATGAGAAAATATGCAGTTGTTGGTGGTGTTCTCAAGCTCTCTCTCTCTCTCTCCTTGCTATCTTTCTCCCACTCTGTCTGTGGGAATTTTCCAGAGGTTTGTGTAAAAATCAAGAAAGTTTTTTTTATTTAAAGAGTTGTGTTGTGGGTGGAGGGTGAAAAGGTCCTTAATGTGGTTTTTATACAATTCGCGTGGTTAGTTTTAAAATAAAAAAAGTTTATTTCAAGAATAAAATGTAAAGTAAAAGTTTTGACGAGTCCGTTGACAATCAGGAGAGATGTATGTGTGTATATTTTGTACAAAAAAAAAATATGTAGAAGATTTAAAAGATTTTTTTGAGACAGAAAAAAATGCAAAATATATTATCTATTTTAAAATTCCCGTTTATTGTCTGTAAAGTAAAACATTGTTATCCTCCCGCATCCTCCTGTGAAAATAAAATGAAAATTAAGTTTTTTTTACATTTACTCCTTCTCATTTCATTTCACATATTATAAGTATATATTTTGCATCAGACACCAAGAGACCAAACAACTCAGTAGGCAAAAAGGGAAACCAACAAAGAAGAGGATGATGTTGATGGTGCTGGGATAACAGTATAAGGTTCATAAAACTGTACAAACTGTCACTTGAATAAAATTAATGATTATATATGTATGCCTTTCTCTCTCTCTCTCTCTCTCTCTTGGTACAAAACTGTGGAGAGACACCCACTACTACTTATACTCTGTGCAACTCCACACCGCACGTACCATTCCTAGTCAATGGAGAATATTTCGTCGTTTTATGGTGGAATCCCACCGATATGTTATTACTTTACGTGTGCCATCATCATCATCAGCAGCAGCACCACAGCCAGTTTTCATGGTATGCACAAATTTTATAGGTGTATAGGTATTTTTCTTCTTCATACGCGTGTGTGTGTGTATACGTGTTCATCTGCCTCCCTCTCTCTTACTTACTATATGTTATCAACAGTAAATCATTAAGTTTTTTTCTCGCATGACACTTGCAAGGTCGTTCGTTGGCATTTACAAACACAACTAGTCAGACAGAGTGTACTACCACCACCACCGTCATCATGTCATATATTTCTACACGCAGTGATTAAGTTTTATGAGTAATAACTTTTTTAGGTGTAAATATATTCATTTGTAAAGAAGGCGGTTTGTGTGTGCATTTGTCTGTACGGCTTTGCATGACTTTTCCATTGAAAATTTCATTGAATTCATTCATCCTCGTCATTGTGACGATGATGATGATGATCATGTTCCCTACTGCCTTACTGACTGACTGACTTTTTCACTGACTGCGGGAAAAACTACTGCTGAGAGTTGAGTGACGGACGGTCAATCATTCATTTATACCACATATTATGTACAGTCTATATTATATATCACAATGACGATGATGATGATGAAGAATGATGCCACACCGCCACAACCGCTAAATCCTCTTTAGCCAAAAAAGCAAACCACAAGAACACCTTCAGCCCTTTCTGTCAGTCACTCTCACTGTAGCTATCTGACTAAAGTTGTGTAACAAAAGCAAAGTCATCCAAGTCATGTCATGTCAGTCAAAAATAAAAACTTTTTCACTGAGTGAGTATGTGTGTGTATGTACTTTGCTGATATGTTTTTGTACTGTTGCCGGTAGGGAGGCTGTTGGTGCTGCTGCTGTTAAGCAATATTGACTAAAAGAGTTGATGAAGTGAGAAAATGACAAATTGATAGTCAATTTCTTTTCTCTTTTCCCTTTTCCTCTTTATCCTTTCTCTCTGCTCTGCTGCATGTGTAAGGACGTCCAAAAAGTGACATCCGGATTGACGGGGCAAATGATGCTCGGCTGCTGCCTGCCTTCTTGCTGTCGTCACTTTTGATTCTTCTTCTTCGTCTTCATCATCATCAACATGGCATAAGAAGAGGAGGAAACTGTTGCCTTATTTTTACACACACACACATACCACCACACATCACTTACTTAAAAAGATACATTGGAGATTGGATTTAACACTTTATGACCTCAAAGTTGACATGACGTGTACTTGACTTGATGATGCTGCTGGTTGCTTGTGTACGAATAATAAAGCAGAAACTAAAATGGAGTGACAGGCTAAACAGGCATTTTTTTAAAAAAAGACGAATCTCCAGTTTTCCCTGCCAGCCAAGTGCCAAAAAACTATTTTATTTTAAAGAGAAAGATTAGCCTTTCCTTCCTTTTTTGCCTGGATGACATGCCACGATCCTTAAAATGAACTTTTCCCCTGGTGAACAGGAATTACCATTCAAGAACAAAAGTGAATTTTGCCTTGTTTACCTAAAACATTCCTTGCCTTCAGGAAGAAGACACAAGACATGTATTTTTAATAAGAAGAAGAAGGAGCAGATTGATATCTTACGTCACACCACCAGCCAACCAAGTAACCAACCACCACCACATAAACCGCCAATCATTCATTTTACCAAGCATCGTTTTCCAGAAGGCTCTCCTCTGCATGTTTTTTAGCTTGTTGGATTCATTGATTGATGATTTTTCTCCAAGAAAATAAATCTTTTCGACATGATGATATTCCTACGCTCTATCCCATCAACTTTTCCAGCCATAAAAAAAGGTCTTGCTGATTCCTTATACATACATACTAGTCATGTCTGTTTTTCTTGATTCTCTTGTCTGTTTACTTGTATTTCAGCTTTGTTGTAAAAAAAGATTGCATTTTATTCTTCTTCTTAAGATTATCCATTATCTTCAATTTTCTAGACATAATATCATCAAAAACTAACAATAAAAGTGAATACCCAACAGCACTCATCCTCATATGCCAGATGCATAGGATATGCCTATACGCTTATGCTTAGGCACACCTTATTATCCTTTCTTATTGCTTGTTTCCGACGTGAAGTAACTTGTCGGTCGGTTCGTTAGAAGAAAGATGAGCTTTTGCTCTGCTGTCGCCTTTTTGCTACTGATCCCTTCATTCATTTCATTTTCTCACCCACACATATACTATCACACCAGAGCAGAAAATTGACTTTTTTGGCCGACAATATGAAGATGAAATGGAGGAGAAGAAGCAAATATTACAAAGAAAGACTAGGATTATGTGGAAGCAGAAAGGAAGACGACTCGTTGGTGCTGCTCGCATATTTGTATGCTACGTTTTATGCAGCTTTATCTTTTTCTGCTTCACATTAACCAAAAAAGTCAATAAGTCGGGTTTCGATCATTCCATTCCAGTACACCTATTTACTTCTTTTCTCTACTGACATGTGTGATAAGGTAATAGAAACTGCAGAAAGAGCAATGCCTATTTCGTATAATATATTATGTACACTGTTGTATGTATTGGAAAAGCTCTAGCACGAAAAAAAAACAAGTCAAAGTCAAGTAAAAAAATGTGTAAAGACGACATTGCATGCATGTATGCACCGTGGTTCAGTTTCAGTCAATGTATTAAATGGAGGTACATGTTTTCTTTCGTGAAAAAAGGGAGAAGGGGGAAAAGGAGAAATCAATCAATGACAGACAGACAAGCAGAAGTCCAAACAGAAAATAAAGAGCGAGTGAGAGTCAAAGAAGCAAATAGGCTGGAAGCAAGAAGTTTTCGTTTGTAAAACCGTCGTCATCCTCTTCTTCTCCTCCTCATTCTCATCATCGTCATCCTGTTCCTGGGATGATGATCATGATGATTGGAGTGAGAGAGAGAGAGAGAGAGAAACAAACATGAAAAAACATGAAGAGTGAATATGTCCGTGTCTGTGTAGCACATCAAAAGGGAATTCTGGTGTAGAGGAAGAAAGAATATTGAGTGAGCAGCGCAGTGAATGTTTTTACTTTCCAGCTTTTTTCAAACAGGAAAAAGAGTCCAAAGAGAGAGAGAGAGAGAGAGAGACGAAAGTCATGGATGATGATAAAAGGATAAAAAGTTGAAATGTTGACTGGAGGGCATCACATCACATACATTGGACCTACTCACTTCACTCACTCAGTCCCTCTAATACCATATCATAGTACATTTTATGTAATCGCACAAAGTAATCATATTAGTGCCAGCGCGGCGAACATTGGGTAGTAGATAGATAGATATAGAGAAACTAATATAAAGAAACCAAAAGGATGAGAAGACCACTTACTGGACATACATAATGTAATGGCATGTGATCTAGTCATATTACTTATCAGAAAGCATTGGAAAGTATGTAATATCATTCTCCTCCTTGCAATTCATTTGCCATCATCATCATCATCATCGTCGTAGTCGGGACTTTTTTTTTGGTAAAAAACCACCAAAAAGTGCTACATACACGAAAAAAGTAGCAAACGTTATAATATGTAATATCATGGCATCATGGTGGTAGTCTTCTTGATATCATCATCGTGATGGCAAAATGTTACATGGGCATGTAAAAAATAGTAAAGTAGCAGAGCAGTCGAGGTAGTTGTGTGGTTGTGTTCTTATACGCAGTACTTGGTAGCAAAAAGGCAAAAGCAGGCAGGTCGATAGGAGACAGACATCCTCATCTCAGTCAAATCCGATCACTCGACTCGACGATTCAAAACGACGGCGACGCGTGTGCTCTACTCCTCTTGTACATTTTTTTGCTGTTTTTTTATACTTTTCTTTCTTTTTGGCTCTCTAGAGTCGCCTTGAAATATAAACAGCACGTATGAAGGCAGTACGATGAACATAAAATTGTGATAACGATGAAGGATACGAATGCTACGATATGAGATGGAAGAAGCTTTATTTGGTTTTGCTTTTTTGAATGCATTTCATGTCCACAATTTTGCAAGCGCACCCAGTAAGTTAAAAATTATGTAGTATTACTTTTTCTTGAAGTGCACCTGCTGATGAGCAATACAAGACGAGTGTGTCGAGATTCGAGACCACACAAATCGGCAACAACGGAAAGGTTGGTCGGGAAAGTCAAGTCATCATACAAGCCAGTTCGGTTGGCCTTGTAATCTGTCTGTTAATTTGATGTCGCTGAGAAGAGAATGTTATCGGTGTATTAAAAGTTGATTGACCCCATTAAGCCTTTAGTTTTATTAATTTATTGTGAACTGATGAACTTTTAGTTCGTAAGCCCCTTATGGAATGGAGGCATTTAAGAAATGATATTCATAAATTAGGTTAGTGGGAAACGATATGCTATTTCTTATGTGATGAAATTTCAGGTGAAAGGAGAACGATATCGAATGTCGAAGTAGTTAATTATTTCTGTGAACACTTAGAATGCAGAAACACGGATGGTTTGCCTCTTTATGTTCAGTAAATAATTTTTGAATCTTAAGATGAGAAATGTACAAAAATCGTCAGAAATGGGCTCGACCTACACCATGTAAAGAACAAGTCAAGTTTGACGTGATATGTCAAGTGAAAAATGGACGCAATACGATATGATATTGCACGAGGAATAATGGGTAGGTAATTATTGTGTTAGTGCAATCATTGTTTTGTGCAATTTGCAAATTGAAGGTAGGTAAAATAGGGGTAACGGGAGAAAGAAAGATAACGATACATACATATCCACAGGTGTTGTATGTAAATCGGATGCGACCACGAAGTATAAGAAATAGTTTCAGAAATCATTTACCATTGCCTTAAATGTTTTAAAATGACGTAACACCATAAATAAGTACGTGCAATCATAATCTTGAAGCTATTAGCTTGCCCTGTTGTACATCATTTGTATTTTACTTCAAAGTAAAGTGCGACAGTTAAAAAATGTGAGATTTCAGATGCACAAGCAGATATTGTAAAATTAATAATGGTGTTATGCATTTGGTTCGATTCAAACAAATGTCAAATGTCATTTCAAATAGCGAAACATATGTTCCCACATTATTTCAATGCAAAACATGAATCTTCCATTTATAATTTAATAGGATATTGATGCTTTGATATTATTTTATGCGCAAAGGTTTTCAATATTAAAATGAACAATTTCTCTGATTAAAGATTGAATAGCCATTCATCAATATAGTCTATGCGCCTTCTCATCAACAATGTACCTTTAAAATTGATACGAATTAAAATACCAAATTATTAGTTTCATTTTCAATGACTCCTTTATTGATTCACAACCAGCTAGAGTGAATGCATTCCCGAGATTATCAAAGTGGTTCAACCTCAGCTGCTGCACTAAACCAATTTACATAAAGGTGTTAAAAATGGATTATGAAAATCCTACCGCCACCCAGGCCAGGCGCCCATCTTTTACTAATACCAGCTTACACCATGGGAAAATATAAAATACATGTCCTATGTCGCCATTGCAGTATTTTTGTATCGACCACCGGGGCCCATAACTTTTGTATCAATTCTTATCCTCTTGTTACTTTTAATTTTTTGTGTCTTTTATCCATTAATTCATTTACAATATATAAAGCACGCATTTATTAATAGCAACAGTGAACATACCTATCTATACACACTTGAATAGTTTTGGCTTTTTGACCTTTTTTCTTTCTTTTCCTTTCAATTTTCTTCGTCTTCCCTTCAATTATTTTTTTGTGACGACCGTAAAGAGGCAAAAAGGTAAATGGATTTTGTGTGAAAGCCCGATTATGGCTATTATTATTATTACGATGATTATCATATTAAACGTTTATATGTACCTACATCATACACATTTAATATTAATAATCAGTCCGTAATCCTATTCTCTTTCACAGTTGAAGCTGAAATCCACAACTACCTACCGAGCACATCAGCTTTTTTTACAGAAAAAAACCAAAACCAACTGAATGTAACAAAAATGTTGTCTTTTCATGTATACCTTGAAACAGCAGGAGATGCACACAGCAGAGAAAAGAGAGTGTTTCTAAAAACTTGAGTCCCATCGTTCCGTCGTCGTCCCTTCATTCTCATCGGCAGTCCGTCACTCATTTTTTTCGTCTTGATACCAAAAACATGGCATATTATGTGTGTCTATGATGCATTCCTTTATGTAGATGACAACAAAGGCATCGTCCTCATATTACACACTCTCAGGGGGGACATGTATAAATGCTTGCATGCACGCAGGTTATTTTTTTCTTCTTCTTTGAATACATTTTCTTTTTAAAAAATATATTTTGGCCTTTTGTTATTTGGTGACGGGAGCCTTACTGCTTGCTTGGTTCTCTTTAGCTCTTGGTGTGCAAACCCACCGCAGTGTGTACGGTTGGTGAAGATATGATACTTTTCATTGGAAAAAATGAAATATTTCCTTTTCTAACGAAAAAATATATGATTTTTTAAGCAAGGAAAAAGGTTTTTTTCTCTTTGTACGATTTATTGTGTTGTGATGTACTCGTCGAATATTCGGTGAGTGTCGTATGGGATATATTATATGTATGTATGCTGCTGCGCGTAAATCTGGCGACAATGACACACGGGAAAAGTGAACCCCTCATCATTTTATTATGAGCAATGGCAGCAAATATAATGAATTCCACCTGGGCATTATCATCTTTGTCAACATAGGTGTTCCTCAATAATAATACGTGTGTATTTTTTCATATTTTATGGGGAAAAGAGGAGAATGGTGATGGTGATCATTGGAGATGATTGTCGTAATAACAATAAAAAGGACAATTTAAAAGTGCCTGGTGACTTTTTAAAGAGGGAAATGAGATGAGCAGAGTAGGCTTCATGGGGGTCAAGAATATAAAATCGCTGCTGCTGCTGTGTGTACTATGCTTTTGGCTTCTTATTTTTCTTCTTTTTTGAAATAAGAGAAAGATTTATCCAAGGGATAAAATCAAATGGAGACAGACTTTTGATAAGAATATTTTTGCAATTTCTACACAAAACATGTTTTTAAGTTTAATAAAAAAATCATGATGATTTTACAAGGATGACGATCATCAACATATGATCAAAATGATCACTTTTAATCTTGGACGTCAGCAAATAAGAGAAAAATTTATTGGGTGGATGATAATCTTGTGCCATATATCCATTGCATCCGAGGAGAAAAGTCTTGACATGTCACGTTCTTTGTATCTTTAAAAAAAATATGCATTCACGAACATTGCACCACACAATATTTTGCAGTGTAACAAGACAAGACACAAAATAACGCAACAAGAATGCGCTCAACCTGTCACGGGGACACGCGAGACGTACATGAAAAAATATATATAAACGTATTTTATCGAAGAATAAATTTTAAAAGTGTAATCGTACCTGGTTTTTTCTTGGCTGACGTGCGTGTGTTGTGTTGTGGCATTTTGTTGATCTTGGTGCCACGGATGCCAAAAAAAGTGCGATGTTTGCCATTTTTATTACAACTGTTTCTCTGTATATCGATATCAAGATGAATTTGTACATGAGCGCATGCAAATGTTGGAAACAAGATGATAAGTTTACTTATGTGGTTATGTTGCTACTATATTATATTTCCAAACTTATTTTCACCATTAGCCCAGCAGCAGCTAGAGAAGTCAGATTAGCGCACAACCGGTGCAGCAGCCTGCTTTGATATTCATCACGCATCCAAGATCATCCTCTCTGCTTCTGCTGCTGTCTCAAAGAAAAGGAATGAGTGGCTCACGGAATCCTGAATATTTGTGAATGCGGTTGCTGTGAAATGTGACATGATCAAAAGCGGCAGTTGACAGAGCATCTCTCCGCTGCTGTGGTATATGTTATTTCGATATTTGATTTTCAAAAAGTCACACACGGCAACTGATATGGTATACCGTAGAATTCGTCTTTGCAAGTAACAAAACTCAAACACTGCTCTGTACCCTACAACTCTAGTTAACCCTTAAAATTCTCAGCTCTTCAATGTTTTAAACTTTTAACATGCAATTTCCAGGCAAATCGTCGTTTCGTCAAATGTCAAGAAGCCATTTTGTGCTCGCCAGCGCCCTGGCAAATCGACCCATGTAAGGCGGATCGCATAAATTATGGTAATACGTTCATTTCTCCTTCCATAATAATAAGCATTCATTCAAATAGTATTGTATATGAATTTGCACCAATGTCTTGTGCAAAAGGTTTATCAGCAGTTTCATTGGAAAGAAAGCCATAAAGAAAGCGATGCAAACTACTCACCTGCTCCTTTACTCATCTACCCTTGCATTGCCGTAATGATATCTTGATGTCCCATCACAGTCATCATCAAAATCATCAGCGTCTCTTGTCTTCAACCAGATAATCATGATTCTCATTCTTATTTCAGTTGCAGCTACTACCACTGCACCGTACCATTATACATTCTTACAATTTACCCTTTCCTTCTTATCTTTTATGATATTCTTGTTACAAAGATAAAAATTTCATTCATTTTACTCAACTCGCATACAAAAAGTCGTAGTCAGTCATCTCAGTCCAAAATCTGAGCGAGTCTCATTCTGGAAATCATAATACTACCCCATGTCACGCTAAAGAGGTATAAAGGTCAACAACAAAACCAATTGTATTTCTCGTACCACACATTAGTCGTGTGTAGGTCTGCTCTGCCTAGCCTGTGACTTCTTCCTACGCACATTTTATGTGCCCATTCAAACGTGCATAATAACAATAATCATAACAATAAAAATACACCAACCACCACCACCACACCACCATATCAGCATCGTTCTCATCACACCGGCATATCATACATTTCGTTGACTATAGTCAGCTCGTACCCCCAAAAAAATGTACCCACCTATTCCTTTGCTTTCCTAAAGCAAATGTCACATAACGAGGAATTCTTTTCATTTTCTCCTTTGCGGCCATCACAAAATCAAAAACTCCTTTTCTCTATTCATTCCTAATATTTTTTCAGGTTTTAATGAATAATAGCCAAAAAATCTGACAAAACAAACAATTTAAATTCACTACAAGATTTCGCGTGAAGATTTCAACATGTTGATGATGACGAAGGAAAAAGAGGAAAAGACAAGTTGTTAAAATGTACTGGTTATAATATAGGCTGATTTGACATTCCTTTTCGGTCTACACACGGCTAATCTTAAACTATAACATACATAACATCATACATGACAAGAGCGATCCGATACAGATATTATTAGTAATACATACACCCAAATTACAAATGTACATACAATATCTGTATTTTGACTGCTTGAGTGAGTGTGTCTGATCATCTTTTTGATGTTGGTTGACCATATTATACTTGACCGTTTATCTTTATTGAAGTAAAAGGAAGCCCTCTCGGTCTCGGTGTGTGCTGTCCATCTTTTTCTTTTTGACTTTGTGACTGACTAACTGGTTAAATGGGAGTACGAGAGCGAGATAGAGAAGAGAGAAGACGCTCATTAAGGACAAGTTTTTTTTCTTGAATGGTCAATAAGAATGCTCATAATAAGACGATTCTTGTCACATGGAAATGGCCGTAAACGAGGCAGCTTCAGTACACACAAAAAAAATACAAAACTTTGTTTGACTGACTGACTAAACTTGAGTGAGAGAGAGGGAAGTTGACTTGTCCCATAATAATAACAATAGTCATAATAATAATCATCATTGCGTTGGACAACAGTAACAACAAACCTTTTTTGTGTTACGAGAGAGGTGGAAGAGAGGACGACAACAGAAGAAAATTGTGTAGCATCATAATAAGAACAAGACAGAGACAAGCCATTTATTTGACACATGGGCAGTTGTAATAATAATGGTAATGCCTAAATGTACACATACCAAAAACCTACCTTTTCTTAGATATATACTTGTAGAAAAGGTAAGTATCAATCCATCCAAAATACCCTAAACAGCCGTGATAATAATTTTCTTCGGATGGCTAACTAAAACTGGATATCATTTTCTCTCTCGCTCTTTGGTCTGCCGTTATGGCTCATTTTATGCGTATTATAAAGATAACCAGATTGACCATTAACAGTAGTTGATGATATACATAATAAAAAGGGTTAGATTATATAGGTACGGTCAGAATGTGCTTATATGGATGTTGCAGTGGCTATTAGAATTAGTTGACTTATAAACCATTACCGCAATCACAACAATAAATGATAATCAGCAGCAGCAGCAACTGCAGCAAGTGGCAACTAGAATATATGGCTTCTATTTAATTTTCTTCCAGCTTTGCATGCACTTGATGGTTTTGATGGTCAAACATCAACAATAAACGAAATGGGTATGCAGAGGTATGAAATGGTCATTGAGCACACACACACACACACAAGCAGCGAAAGGACTTTTTATTGTAACGAGCAAGGATTGAAAATGAAGACGAGGTCTCTCTCATTTCGTTTTCTGATTTCTTTGCGAGATTAGCAGGCAGAGGGTACATTATAAACTTGTAAGTAAATCGACTACAAAAAAAGGAAGGATAAGAAGGGTAGAAGAAGGGACATGATAATAATAACAATCATTAAGAATTACAGTGAACTTCTTATTAATTCCCGAGAGTGAGTAGTCCACACAAAGCAAAACAAGTTGGCTTTTTGGTCATGTTAGGAATGTCTATTCATTGGTCAGCAGCAGTCAACAGAAGTAATAATAATCAGGCAGAAAGGAAATGAGCCCAATTTCCCATTTGCGTGTGCATGTTCGACCATGAATGAGAATGAAGACTGAAAAGCTTACACATAATGATTTTATTATTATTATAAGCATTTTTATTTTCATGTTGTTATTCTTGTAATTCTTGTGTGGGCATTTCGTTGATAACACACGTACCATGTTCACTCTACACCGTCGTCGTCAATGAATAAACTTGTTATTTAACTTTATGTGCAAACTCATTCGAAATGAGTAAAAAGGCTTTTTGTGGAAAAAAAGAAGGAGCAGTTACTATTTTTTGCTTCTTTGCCAAATGACCAGTGGCCAAGCAAAAAAAGAAAACTTATGTGAATAGTACAGTCTTTTTACTCATGTCGCGAGTTGTATTGAATACTGGCGACAAAATGTATTAGTCCGGTCCAGAGAACGCCGCGCCGGAGAGATTTCTTTTAATAATTTGCGTACTGTGTATGCGCATTAGTAAAAAATGTAAACATGAAATAAAAAGGATTACAGCAAAAGTGCAGACAGGGAGAGGAGGAGTAGGAGGACATACCACCGGGAAGGATTTTTTCTGAATGAATGAACTTTTTTCTCTCCTTATTTTAAGAAAATAGCCACCAGAAATTAAATGGGAGAAAAAATTGTCTGAGAGTAGCTTTATGAGAGTTTAAAAAAGAGGCATATAATATATTATGTCGTGCACTTGTGCAGCGGGCCTTTCTTCTTGATAGCTATATGTATACATGTAAGCAATAAGCCACTTAAATGAAAAGTCAGTAGCAAAGTAAAAATGGAAAAGTAAGTAAGGCAGTGATAATAAGACACTGCGTGAAAACACACCGAAGAACATTAATGTAGCCATCGCGTCCCATCAACCACAACATGGTTTGGCAGTTTTATTGCCCTCTCTTTTAGCATGTAATTTATGTCATCTTCTAATGCTGATTTTTGTTTGGGTGTTTCGGTATATACACTTATTATGTATCTTATATTCATATCATCTTACATGGATGGTAGAACACGGCTGGTTATAACGTTTTGTTTAAAAATTGGTAATAATAATAATAAAAATTAAAACTGGAGTATAATGATGAGTGGTTGAGTGTGTTTAGAGAATTGATAGTGTCAGAGATAAAAGGTTGCGAAATTAAAAAGTTACAGAGATTTAATGACAAGAGCAAATGGTCCAAACTTGAACGAGGTTAGTTTCACCATCGGCATCCTTTGAAGTATTAACAGTGGCCATTTTTACCGAATTCTTATTAATGAAGAAAATAACTGTTCAATTGATGTTTTTTTTTGAAAATCATTTATTTCAGTATCGTCGTCATCACCATCGTCAGCCGTGGCCACAAGGCATTAACATCCCATTTATACGCAATAAAACTTTCTTCTCTGAGGAAAAACACACATGTAATAAACATGATCATCTATAAACAGTGGATGTACAGATTCTTTAAATATTTACTTCTACTTGCTTCCGTATGACTAAACCTGACTTTACACATTTTTATCCGTCTCTCTGTGCAGTTTGTTGTTGCATCGCTTGTTACACGTTACACCTTGTCCCATTCATCTTCCAAAAAGTCATGTAGTTGTAAAGGCCAAGTCGTTAGTCGAGAGAGTCTGATTAGCAGCATCTTGGCATTTTTACATAACACAGTGCAAATAATCTCAGCAGTCCCATTCCTCAATACCAAATAAATTAAATGTTTCTTTGCATGCTATCTCATGATATATTGCAGAGCGCACCGTGTTACTGCACCCAAAACCGACCTGCCACCAACTTCTTTAAAGGGAGTAATAATAACTAGAAACAGTGTTTACCGGCCCGGTCCCCGCGGATCCATCTCCCCGCCAGGGTAAAACTCCCCGCCGACCCAACTCCCCGCAGGCCCAACTCCCCGCAGGCCCAACTCCCCGCGGATCCTACTCCCCGCAGGTACATTTCCCCGCGACACAATTTCCCCGTTAGGGCTATTCCACATGTGATTCATTCCCCGCATGAGTAGCTTAAATGAAGGGCACTGTAATCCAATGAATATCTGTGGATTCATTTTAAAGATTGAATTCCTACTTCACGTGAGCATGTATAGTCAAATTATGGAAGGGTCAATCTTGTGTTACTTAAATCTTGAACATGACTACCTGGGATTTCATTGTGCAGTGTAGAATTTTGTTATAGAATTTATTACTCTAATGCAGATTTTATTGTGCAATTTGCGATTTTGTAATAGAATGTGGTATTTTGTTGTAGAATTCGAGATTTTGTGAAATCCCAAATTGTTCAATTAAAATTCCAAATTGTTCAATTAAAATTCCAAATTGTTTAATGAAATCCCAAATTGTTCAATGAAATCCCAAATTGTTCAATGAAATCCCAAATTGTTCAATGAAATCACAAATTGTTCAATGAAATCCCAAATTGTTCAATGAAATCCCAAATTGTTCAATGAAATCCCAAATTGTTCAATGAAATCGTATACTGTTCAATGAAATCCTAAATTTTTCAATAAAATCCCAAATTATTCCATAAAAGCCCAAATTATTCCATAAAAGCCCAAATTATTCCATAAAAGCCCAAATTCTACAATAAAATTCTACAATAAAGTGCCAAATTCTACAATAAAATTCCAAATTCTACAATAAAATTCCAAATTCTACAATAAAATTCCAAATTCTACAATAAAATTCCAAATTATTCCATAAAAGCCCAAATTATTCCATAAAAGCCCAAATTCTACAATAAAATTCAACAATAAAGTTCCAAATTCTACAATAAAATTCCAAATTCTACAATAAAATTCCAAATTCTACAATAAAATTCCAAATTCTACAATAAAATTCCAAATTCTACTACATTCCAATTCTACAATAAATTCCAAATTCTACATACTTCCAATTCTACAATAAAATTCCAATTCCAATAAACTTCCAATTCTACAATGAAATTAGCAATTTCTCCTTAAATTCGTACCTGGAGGACTATTTAAACATTGTGAATTCATAGTAAATAGCTTTAGAGACATGTTAGCAGTAACGTAAGTAGTCAACTGTATCGTCAATCTCTTACTTGTGCTACTTGCTTTAGGAAACAGTGACAGGAGTAGTGACAGATCGGCATAGAGTAAGCATGCAAGCAAGTTAAACTCACTTGGATTCCTCATTTACTCACTATCTTTCATCCTGGTCAGCACAGCCAGATGAGTAATATACGATCCTACAATTACTCAGTCAAGTTTTTTTACTTGAAAAATTAAAAATAAATAAATCCAACAATCATGTCGTGTACAAGTGTGTGGTAGTAAAATAGTAGACTACTTTCGTTGTTGAGGAAGAGAGGACGATGATGATGATTACGATGAGTGATTGTTACAGGCCAGATCAGTATCTCCTTCTCAAACATTCCTTGAATGAAACAAATCAGAATATCAGTGTAGCAAATAAAAATATGGTATGATATCACAAGAGAGTAATTTACA
The DNA here is from genome assembly GCA_004115045.4 of Sinella curviseta. Taxonomy (NCBI): domain Eukaryota; kingdom Metazoa; phylum Arthropoda; class Collembola; order Entomobryomorpha; family Entomobryidae; genus Sinella; species Sinella curviseta. The sequence goes on along the minus strand of CM023202.3, from coordinate 24,851,142 downwards.
TATTATTGTCTGCCTATATTGCTTCTCCTGTCGCTTCTTTACCACAATCCATGACACATCTCCTTGTATTTTATTATCCTGTTCATCATCATCATCATCAACCGGAATGTCCACCTGTATTCCCTCTGCATGCACACTGCTCAATATACTCTGCCTGCATAGAAGTATTTTGTGTGCGACGAGTCATTTTGTGTACAATCTGTCCACTTGAATTTATCTCTGCAGCAAAAATATCTCATAAATTGGTGCTAATACCAGGAGACACATCAAGATCAAATCAATGACTCTCTCACTCTCTCTGGTGAGCGTAAGCATACTGCCATTTTACAATGCAAAAATGCAAACAATTTGTGAATGAAATTTGGTAATTGAAAACAGATAGCCATAGTCAAGATCATGCAGAGGCACAATGACTTTTGTCTTGCATATTTTTACCTTATCTTCAGTTCGTAATCATCATTCCATTCATTCATCTTGTAAATTAAAATTAATACAGGCTCTACTCCTCCTCGAAACACATAAAATACACGAGAAATAAAATCGTTTCGCATGTTTCACAATTCGTGTTTTAATTTTAACAAGCTTTGTAGTTGACTTAAATTTGACAAAATGACCAAATAAATCGCACCAGCTTACCAGTAGTAAAACCACGCGCAAAAAACCAACCAACCAACGAAAAACAATGAAAAATACATAAAGTGAAGTGGACAACTGAAGAGATGCGAATGATTAGGAGCATGATGAGCATTTTAAAAAATTAAGAAAAAAAAACAATATATAAAACCAGTCTCTCGGTCTTGCTCAATTTACCATTTCATTATTATATTTTTTGCACTTTCATCCTCACTCACAAATTATCATTCTTGGTGAATATATAGGTAATATACGTAACAGCCTAGGTATATAACAATCTTGTTAGAAATATTATTAATGGTGAACATTATTTTTATTTGCAACCACCACTTCATTTTCATTTCATAATAGAAAAAAATATAAAGACCCTTTTACCATATATATTTATTATTATAGGAAGCCAAGCTTTAAAAAAATTGCAAAAAATGATAATCTTTAATCATGATGATGTTGATAACGATTATTATAAAATAAAAGTAATGTGTGCAAATGCTACTATATGCAGGAGCAAAAAAGATCACAAAACATGTGTGTAAATAAATTTTATACACGTCCATTATTATAACTCGGTGCATGAGAGCCATGAGAGTTCAAATGGGTGCAAAAAGGGGAGAAGAAAGGATAATTTGTGGATTGCAATGCGAAACCCATAATTCTTTTTTTGGTAAGAAGGGAGAAAGAATGAGCAATTGCAGTGTGAAACAGCTACTAGTAAAGTGTTAAAAAGTAGCGAAAAAATCTGCAAGTTGTGAGACGAGACTGCTTGTTTTTTGCAACTTGTACAACATATAACATTATCTAAAAAAGTAAGCTATGAGGAGAGGGTTATATATTGGATTTGGTTTTTTAAATAAAAGGGAAAATATTGCAGATTGGATAACAGCAGCAGCAGTTTTAGATTTATAAGGTTTTTATAGTTTATGTACTACTACCATTCAACATTTCAAGCGCACGCACAAAAAAATATTATTACATGGTGTATTCGATTTCAGAGAAGAATGAGTCAAGTTCAGAGATTATAAAAGTGAAATATAGGCATCTCATTATCAGCACAATGCACAGCGTGATACATACAGCTACACAACCAGCGTTGTTGTTGTGAGGATAGAAAACTCGGTTTGGTTTGACCGATTTCAGAGAAAACGGTTTACCTATGCCATCTGCCTGGAAAAGTTGGGGTTGACTTGATGTGCCAGAATACTGGTTTTGACTGTGGTGCTGCTGGATATTATAGTGGAAACCAAGACAAGAGCTCTTTGTGCACAAAAAGCCAAGCAAGCCAAGCACCATGTTCATAAGAACTCTTGCCTGAAGCTTTTTCAGAGGAGAATTTTTTCCCCTTTATACCTTACCTTAGTAGCCAGAAAAGCAAACCAAGCAAGAGTATTTTTTTTCTCCTCTTGTCGTCTTTTTGTATACTTTGTTGTGTATTGCCTTTTTCGTGGATGTAATTCAGTCAGAGTGAGTGTGAGCATGTATATGTATATGCCTTAGAGGTATCACAGCATGATTATTATGGAGAAGAGATGTGACGGGAAAAGGATTGGGAATGTGGGCATATGGCCACTCCTTCAGGTCCTCCTCTGAGCTCAGGTGTAGTGCCCATCTTTTCAACCTCCTCTATACTTAACTTATAACGGAGAGCAAACCGAGTGGCAAAATAGATACTTATGTGACTCTTTAAATTACATGTTACATCGTAACAAGCAAACCACAAAGTTAACACATAAATAAAAGGCGCATATATGTACATGTGTACACATGCAATGCAACAAACATGCACACAACAACATACCATATTTTAATTTATTATTACACTTTAATATAGAGCCTCGGCTCCTTCAGGTACACAGATACATACACACTCTCTCTCTCACACAACAAGACAGAAAATTGCACATTCTAATCACCATATTATCATCGTCGTCGTACGCATATTTTTGTTGTGTAACATGTAGTAAACTTTCTGTGATGGCGCTCTCATCATCGCAGCAGCAAAGCACATGGGAATTCACAGGGGACTTGTTCTTTTTTGGTATTTTTAAGAATGCAGGTTTTTTTGAGACAGGTAAAAAGTAAAAACTGAACTTGAGCAGCAGTCAGCGAGCAAGTTACTCGCTGAGCATCTACGTTATATATACATACATTACATGTCTATCTATATCTCAGAGAAAAATTCTTTTCATTATGTATACATATTTTTGTCCGACATACCGACGACCGACCTGCCGACCAAGTAATTCAAGTCAAGTCCAGTTGAATCTCAGGAAGATGAAGAAGAGAAGAAAAAGAAGTCCAGTAAAACTTTTGTTGAACAATGCACAGCCCAAAACGAAACATTTTTTCCAAAGATTCTAACCTCAGTAGTCACCAGTACTCGTTTTGTTCTTTATTATTACCTGGTATTCTTTATTCGTCTTTCTCGTCCATTCTGCGTTCCATCCTATTTTACTGGATTGGAATGAATAGAATAGTAATAATCATAACAGCAGCAGGAGTAGGATAGCATAATGGAATACCAAACACCTGCCTTGTCTTTCATGGCTACCTCTTCTCCTTCTGTCTTTATTCCTCTTGCATATCACATCACATCAAACTACAATGGAAAAGCCACAACATTATAAAGCTTATTATAGTGGTATATTTAATCCACAGAAGGGCACAAAGAAAAAGATTTTTCGGGTGCATTCCATTCCTCAAGATCAGATGGAATACTAATGATGATTATTAATAGATATTTACCATCCACCCTTTTGAACCCAAAGGTAGCAGTGCGTCATCAGAATCACCTTAATTAAATCCATGCATACATCATTATCGTATTTGTATAGAAAAATATTATAAGTTATAATGCACCAGAATTAAAACTGGATTTACAATCGCATTACATACCTGAACACAGTTTTTAAAAGAAAGTTCACCAAAATCAACCATCTATTTTTCATTGTCAGTGTATCTTTTCGTGATACTGATCTACATTCCCTAACTACTCATTCTTTACCTCCATTAAAATTTACTCCATTTCTTCCCCTTAATATCGTCAATAATATTTCTACCCTTAACTCAGCCAAAAGGAAATTATTATTACAAGCTTTGTTTTAACTACATCAATCAGTAATCCGACTAGGTCAACTTGTCTTTGACATGGCTTATTGTTTTTATCTGACTAGAGCAGTCATCGGAAGAAGAGTCTGCTACTTTGCTGTGCTGCTGTCATCGGTTAAACACATTATTGTCAAAAACCACACACACGCTTAGCAGATCAACCTCCCCCAACGGTGACAGTGACATCCTTCCTCCATGATGGTAGCTAGGTAGGTAAAAAGATAGATAAAAATTTAGAAAAGCGGATCATATCACAATCATCATCACGACGACAATGATGCTCCTGTGTGTGTGCGGTGGTTAGTGGTGTTCTGCTGGTGATCAAATCATTCAAAGTTATCATCATTTCGTATCAAAAATAAAACTTCATCCATTTCATCCATCCAAACCGATCCATCTAATTCATACTCTGACTCAACTTATGTTTAACTTTGTGTCAACTGCTCTTCCTCTCGAAAAATGGGAGCAGCAGCAGAGCAGCGACAATTCATGCAGTCAGACAAGACATCACAGCAGATGAGCTAATACATTTTTTCGGACACTTGCTTCTTAAACTTAGCAGTAGTAATTTATAGTAAGTAGAAATAATAACACCATCCGATCCATCCATCGGTCGAATTTATTTTTGTATATTTTTTATAGCACATACACAAGTTATTAGGTATGTAGAGGCAGCCAAACTGATCCTATTCATCTGATTTGATGAGGCGTGCAGTGTAAAAAGCTGAATTACATTCGATTTAATCCGATTACATCACGTTATTATATAATATCATAGCACTTGCACCATCAGTAGTATCACAGCATCAACAAACAACAGCAGCGGCGGCAAGCGGATTATAACAGCAAAAGTGAACGTATCTAAAAAAACAGGTTCGTTTATGGCAGAATAGACAGGGAAAAAGTGAGTGTGTCCTTGCATTTTTATTATTTTATTCTTTTTATGAATTTTGTTAGTCAGTCAGGAAATGCGCTATTAGCTCAACTTATACTGTCGATCTGTGTGGAAGATATTATGCTTTCGGCTTTAGGTCTCTGTGTGTATGTCTGTATTATGAATATTATTTTTTCAGATTATTGGATTGTAAGCTGGCGATAATGAATGAATGAGTTTTTGTGCAAATGGGTGCATCATGTGATATAATGCATCATGTTGATCATCATCATAATCATCATCATGATCGTCTAATAAATATCGTATTATTCTTATCACACTTTGCCAGCCATGCTAAAAAATGTAAATCCGGAAAGATGATCTGAAGTGATAGTGCCTGAATGATGTAATGTAAGCAAAGAGTAGTAAAACAACACAACATACAGCATAGCAAACAGCAAAACTGCAGCCCCGGTGGTAGTGATGGTGGAAGCATTGCTCTTCGTAATAGTGAATTTTTTGAGTTGTTTGAATGGTAAATTAAACTGGCTGAATGGGTGCAGTCACTTGTGACACACGGAGAGTTTTGTCGACGCTGTCTGCTGATTTATGAAAAAAGCAAAATAAAAATCAAGTTTTATTTTATATATATATATTTTTTCAATTTCAGTCCAATTTGCTCAAGTAAAATAATAAGAGAAGGAGGAGGAGCAGCAGAGAAGGACAAAAGAATACAGAGTGTTTGAAAATTAGATCGCACACAGCATGACATGGCAAAAGTAGAAAATATTCCCATAATTTACCGTACATACAAAAAGGTTTAATGATTTCAATTTAAACAGTGAGCCTGCATAATATGTTGTGCATACAATGTGTACACATATTTTATTTCTCTGTGGTACTTGAAAAAATTTATTTAGCAAAATGTCCGATAAAAAGCAAAAAACACACGCAATCTTGAAAAAGTGTAGCAATTTATTTTAGCTATAGGTACAATAAAACACAACAAACACACACATGAAAAATGACGAATGAAGATGATAAAAGCATAATGATATGTATTAGCAGCCATTACTGTACTTATTATAGGTTTTCCCTTTTTGATATGTCGTGGGTATGTCGTTGTAAAATATAATATGGTGTGATGGTATCCGTCACTTTTTTTAAAAACTTGTATTTTATTGGATGGTGGTTCATGCTCATTTTTATAATGTACTTTATATTATTGCGTTATACCATCATCATATATCCTCCTACACAGTGCTACCATGTACTTACCTTGCTTGTCTAATGATTCCTTTCCTGTTTTGGCTAGCTCGGGTGAATTCTGGAGACAGGATGCATTCAATTATCTTGTTTAAAGGAGAACGGGGAATGTGGAGGAAAATGAGAGAAAAACGAAAGAAATAACAGCAAAATTGAATGCATATACGTCATCATGCAACAACATCAAGTACACAAATTTTGCCTTTTATGAAGTTATTGACGAAACAACATTGTATTGACTGACTACTGTGTAGTGTGTATGTCAACGTCAACTTGTGACTGCTTTTTTATTATTCTGTACGATCGCCTGTCGCCTCCTATTTTTACCCATTCTGTACTCTTCACGATTTTTACTGTTTTCTATTCAGACAGCCCAGCAAGAAACTAACTACTTCATTACCAACCAGTACACACACTGCCACTTCGTGTACACCGCGTCCACAGTACATACACGTATTAGTTTACTACTAACTCGATAATTGAAAATAATCACAGGAACAACAACAAAAACATCACAACATGATGATCATTTCATTGATGATTTGATGATGTGATGTGACGATGGGATGTTATTACATTGACTGTAGGAAGCTTTACGAGGAGCCACAGGCAAAAATCTCTCTATAAAAAAAGAAAATAGAATCATTTAACTACCTGTGAGCGGTGGTGGTGGTGTGGTATCATTTCTTTATCCATTTGTTCCATTCACGTTGATGTGATCATGTCGATCAACAACTTTTAATATCAACACACAGCAGCAGCAAAAAAAACCATATCGTATCAACAACATCATCATTATCGTCATCATATCCTCTCTTTATGTGATTTCTTTCGTGTAATCATCGTATTAACTTGGTCACACACACACACGGGAGGAGATGGAAATTGTTATCTTGTATATTATATATTTTTATACATTTTTTGTAGTATTTATTGAAAAATAAAACAAGGAGAGATAAAGATGTCTAAAGTCGTCTTGAGTCTATCGTTCACCATGAAACCGTTCATGCTGAAACGTGAAATCCATTGTTCAATTACAAGAAGCGTTATCAACGCAAAAGAAGCAGAGAAGAAAACGAGAGAGAGATAAAAGTTGAAAAAAGGGATGTGTCGGTGTTGTGACCCCATCAGAGTCTCATTCATGACTATATCCCGGTGATCACCATCAACATCATCAAACTATAAGCATCCCATATCGGATCGATGATTTCATTTCCTTCTGACCACAACAAAATAATAATAATAATAATAATGTTGTTCATGATGAGATGATGTTGATTATGATATCCTCCCTGATCAAGTTATTTTCTGCTTAAGGTGTGTACATAAAACCACCACCAGACAACAAACAGCGCAACTGAATATTTTTTCCATTCTTTTTTGAAAAACGCTTTTTTGCTTGCTGTGCTTATAAAAATGATCAATAAAAAACAAACTGAGTTGTGTGAGAGAGTATCAAATCTCAATGAAGCTATCAAGCATCACATTAGAAAGCACGTACACTGAGAACAACATGAAAAGCAGCGCGGGGGCTCCTCATGTCAATAAAAATCTGAATGAAAATAGTGCTGCTGTGAGCCGAGAGAGCGGTGATGATGGAAATGAAAACCAAAGCAAAATACATATATAAAAGCGTTAAAAAACATAACTGCTCGCTTTCTTGCCAGTGTGTCTGCGCTGGGCTAGTTTTCAGTTGGAGACTTCCTTTTGAGCAAGTTATCGTCAAGTTGCATCTTTTGGATTATTTTAGAAAAAAAGCAATGATTTTTTCGTCGCTGAGTTTGTTAGAATGTTGGTGGCAAGCAAGTAGATATCATATCACATACATTGCAAACCAGGTAAGAAATATGCTATTATTGTGCACATAAAACTAAGGCGTAAATAGGCATTACTATTATTATCAGCTCATTATTACTGTTATTAACTTTTTATATGGCATGCCTATGATTATACTAGCGTAACAAATGTAAATGGGATGATGTCCAATATATATAGAAAGTGTACATATGTACCTTATACTTATGGTTGTAGTGAGTTTAGATTTGACTGAATGGTAACATGTAAAGTGCATTTTGTTTTGTTCAGTATCAGTTTCAAGAAAAAAAACGTTGGGTAAAATACGTAGCGTAAGTGTGGCTATGCGTCACGTAAGAGCGATGGCGATGATATGTGAATGGTGATTACATGAAGTGATGATGATACTAATCAACGACCACAAGAATAGAATAGGAACATGGCTTGTTATTTAAAGCAACAAAAGTAGCGGCTTTTGAAAGCATGCCTATATGCGCCTACACAGAACATACGTGTGTCGAAGTTCACGAGAAATTAAAAGTAGTAGAAGATTTAGAAAAGGCTTTGGACTTTGGAACCACAGTTAAATTCTAAAATGTTTCCCGAAACCGTTTCAACATTGTTAGATGTAAGCTCATTATGTACCTGAAACAGTGTTTACCGTTACGTACAATACCCAACTTACGTAAAACTAAAAATGAATTGAATTGATTGACGTTTCCACCACCATTCATTCTATGACTCGCTTGTCCAGCCTTATATCTTCCCAATCCTTCCTTCCTTCGCTTTCAAACAGGAAATTACATAGTCGCGCCCGCACGATTATTTTGTCCCTTTTTTACAAAAAAAAATCAACCTTATATAACTTACCGTATTATAGTTCAGCGGATTACGATCATATTAAAACTGTTGTATTCATTGAAATCACCATTACACGAAACGCAACAAATGTCAATCTTCAACTACTGATAATAAAGTGGTCTTATGGAGTGACGATGAATATTGTTCAGCAAACAGGATCCACTATGACTTTACATGATGACATGATGGACACGGGAAATTACTTTACCTTTTTTCCTTTCCTTCCTATTTGTCGCTACTGTTCTTCACAGTTCATTCATTCACATAACCCGTAAGCATTATAGTCTAAATAATCGGAATCATGATTCAATTTATTCTTCCATAAGGTACATTGTTTCCATTTCAAAGATTATTCATAGTTAATAAAAATATGCTATCCAATGCTCACCATATTGAACGTTAAAATATGGGAACAACAGAACGCTAAACTTCCTGCTCAATATTTGTTTACGATTCAAATTTTAATGGTATCCCTATAAAAGCAGCATTTTTGGGAAACATCTGGGAAAAATTGATGACCATTTAGAAAATGGAGTAATACGTATGTATTTTTGATACAGTAATTCGTTGGATTTTTTGACAAGTCATTCCAGAGAGGTGACACCATCACCTAAATTGCATGGTATGAACAGCAGCAGCAGCGATGAACAAAATTGCATGAAATGTTTTATGAATCCACTATTGGATATTATTATGAGGAGCTTGAGGATTTAATAGACTTGATAATGGCCTTATGGTATAAACTCCTCTGTTACGGTAATAACAATAATGGCGATATAGAAAAAAAGAGAGAAAAAAACGAAGGCACTTGACAGCTATTACATGGGATTGTTCCTTGCTTGATGACAGCCGGCAAAACATGCACTTATTTTATTTCGCCTTATATAGAAAGTCATGAAAATGGAATCGCGGGATTATTTTTCTCCCGTTCTTTCTCCAACTTATTTTCCCAAATGCTCATGCCGTCTCCCTTTTGCCTTTTCACATAAGGAGAAGAAAAAAAACATTTTTGGTTGTCTGTCGCCGTTGTCGTCGGCTTGAGTTGACATCACATGAGACCAAAAGAGGAAATTATTTTTTATCCGAAAAAATATACACGCGGCAGTCCAAGAGGGAGCTCGAGAGAGAGAGAGAATATACTTTTCCGTATTTTTGGAATCCTACAAAATATGTATGATCATGTCGGTGGCGCATGTATGCTTTTGATGGTAATATTAAATTATTTGTGTATTTCATTTGTAGAGAAGATGATACTACGAATGAGTACCTCCACCAACGCCAATAATAATGTCAGAGAAATGTGTCTGGTATTTTGTGTTTTCAATATCCGGTACATTTTCTCCTCGTGTCGGTGTCGTTATACGTTCTTTTACTAAAAAAGAGTAGGAGTTTTGGAGAAGGGCAAAATGTAGCGAGTTCACAGGGGTAGCGGTGGTCGCCGGAATTGTAGAAACTTTTTTTCCTGTATGATTGAAGGATATAAAATAATAAAAAAGAGGAGGAAAAAGAAGGAAAAAGAGATGACGGTAAAAATAGAAAGGGAAGACGAGGGTCTCCTCGACTTCATACATTTGCGCTGCTGTCATGAGTAGAGAGGAGAAGGGGAGGATGATGATAAAATAAAAAAGCAATATTCTTGTCAAAAAATGTAACAAGTATTCCATTTGCTCGATTAAATCTTTCCAAAAAATGTTATTTTGAATGGTTTGGTGTGTTGTTAGTATTGCACTTTTACTGGCGATTAGAGTCAAAGTAGAGCAGATTTTGGGGTGTGCAGTGTGTGAGTCGTGTTTACGGGGAAATTTAGGAATGCATGTATGTCTCATGTGTCAGTGAATTGTAAATGAATGAGAGAGGTGTTTTTTTATCCTCCTTTTAAATAATTCACAAGAAAGTGGTCATATACGAATGGATGCAAAAGTTCTCCTTGTTGTGTGCATCGTATGGCAAATCCTTATGCTTTTTTGGTTTCTCTTCAAATTTATGTTTTTAACTCTACCTACACTTGTCATGTCCTGTCACCTGACATGACCAAAAAGTAAGTTGTGTGAGCAGAATAGAGTAATCAAGAGAACAGATTAGGAAAGCCTTTTTTTCAATTTTTTGGAAAAACAAAAGATCTTTTTCGTGTTTCATCTCATCATTATTAAATGGTGTTATGAAGTGAAATGTTGAACCAGTAGCGAAAGCATTACGAGTGCTTGTTGAGACTGAACAATTGATTCACATACAAATATAGGAAAAGAGCTTAAGAGCTACTATTAAGAGGTAAAAATCTATTATTGGGAAAAGCACTTTAGCTGTCAATTGTGTGTCAATAAACAATATTACGACTTTAAATGGCAACTTTTACGTAAGTACATTCAATTTCACTGCTTGGTAGCAGTTTGTTGGCTGTAACGAGATTACCATTGATTTCTGAAATCTTTGACAAATGACAACCGAAAATTCTTAAACATTAAGCTGAAAGATTGTGTAAGTTACTTAAATCAATATTTAAACTGGTTCTACAGACAAGTACACTCATGCGTATTAAATGTTGGTGTGATACTTTTACTCGTTTTTTACTGCATATATCCGAATTCATATTAATTGGTCAACTGAGTTTCGTAGTTTTTGTAATGAAAACTAATTTGTAGTAAATTTTCTTTAATCCAAATAACATCGCAAGCAAACATACCTAAACACATACTTTACTAATTGTATAAACACGTTATCAAATACAAGAAATAGACTTTTTGTGTAGGTATCGACGATAAAGATATACGTAATGTGTTTATAAGTTAAAAGTACATATTTCGAGTCCATGTATGCGTGTTTGTAACGATTTCTGTAGTAGTTGTAATTCATGTAGATAATACTTTTATACGCATGTATACTTTATTAGGATCATGTATCGTTATTCTCTACTCTCTAGTATCCTTCATCTCATGGATAAAAAAAGAGCATGCGATATGATGTTATTAGTCCACATTATAGTTGTTCTTTTGGACAGCGGCTTGATTTACGGATGCCACAAACATTTCAAGCCGTCCACTTCAATTCCTTCCTTTTCTTGGGCTTCTCCCCTTATTCTCTACTTCTATGAATGAAGTAAGTAAGTACACTTATTTGTCCGCATCGTTTTCTTACAATTTATAATACTCTACAAATTATAGAAAAAGTCAAGCCACATAATAACGTTTTACTATTTGATTTGGAAGTAGAGAAGCTGGCTGACTTTTGTTCTTGTTAGCTGATCTCTCTTACTGATCATTATTATCAGTATCAAAGAGCAAAGTAATATGTTCGAAATAAAGAACCGATTGTGATACAAAAGAAATGCCGCTTTTCCTCTTTTACTTACCTTTTTTATTTTACTCCTTTTCTGCATGTACTTCATTTCATTAGTTAGTTAGTCGATCAAAACGGCAATGGCATTTAGATGCGTAAAGAGTATAGCTATTCATATAACAATGTCTGCATGTATATAAATACATACAAGAGATATCTAAAGACTTTTTTCTTGTTTCATCTCATTCGCTTCTCATTTTTTCACCACGAACGACACGGCGGCTGCCGTTGTTGCTGAGTTTATTAAGGCTACCTTACCGATAATGCCAAAGTAATGTTGTAAAAGATGTGGTATGATTGTGTGGTAGAAGTAGTAGCAAAAAGGAGGACGACATGCCGAAAGGAATGAAACAGCAGCGGCTATTTTTCTTTATAGAAAAATAACAAGAAAAAAAATCTACAGAGATACGAATACGAATGAGCGCAACTGACTGATAGATAAAAAAATAACATGAACAAAAGGAGAATCAAGAAAACGAAAAATAAAGAGATACAAATCTCTAATCGGATATATTGTACATGTTACTATCAATATATGTTCTTGGATAACACGCTTGCGACTCATATCATATCAGAGAAGCGTATATTTTTTTTCTACTTAAGACTCGAGATTGGCTTCTGATCTGCACGACGACCGTATCTCTGTTGCTGTTACAGCGAGTCTCTTCTGCACACCATATTCACATCACATCTTGCAATAACCTACAACACGATAAAAGGCAAAAAAGCTGATCTGATCAGTTGATGATCAGCATCACGGCATCTCCAAAAGTCTTGAATTACCGACGAGACAAAACAGACCTCTTGTAAATGTACAGGACGAGGACACCGCTTTCTAAGACAAAGCCATCGACGAGATAGTAATAATATGCAGGTTTTTTGCTCATAGTGCACGTTAATAAAAAATTATATATTCTCTGGTGATTATGTAAATTTGATTAAAGTAGTAATGAGACTACCTGAAATAGCCATTTTCAACATTTTTTCCATATGGATGTCCATCATTTATCGCCATCATCGTCAGGAGTAGGAGACGGTGATGGTGGTGGCATAACGATGATGACTGCAATGATGAATCCAGGCAAAAACGGCCGACAGCCGTGTTGTTGGTAAGAATGGAAAGAACAAAACATGATCAGAAGATGTATCGCGTTGCAAACACCTTCACCTTCGCTACTAATAGCATTTCTGTATTTACTGTAACGAACGATCATATACACAACTATACTACTACCACTACGCCAATAACGTTAATGCTATAATAATGATAATCACGACTGATGATAGTAATATGTAATAATAATAGTAATGATAATAATATTCCATTCCGGTTTGTTTCATTATCCCCTCCCTCTTATTCTTCAACACACAGACAAGAAAAAAAATGTTATAAAGAGGTAATGTGTATTTATGTTCATCTTTTTGTACGTTAGGTACGTACGTGTTATTAAAATATATAGGTAAAAAGACTGACTGGCTACCTTTTTTGTTCAACTTTTTTTTATATTATACTTTAACAGCTTACATACCTACCTCCTTTTACAAAACGTAGCGATTACCCATCCATCCATCTATCTAATTTTTGTATTTCTTTATGAACATCATCAACAGGCGAACATCAGCAACAGAATGAGATTTTGCCCTGATGCTAGTTACTCGTTAAACTCATGTGTAGTTTTGTAGTAGCGCTGGAGCTCCAGCAGATGTATGTGGTTGGGAAACTTTAAAAAAAAGTAATATGCATTTTAACTCATTTTCCTTTTCTTCGCTCGTTCACTTACGCAAGAGGAAAAAAAATATTAAATTTTTTAACTGGATATTATCCTTACCAAATGAAAATACAATAACCATTTTTTTATCTCACTCGATTTCGTCCTGTTCGTCTAAAGTTTTGACTTTGACTAGGCTTTGTTGTTGTCTGTGTTCGTATCTTTATCATCATCATCGCCTTATCCTTATATTCTTCGAGTTAGAAGAGTATAATATCTACACACACACATACCACCACAAGTAACCACCAGCATCATTCTCATCATCATTCTTCACCACCAGGTCGAAAAAACGAAAAAGTTGACTCGCAGATAATTTATTGGGAAAGAGAAGAGGTGAAGAAGCGAAGGAGAAGAAGAAAAAAGATGCGGTGGTGGTGGATGGATGGATGGTAGGATTGTGTTTTGGTTTCTTGTGGTGATGGTGTTGGCGATGATGACGAAAAAAAATAGGCAAGGATGCGAGCATCAGCAGCAGCAACAGACTCCTCCAGTCACTCACTAACTCAAAAAAATAAAAAAATATGTTTGTAAAAAAGGAGTCGAAGAGAGAAATATGCTAAGACCAAGAAATATAATAAATATTCGACACATAGCATGTATAAAAGTATTTGTTCTATCTATATGCTATATGCTATACTAGTTCATATCTTCCATTATCATAATAGTCGGCATTCTCCTTTGTTTTCCCGTTCTTGTGTTCGGCTAGCCCTGGCAATGTCCATCTTATTACGATGAACATCTTTTCGGCAACTTTCATCCAATATCCATCATCATCATCATCATTGCTAACAAAATTACAGTCGGTGATGATGAGATGCTCATGCACTGCTACTACTACTACCATATTTACAGCATACTAGAAGCAAACGCCATCAAGAAATTCATTCTACTTTGATTTTTCGGCAATGTGGACGGTGCTCACGTGATGAAACATGAAACATTATTCTTCTACTTTATATTGAATTTCGGTGTGGAACATTATGTTTAGAAATTCTCTGTGGAGCAAACCTAGTAAAGAATTTTATTAATTGCTTTACAAGTGTGACGACTAAAAGATCCTATACATTTGCATGTCTGCTAATAGTAATGACAAAAACATTCCGATAAACGAAGAAAATGGGTTAGTGCAATAAATGCAATTTGGTACATCCCAGGCGCAGTGAAAATTTTTATTTAGAGCGTATCGTGAGCACCATTATTATTATTACCACATTTTTACAATCACAAAAATGTTTTACTACAACCAGCAGACCTGTCAATCAACTTGAAAGACTGGCGTTGTTGTTCTTGCTGTTGTTGTTTTCAAAGCTGCTGCAATGAATTTTTATATATTATTGTGCGCTTTTGAGTACTATGTTGTAGGCTGTGGTGTGAATATTTACAGGAGAGAGAGAGAGCCAAAAAACTAAATTAATTTCTATGCACTTCCAATGCATCCTTCTATCATTTCGTAGACCATTTGTACCACCCTAATAGATATTTACTGCAATCGCTATCGCCTGTATAAATTTCTCAAGGCAATAATGCAGAAAGCGCTGTATGTATGCCCATTACAGGTATTTGTGAAAAGTTATGCATGCAATTATTCCTGATTTCAAAGCCATTCCTTCTTCTTCAAAAGTCGTATTTTTCTTTTCATTAGATATAGGGAAGCCGCATCATTGAGAGAAGAAAAAAAATTAGAATACATGAGAGAGAGAGCAAAGGATAAAAAACCATGTCGTATGATATGATGGATGTCAAAGGTTAATTCTTGAGTTGCGTTAATCTTACCACAATGACAGCTCCAAGTTCTTCATCTTCGTCATAAGAACTTTTTTTTCATCTCTCATTCGTTTCATTTTTATTTTACATTATTTTTTTACAGTAAAGAGCGCATAGCCATCAAATAATATTATTGTTGTGCTCCAGAGAGAGAAGAAGATGCGGATAGCATTGTTGTTGGTTTAAGTATAGTGAAAGGTGAACACAGGTATCATCATCAAACGAAAAAAATAATAATAGAAAATGCAACGGCAAAAGAACGATCAACAGGCCAACAACAATAATAGGAGAGATTTTTTTATATCATTTATTTTTTTAACGATGAATTCAAAGTCGGCAGAGAGAGGTATAAAAAGGTAAAATGGTAATAAAGGAGAAAGACACTTGAGTTTACAGATTTGAAAAGGGACGAGAGATGAGGAAGAAAAGAAAGGATGCAGCAAAAGCAGCAGCCGCAAAAAAAGTCTACTAAAATGCAAATGAAGTAACATTTTTTTCTAGCTCTAACGATTCTCTTATTACTATTATCGTTGCTATTATTATAATAGTGATTATTATTACGATACCACAAAAACGTGTGTAGTGACATCATATGCAATGGGATTGTACTGAGAAATAGCTAATCTCGCTCTTCAATGGTACCTCTTTCTCACACGAAACCAAAACTAGAAGACATTCAGATTTTTTCTGACTCATTAGGAAAATATGCGTAATGTGCGTTTCTTTATGTCATAAGAAAAAAAGTACTCAAGACTCGAGAAGAGTGGGTTCGTTCTAGCTAAAGCTCTTAAAAAATGATAATAGGCAATATCTTCTCTCTTTGTCCAGTCGTTCCTTTTGTAGACGGTGGATGAATATACTGCAGGTGAATTTTCAATGTACTAATTTGGATGGACATACATAAAATAAGTAGTGCCGAGCACGACGGTACTTATTATACAATATGACCTGGAAAAGTATTAAGTAACCCTTTTCCATTCCCTCTTCTCAGAATCTTTAGCTGAGTAAATGAACCTTGAAACGGATAGAGAAGAAAAAAAGCTATTCCGTTTCTAAAGAAGTTTAATACAATAAAAACACCTGAGCCCTTTAACAATTCAAAAAAGAAAAGGTGAAGAGATTTGAAATTTTTCCTTGCACTTTTGTTAGTACCAAAAATACCATTATTCTCCAAGTCTTCGTTTGGTTTTGAATTTACTTTTGAGAGAGATAAAAAAACTACTTTTATAAACTATAAATGATATTTTTTTCTACCACTTGAAATCTAAACGAAGAGTTTTTCTCATTAGGATTTAGGACATAAAGAAAGGTAACCTGTAAGTGCGCCTGTCTTTGTAACTGGCTGTAATAAAGGGATATGTAAAATATTAAAATGGAGTCTTTGGTCTCCTTTTAAAATATGACTGCTCGTGTAAAAATGAACTCTTTTGACTTTCTTTGACTGTACATTTCTAAAAATATAAACGCATTAATTCATATTATATCTAATTAAGGACAGGGTTTCAAATTTAAATTGGAATGCATTTCTTAATACACATTACAAATTACATACTTTCTTAAATCATTTTATTTTGCGTCGCTCATTTTTATATTGCCACCCAGATTGCTACATGTATTCAATCTAAAAGACCTCTAAGCAATGAAATCGTAAAGATGCCAATGACTGTGTAGCGTACACTAAGAAAACAGAGCATTGCAGAGAGTATGAAACAATGCTGTATTACATATGAAGCTGAAAACGGAAACGGGTGGACATTTCATTTCAGCAGCAGTTCTGAACGATTCAACTTTGGAATATAGCACACAGAATTGAAAAGAGTTTTGATATAATATTGGACGTGAAATGAGTAAGCAAAATGTTTTAGACTGCGTGGTATTCTGTGGGAGAAATACAGAAATAGCAACGAGTGCTTACACACGGCTTTATTTCCCGTTTTTGTCCAATGAAACAAAAAAAGCAATTTTATTTTAGAATGAACTCAATATACTTATCTAACTAGGTACATACTTATATACATATATCCAGCTTCCACCATTGCCAACACCGCAGTTTTTCTCCTCCCCTCTCTAATTTTTTTCTCTACTTTCATTACATTCACACATTTGAACTCCATATATACTTCCACCATATTCTTATAATTATAATACACATCATTTTTATTTAGTCAAGTAGATACGTATATACGTACATAAATTTCCGAAATATGAATTAACTCTCCTTCCTCCTCCAGTTCAATTTTTTGAATGAATGGTTTGCTGCAAGCACTCCTCTGTCGTTACTTCCGTGTTGCCGGGCAGTTTGACTGACTGACTCATTGTAGATTTGACTGTTGGTGAAAACTCCCAGAGCTCCAACCACCAAACACTATACATATATGCCTTGAGCCTACCTATTTTAAAGCGAAATAGCTCAATGAAAAAATATGGAGTTTTTAGTTGTGTTTTTTTGTATGTGAAACGAGGTAAGCTAGGTGTTTGAAGTAATGAGATTGTTGCGTGACGTGTCAAATGGTAACAAAAAACGTAGGGGGAACGGTGAACGGATGGAAAAATCCGACATTCTATTTCGTCCATGTCTTGTAAGTTGAATGTATTGAAAGTTGATAGGTATGGTTAGGTTACAAAATATGCCGTGTAGTCTCCACCAAGGAAAAGTTCTCTTTTTTTTTACAATGACGGTGGTGGTAAAAATGAAATTACGAGGAGGAAGTTTCACCCGGATAATGTTAAGGTATAGTACCACTACTACCATCACCGCTGTTTTTACCGTTGATGATGGCACTGCTGGTTTTGTGGTGGCGTTATAATGACAGCATTCAGCAAGCCGAGAGAGAGTACAGCTAAATTTGTATAGTATTTTCATGGCTCAAGTACTTATGGGTTATGGATACTCCCATATTTAACCCTTTTGCCTGAAAAACTATAATTTTTCGCTAATTTGACATAAGCCAGAATAAATTTTGTTTTTTTGCACGTTTGTGCAAATACTGCACATCTTGCATTTATTTTGATAATTGATTTCGTGTCATCATATATACGTTTTGTGCTTACAAAAATGTGTGTATATCGCTGCACTCATATTTATAAAGATGACCTTGGTATAAAGATGAGCATAAAAAAATAAAGCCATTTATTATAATCACTTGAGTGAAGATGCAACCAAAGCCAGCAGAGAGAAGCAAAATAATTTGTTCGCAAGAGACATAAAAATCCGTCCCTTTTGTAAGTTAATAAATTATGTTTATTGCGTAAGATGCACTT
Organism: Sinella curviseta; assembly: GCA_004115045.4. Classification (NCBI taxonomy): domain Eukaryota; kingdom Metazoa; phylum Arthropoda; class Collembola; order Entomobryomorpha; family Entomobryidae; genus Sinella; species Sinella curviseta. The sequence continues at coordinate 24,832,479 of CM023202.3, read as the reverse complement.
TATCATCATCTCCTCCTTCCTGTGTCTTGCGCTGCTGCCTTCTCTATAGCCGTTTATTCTTGTCTCTCTACATACATTTGTCAGTGTTACATAGCTCATAATAAGCCGAACCAACAAGTATGTAACACGAAACACGAACGAAATATACAATGTGCATGCATGCATACCACTTTATTAACTGTCCTCCTCCTTCTTCATCTTCTTTTTATTTGTCTTTATACTCATTTTCAACTCCTTTCAAACCTCCAACTCCAACAACAAGTGAAACTTTTGCTGCAAACTTTATAGCGTGCATATTTTTTGTCAATGATCATCATTTACAAAACACGTTACCTGCTTTTCGCTTCTCTCTCTCTCTCTCAATACCGTTCACCTTCTTATTATTAATGGAAACCTTGACTTTGACTCTTTTAGCGGTTCTCTTGTGGTGTGCTACTCCTGCCACCCCACAACAAAAAATATCGTTGAAAATGAAAAATGAGTACAATCACCGACTGCAATATATTATTTCACTCCTTTTTTTCTTATTCTTCTTCCAGTTTAATGTGCTTTTTTACTACTGTTGTCATCATCTTTTATGAGTAAGTGGTGCCATCACATAACCTACCTCAACAGCAATCAAGTTACATTATGCCTTGTTACGTAATCACTGTAAAGCTAGCAACATTCTTTCTTTTTTCGTCTGTTTATAGTTTTCCTTTCTTTACGATCCCTCATCAAAGTATGCTTCAGAAACAGAAGAAGAAAATATCTCATCGGAAATTATAATTTTTCATCCTTTTCCCATAAATTATCATTGTGCCTTTTATTTCTTAAACTCTTATTTACTTTTTGGTGCTGCTCTTGCTGTTTTGTTGAACTGTGCCTGTCTACTTTACTTACAACTTGGTATTAGTCCCAGGGAAAATTTGTGACACATTTATGTCAGCTTCTTTTTCGCCTTTTCCTCTACAAAAAAACTTGCTTACCCGCTGATATTTCACGCATTTCCTCTGTCTTACGCGTTCCTCAGCTTGCATGACCTCTTCTTATTCCACTTCTTTGAAGTAACTTGAGAGAGAGATAAAAGAGCAGTTTTGTAAGGCGTGGTTTTCAGACATAGACAGACAGATATAAAACATAATCAAGATGAATTGTTCTTTAATGAAAAAAGTTGTGTTTACTGCTGCAACATATAAAAAATGAAAGTAACTTGATATTTTCTCCAAGTTTCAGTTTCATTTCATTTTTGTACAACAACAATGTGTGTGCATTATCTCTGTGTAAAATGTAAACCTGTTACACTGTACCGGCTACACCAAAATACCAAACGACAATACAATGAAAATAAACGGAGACAGGTGACACAAGGAGAAAAAAAGGCATAAAAATCTAGGATTACCACAACACGACAATGAAAACACAATCCAGCGTCACTATATCGTAATGAAACTTTTTATAGCCATTTCATAGGATCGTATTGTCACACCGTTAACAATGCAATAAAATGTATATACAGAACAGAGTATTAAATAAGACAAGCTTAGAGAAAAGGTGTAATTTTTGATTACGGCGACCAATGCAAATCGGATGAAAAATTATCCTGATACTGAATGATACACTCTGGATGTGTTTGTAACTGAAGAAATGATATCACTATCCTCTTCTCACCTGTTGTCATTGTTGTACATTTTGAATGGCCGTAGAGATAGGGTTAATATTGGAATCGTATTTCATTTTATTACGAGTGAATCCGTGTTGCTTGTTTGTATTTTAGGAAACTAACTAGAAAATACAGTAACGTTTTTGGTTGAACATTTCTTCTCATTCAGCCATTATCACTAGATATCAAGCCAAAAGGGATCAGCCAAAAAGTATAATAATGATAAATAAAATAGTGTGTGCAAATAGGATTTTTCTCGCTTGCCTGTTCGTATTTTACCTTTCTTTTTTGATTCCATATAAAAGCCACATATATAGAGAGAGAGCAGAAATGACGGTTTACTAATATGCACACCTTTTTTCAATCACCAAGCGCGAACAACGAACAGAATGAATAAAAAAATGAACAAGAAAGCATTTTTGATAATGAAATTATTTTGGAAGATTAAATACGCACAGCCTCCAGCAGCACAGGCAGCCGTATCATCATCTCTAAAAATCCGTCTACTTAGCAAATCAAAAGCTAAAAAGAAAATTCACCTGCTTTGTACATTCTGAATCCACTTTTGAGTCCAGTCCATGAAATGAAAAGCGTACATAACGTGTTTTATGACTATGATTCAAAGTTGGTTTTTTCAAGACATCATTCTCTTGTTTTGTCTGTATGTGTGCATTGTTGTCAACTTTTTTTTGTTTGCAGCAGGCAGGGCACTCCGAGAAAAAAGATATCCTTTAAAAACCTCCAGGCCAAAGGTATTTTATCGTATCATAATGGTATCTTAAACATTTTGGACTTATGCACAACTATAGCTCCTGCGGTGAGTTCATGATTTTTTTTTCTGGAATTGAATTCAAGTTTTTGCTTTTCGCTGAAGTAAGAAGTATAATGCAACCTGCTGATACGATGTGAGATGCTGCTTGTGTTGAATACGGATTATGTTTTTTTTTAAGTTTCAACAAGCGCCTGAGCAGCATCTTGTTTAGTGAATCCGTTCTGGACCATTCATAAATTCCAAGTTTGAGTTTAATAAAATATATTATTTCTGTGTTCATATAAATAATCATATTAGGATACAAGATTATATTAAATATATATTATCTGATGGAATGACGGTGGCTGTGTGGTGTTGTGGTATCGTTATCAATGCAAGATATCAACCTTGATGCGAGCATGCACAAAGCATATTACTCCCCATTATCCAAATTGATATGGTTCTTAATTTATGTAAATCTGCACAAAAAATGTTAAAGAAGATGGTTTAGTTTCTTCAGGTGGAAGCTCAACGAAAAAAACACTATCACGATGTTCATGTTTGTGAGTGTCGGATTTATTGTCATCTTCTATCTCTCTCCATCCATACAACTATGACAGAATTTGTTTTGTCCAGTAAATAAAGTAGGGTTGAAAGTAAAAATTTTCGCGAATTTTGATAATCATTCTAGATATCTATTCAACAAAGACCTACATTCATTCTAGATATTTCCGTAATTGCAAATTTTGCAAAAAATCACTCTCCTCCGATTGGAATCTTTCTTGCGAATTTCTAAATATAATTTTGCCACAACTGTTTGTGTATTAGTGCCGTGTATTTCCGACTAACCATTTCTGTGCAGAACGTACAAGCTTCATTTCACTACTTCATCTTCCAATTATTTGATACAAGATACAAACCAAATAGAAAGTCTTATTACATTTTTTTCTTCTTTTCTCCTCTCATATCTTCTCACTCAAACTGTTCCATCCCATCTACTAACCAAGAGCTACTCCACTACTTTGATACAATATGAGCTTCTTTCCCTTATTCCTTCTCCTACTCCACTATATCATACAATGCAGACGTACATGCACACTTGCTGGTATACAGAGAGAGAGAGAATGAGTGAGAAGAAGCTCATCTCAATGAGATAAACCGACGCCAATAAATCTGCCAACGAGCTGTCACAGGAGACCCGTTTATCATTCTCTGAATTGAACCTTAAGGCTTACACACACTTGCTTGCTTGCTACTTATGAGTTTTTACCTATTCTATTCTATCCTCCACCACCACCATCACAAAAGTATTCTATTATACCAGCACCACCACCGTCTACATACTTACATATCCAACAGAGAATAAGTTTTTTTTCTTTTTAGCTTTTTCCTTGACTCGCTTCTGCTGAGACTTCCCCTATTTTCCATTGCATTTCATCTCATCCCATTGCATTGAATTGCATCTCCGTCTTGTTACTTTACTCGCTCGCATATATTTCTTGTTCCACCGAAACTGATCACATCACATTGCAATGCACCATTCTTTAATGATACCCGCAACAAAAACAGTAATAACCCAACAAAGCTTCCTCTTTCCTCCTTCTTCATCTTTTCATTTCATCTAGAGAGTCTTCTCGTCGAGAGAGAGAGAGAAAATATCCTTAATAATAATAATATAAAAAAGCCAGGAACACATGAATCTTATTTTTCCTCGTGCTCGCTCACTACGAGCTCATTACAAAATAGACAAGAGACAAGGCATGTTGCTACTACCAAAACCAAACCAGAAGCATTTTCATAATACCTTCTTCTTTTAAAAAAAAATCTCATCATCTTTCTAGCTTTTCCCGCTACTAATATCGTCATCTCTCCTCCGCTCGCATTTATAGTCATTCTTGTTATTGTAATCATTGTCATTCACTAAACCATTCTTATTAAGGAGCATTCCTTACATTTTCTCTTCGAACAAGACAGATTTCCTTTTCGTTAGAGAAGCGTCGTCTTCTGTGCAGAGGCATTGAGAAATCAAAACTGGAAATTCCAGCAATTTTGTGTCTAAAAAATATATCATAGGCTTAATTTTTCTCTCCTCCCATGCATCCTGCAAATCAGCTCATAAAAAAGATACGTACTCCTCGCTAGCAGTTAGCAATGCTAAATAAAAATGTACCGACATTAACTATCGAGAGGAGAGGCAAATCAAAGAATTGCTGTTTAACAAGCCGCAAAAACGCTTGTCCTTACAAGCAACTTTTACGACTACCGTGTCGTCATCATGACTATCTATCAGTAGCGTTGCCTTTACCCTTTTTTCCTGTTGGTTGCTTGTTATATCAGCTCATTAAACTAATCGATAAATGTTGTAAACTTGTCGATTTACTCTTTTTTTACGCTGATATGCACGTTACATAGGGAGTAAGCATAAGTAATGTACATACAAGGGAATGGTTACATAACCCACTCGTCATAATGATGATACGACTATGATCATCTGTGCTCAGGGTCTTATTTGGCTGCTATTAATAAAGTCAGTAAAAAAATTACTACGCTGCTGCTTGCTGCTGCTGCCGACGCTCCTGCTGCTGTATATGATGATAATGAATGATAAATAATAATATTTTCATTGCCTGATTGGATTGGAAGAGGCAACTCAACACAAAAACGGAATGCATTTTTTTGGCCAAGTATATAAGCAAGCAGCACTTCTTGTTATAATATTTTTCCTTACTTCATCATCTGAATTGGATGACAGTCTCCCGCTGATTTGAAGTATTAACGGCCTTGTTATATCAAAACCATTACGATTACTGCTACTTACTTCTCCTTCGCTTTCTTCATACAAGCGCATGTAGCTGAGAGGAAGGAGAATGAAGAATAAAAAATATTATTGTGTATTATTATTTTGGCATTATTGAGTTGTAGGTCTTATTAGTAGTGAGACTTTCTTGCTAGATACAACGATGATAAGTGACAAGGAAAAAGTTGTAGGTACGCACATCCACATTCCCTCTCTGATATGCCCTTGCCTTAGAAAATGACAGGTAACGAGCAAACTAGGCATGGGTAAAAAAATGGTAATAACTCAAGTGGGCTTTTTAGAGAAAAATTGGTGAATATGAAAGTAGCTGCTGCTGTGTGTGTGCTTTACTTTATTATCAATGTGTACTTGCTACTGTGAGTATATAATATGCAACAGCAATAATAATAGTGATGAGAGTCTCTCTAGATAAAGTCCTATAGTCCGTCTCGTTATTATTATTATTCACTTCTCTCTTCAATTTTTTTCTTCTTCTCCTTCTTGTCTGCCAGCAGTCCTCTCTCTGGAACTAAAACTCTCTTTCCATCATAATTGGCCTTCTTCGCTCTCCTCTTGCTGCTTTGCAATAATGTAACAACCACAGCAGCAGTCAGTCAGTCACAATATAACCAAACCACCACCGCCATCAAAGCAAACTAAAAAACGACAGCGGAAAAGAAAATAATATTATAACACCAATGCTACATATATCCATATTCCCGGTGGTGGTGGTGGTAGTGGCACATTAGTTAGTTTACTCACTCAACACACCAGTCAGTGTGTACCTACCTCCCTATCTAACTTATAATGATAGAGATGATGATGATGATAATGAAAGTATATGAACTGTTGACGGTCTATTTTTTATGCATTCAGTGGAGTAGGTAGGTAGATATGTATATATGATGCACAGAAACATAACACAAGTACAACAATAAATTAGTTCACCATCAAGGGAAAACCAAATAAGTAATTTATGGGGTGGGTAGCTACTATAATAATGCAACCTGTCCGTTGTGTAAAAAAGTACACAAGTTTCGCTGCTCTAGCTATAGGAGTTTATCGCTGGCTTATATAATAATAATAATATCCATTCCATTATTACTCCAGTTTTAATCTCTAAACACATGCTGTGCTGTTGTTTGTGCTTAAGCGGACTTATCTCTCCACCTAAGGAATGCTATAATGATAATTATTGCTTGTTCCAAGTCTAATTTTTTCACTGACTTTATTTAGAAACTGTGTGTGTGTGTAGTTCGGTTTGCTTACCTTTTCCATATCCAACTAGAGGCAGGAGCGTGTACTCCGTACACGATAATGGTGATGGTAATAATATGCAAGAACGTATGGGTATAATAAGTCAGGGAAAATTGACAGGATTTTATTGGTGCTCTTTCCATCATCCTCGGTGCAAAATGACAGGCAAAGGCGAGACTAGTAATAACAGAAAAGGAAAAGAGGAGAGATGGATGGATTTGCTCTCATTTCATTATTTTAATTTGCAGCAGTCGACAGCAGAAAGCAAACCATCATCATTAGCTATGATCATCGCGTTTTACTCTTCTCGTTTGTTTTGTGTCATTCATTAAGAATAACAAGGAAAAATCATCATATGCACACGAGTATTTCATTGGAGTAGCAAGATAATTCCTTTTACAAAATCATATCCTCCTTCTCTTGAGATAAAAAAACGGAAGAATGACAGGTATAAAAATCATCATTATTATTTTTGTTGAAAAAATGGCACTTTGAGGATTAGGTTACGCTTTTACAAATTAATATTTAATTGGAGTACAACCTACAAACCAGTCGAAACATAAATAAACAAGACGAGTAGAGATCAAATACAGAATATAAATATTGGCAAATTGTTATTGTATTCGTTCCTACAAAATGAAGAAATGTAGATAAGCACACAGTTACAAAGTTGTGTGTACGGACATTTTGCTCCTACCTGTCATGATACCAGTTTGGTTTATTTCTTGCATACATTTTCAGAGAGAAAATTAGAAAAGTGATGCGACAAAATAACAGAGACCAGAAGAGGCAGTGAACTGCGAACGGGATAGAGTGAAAACAATAACTTGTCTTTTTTATATTCACTTGTCAGATCATAAAACTCTGCTGGAATCCCCTTCCCTGCAGAAGGGAAGGAGTGATCACCATCATCATTTGAAGAAACATTTAATTTTTTATGCCATCTTGATGTCTCCTTTAGCATATGAATTGTTCATTTAAGGAGCAATTTTCATCCCACTTTTTAATCTAAATTTTATGATAATCAAAAGCAAGAAATGGCCTGTTTCTGATGATCATGCTCATGATATACATTTTGTTTTACTTTTTATTATTCTTAATGCACACTCTGTTTAAACAAAAAAAGAGATGAGGAGACGATGAACACAAGGTACAACAAATAGGTGAGGAGTCAGTTTAAGATTTTTTCATATTACATATTACTGTGCTCATCCTGAGATGTCGTCGTCGTCTTCAATGTGTTTTGTTTTCCAAAGATTATCACCATCTCATGATCAACATGCTCTTAGAATGATCATCACATGGGCAATAAAACAGCAACTGAAATTGTCCCATTGTTTGTAACAGAACACCACTAGCATACATAAACTCTGCTGCACATAAGGTATAAATCCAGTGAAACTGGATCCCTTCTGACTTGACTTGAGAGACTAGGAACAAACGACATACGACATGATTATGGTCATCTTATTCACATGATCATCATCATGATCACAACATTACTCACTCAGGTTTTGTCTTTAATTTCATACATATAAGGAAAGCAGAGGATGACTCGGATGATGGTGAGTTTTTGGTGTGTGGGGTGAGATGTGCATTGCAAGTTTTTAGTGAATTCTTCTGCGATATCAATAACGTATTTTATAAAGACAGCGTATTAACTTTGACAGGGAAAATGTGCAACAATGCAACAACCCATTTTATAGTACCCATTTATTTCTACACTAAACCATTTTATTTAATAGGAGAGGTGAGTATATTTAGCTTTATACCTGACTATAGTGCGTGTGTTGGTAGTGTCATTTTGATACGAAAAATGAAGAGGCGGACACAAAGAAAATGGTCCAGTTTGTTCATATAATAATAATAAGATGAGCTTATTTTGATGACGTTGGAAATAGATGAACTACACAGATATGGTCAAATGATACTTGATGATTGTTATGCTCTTCATCATCATCATCATGCAATTTTTCCACTCGATTTAAGAGTAGCAGTAAAATCAGAGAAGTAATTTAATATGATTTTGATTTCTTATTGGTTGTATTTTTGTATAAGGTCGTAATCATAACTAGCTGCTCATAATGGGACATAAAATGATGGTTGAATGGGGACAAAAGATGGGATCTTGTGTCAGGCGAAGGATCACCAGACACGCTATCATCAGCAGTCAGGATTGTCCACAGTATATCGAAATCTTTATACCTCCACAGCAGTTTTTTCACAAAACGCATCTGTTGGACTTTTGGAGTCTCAACTGGAGTCATTCTATTAAACCATTAACGTAAATCTAAAGTGTATCTGAGTATCATCATACATAATCATCTGCTGGTCTTTTACTCTCCCTGGTTAACAAAATGATCTTTTTGTGATGACCATCAAAGTCAATGAGGATGCTTCTTCTTGTCCAGTCGGTGTCCAGGAAAACATAAGCGTGCACATTAAATTACATTCAGTGGCCCCTTAAGAGACCTTTCGAAATGACAAGTCTGAGCGGTATAATGGTCTGAGAGAGAGAGAGGGATGAGATGGATGGAAAATAAGGCGAAAAGGTCAAAACTTGTCTGCCTGTCTACTGACATATTATTCTCCACAGGTTCATATCAAATAATCATTATAATTGTTATAATGATGATGCACCTTATTTTCTCTGCGACAAAAAAGGACAATTTGGAAACCACAGAAGAGGACACACAAAAATGGTCATCACGGAATTAAACGAGGAGGAGGAACAATAATAATTATTACCGTCGGTTAATTTCAAAACAACAAATAATTTTTATTACAACAACGAGCATTGGATGTAGGAACAAGATGTACGCATGCATGTTTGACTACATTTTTCTACTCCGTTTTAAATGCGCTTTTCGCTTGTTCAACTTGATGTTGTGTAAAACAGCGTACAACACTCATTTTATCTTCTGATGTTAATGATGATACGATGATGGTGATGATGATGATGCAGGGATACATGTGGGGAGCGCAGATGGTTTTGTAAAAGAAACAAAATATCTACCTTCGTATGCGTCGTATGACAATAGGCAATTTTCTCCTGTTCAACAATCATTTTACCAGGTTTCGGCTTCTTCTGTGAGAGTACGATGCATAATATGTGGTTGTGTTGGAATACACATTTTAAATTTGGTTTTGCTTGTGTTGTTGTTGCTGTTGTCGGATGATGATGATGATACCGACAATCAAAAAGGACCTTGTTTAAATATGGACACATTCTGCTGAAGCTGTAGTGGACATGACCGTGTCGTCAGTCGTAATCGTGATGATGATATGAGATGATGGTAATGTGGTGACCTGATGATACAAACGCTGATCAAGGTTTCATCGTCATCATCAGAGATTCAGAAATGAATTCTGCAGAGAACGCGACGGATGGCAAAAGATACCTTTGAGAAATTCCGAAAATGTAAATGTGCTTTACGTTTGCCTTTTATTTGTTTTCTTTGAAAATTGTTTCCCGTTGGCAATAAGCCACCCAAAAAATAAATTAATTCCTATATCAGTTTATAATCAAAATCAAATAGTATGATTGAATCGGGTAGTATTTATTTATGATTCATCAAACGAGATGATAAGCATTCATCGGCGGAGGGATGCAGAGGTCGATCGTGCTTTTATTCTAATAGGCATTGTAAAATGAATCAATGTGTATAGTACGCACACAAACTTTTTAAAATAAACTTTCTCAAAAAAAATTAATCTCATCTTACAAAGTAAACATGCCGTTCCTAACATGCCTATTATTACATATTATATAGGACACACAAATATTCTACAGTGCAAAATGCAATTTGCATTTTTAGGCAGCTACTGTCACGATAAACAGACGTGGCGTGAGTTCCTTTTCGTTTTCTCATTAAAACTTAACACAACGCTCATCACGACTTCAGGGAGTTTGATGCTTGGTTGCAAATTTTAGTTTCATTTTTATCATGCCCAAAAATCAGGATAAAGGGCTTAACTAAAAATAATCTTATTCAAATCATAATAATAATAACGCAACTATTTTTATACTGCGATCGCTCGTATAGGTTGCTGAAATGTCTTTTCTGGTGCGGTTTGTGTGTATTCAAAGTATGTAAGTAAAAATTGTTGTAGTTTTCTTGGAATTCCCATATTCTCAGAGAATTTCATCAGTTTGAGTGCAGCTTCCACACAAAAATCAAATTCCATTAGTACATTTAGAAAAGTATTAAAAGCGTGCAAGACGGTGTGCAGTTGTGCAACAGTAAATACACCGCATCACCGCCATTATCACGGCTCATGTAACAAGATAATCAGCACACACGCAGCAGTAGCAGCGCCAATAGTTGTACCACAAAACGCATCATGTGGCGAAGTTAATATGGTCAATACAAAAATGAGTATTCAATCCAGATCATCATCATCATCACCATACCCCGTATTCTGACCGTGAGCGAATGAAATTGTGAAATGACTTTTTTATGTTCAAATATTTTTCCATCAGAAATTTTTATCTTGTTGGATTCTTTGACGCGCGCAGTACAACCAATCAGTCAGGCTACAGTCGTACGTAATCATATTCATGTTCCATTAGTTTTACAAACTTCTAGTTGTTTAACTTCGAAAAGCCGGAAAATAATAACTCGTTTAAGAAAAGTTGTGTAGGACGATTTCTGGTAAAGTGAGAGGAAGATGATAATGGCACTACCTTTGCAGATGCCCCAATAATAATACTTACAGTAATTGTACGATGATGAGAAAGAAGAAAGAATGCAACATATTTTTTAGCAAAAAACCTGACGGAGCTTTCTATCATGTTAATACCTAATATAGTTTTTTTCCTGCAGGATATAATATAAGGCAGAGGGACAAGGTATGGATGACGACGACGGTCGTCGTCGTCGAGATCGTCTTCAGTTTATGGGAGTTTGGTCAGTATGGGGCCTCACCATTAGAGCCATTAAAGTGGCCATTAAACTCTAAAAAGTAAAGTAAAAGCAGCAAGCGTCAGTGCAATACGTGTAGTTTTTATAGCTGCTGGCAGCCACCATCGCGCATTGCACGGCCAAGCCTTTTGCGTTTTTTTGTAGTTGTAAATACAATTGGTTAGGTATATATATTGTAAGCTAGAACTAGAAGGCATGCTAATGTTAATACATTAATATTTTTTCTTCTTCTTCTTTTCCGCCGAGCTAAAAGTCGGTTGGAATCCCATAATGCCTAACTAATTGTAAGCAAAGACGAACAAGTCTCTTGTATCAAGCCGACTCACCGTGTGATGGTAATATTGAATTGGATAATGATAATGATATTATATATTGTTGCTGTACTATATGGTTGGATTACATGCTTGGTTTCATACATCAACAGGGATCCATCCATGATGATGCGCGCAGATGAAAGAAACAGATAGCTTCCTTTTGCTTTTTCTATAATGCGAGTAGGATTTTTTTTCTTTTCGAAAATTGCCCACACAGTCTACATTCTACTACGCTGCGTGCAAAGTGAAGCAAGCGGTAACGTTTTTCAAGAATGTACGTAGTATTGTGTGGTGGTGGTATATTATGTAAAACAGCCGACGGGATGGATGGACAGGTGAAAAAATTCTACCTAATTTTTTTTCTTGTGTATCTCTAGAAAAATACGCAGCAGAAGAAGAATCATTATCATCATCAGCCGCAGCGCAAGCAATGCAACTATCTCTTTAAATGTATTCTTTTCAGCTAGCTTCTAAAATATATGCATGGGTATTAAGCATATTAGTTACGGCAATAAGCTACAATAAAAAGAGTCAAGAAAAGGATTGAAATAAGTAACTAAAAAGAATCTTTACTCCTTTTTTTCTTTTTTTTCCCTGTGGTGGTGGCATAGTAGATGGTTGTGTTGTGGTAAGTCTTTTTCTCCTTCTGTGTCGGATAAATGAATATGATAATGCGCTAGATATCAATCATGGTTGACAACTTGTCACTGCTCTAGCTGTGATTTGATGGTCGTCTTTCTCTCCCTCTCTCTTTAGAATTAACCATGAAGAAAGTACTTACAACAACGTAAGAGTTTCATGGGGGTTTGTCCGTAATGCATTGTCGAATTAGCATTTACCAAACGTCTTCAAGAAGGTAACTTTGCACTGTATGAATACGATAAGAAATACTCTCACATCTACGGTGAGTAGTCACAGTTGTAGGTAAAGATGCAATTGCGAATAACAACATGCTAAAGTATTTCTGCGATCATATCATTCATTGGACGACGACAACGAGTTTGTTTACTGAATTAGATGACGCAAAATCGTCAAAGAAAGTAGATGAACCAACTTCTTCAACAAGGTTGTAAAGTGTCGAAGATACTGTCATTAAAATGTGTATATAAAATTGCCGTAGCACAATTTGCCATTGCATGGAAATAGCTGTGAAAGCACTCATGATTCATGATACTTCTTCTTCCCTCCGGTTCTGGGTTGAAAAAATAAAAATGTGAACTCGCGGCGATTTTAACTTTAACACTAAAAAAATTGTTTGTCAATGTCCTTTAAATGATGATGCGCCCGTCCGTTGACGTCGGCATTTTCTCTTTTTCTCATGATGAGCATGCTGCTGCCGATGATATGATGTCACAGGATGGGTATTTGGGTATCAACATAGCATTTTGTGCATGCATGCCTACTACTTTTCTCTTCTTCACCACATATGTAATATTATTTTTTCTAGATGGTGATGTCTATTATTACGAGTTCTTTTAAGAGGTAATTTAGGACAGAATGGAAGGATGGAGTTAAGTAATGGAACGCGTAATGGCTGAAAATTAAACGTGGATGATGATGACAAATGACATGGAAGATACCGCCAAGAAGTGTATCATTAACCTTAGACGAATTCTTTTTAATAAAAAATAAAACATTTCCTCAAGAACGACAGTCATTGCGTTGTGAAGGTATTGATTAAACTGCCATGCTATTAACGTGTCTAGTGAAATGATATTATTATTTTATTACAGCATCGTAAGCATTATCTTGAAAGGGTGAAAACACAATTAATTTTGTGGTGCAGCGTCTCAATAAATGAGTGTCACCACCACCGCTTCTTTATCAGCCATAGTATCTTTTGTTGAAAGGGGTATTCAGAGATAACTTTTTTTTTCTTTTTCAGATCGGAGATTTGTTCAATAGATAAAAAAACGTGAGAATCTGTTTAAAGAAGGGAAAAAATACATCAATGATACCGCCAGATATATTTCATTTTCATCTTTTTTCGTCCTCTGAAGAAGCAATGATATGTTTTAGCAGTGCAGTAGATTGCTGTTTCTTGATCAAGTCATGAGTCATGACTCACCATAATATACCATATAGCTTGGTGGTGTGATGGCAGGACAGAAAAGAGGGAAATATATTATGCAAATGATCCGCTTTTAGCCGGAACATGACTGATAAGTCATCTCATCATTTGTTTTGCGTTCCTTGTTAGCTCATATTTTTTTATTAACGCAAGTACAATAGATACCAAAATACGTATATACCAACCAACATGCATTTCCCATGACTTTTTCCACTTTAAAAAGTTCACGATGATTGTTTTCTTTTTACAAAAAAAAAGAAAAGAAAAAAAACTTATTATTTTTAGAGGATAGCTATACTCGGCTCAGATATAACGTGTGTGCTTATGTAAATATATAAATTGGTATTATTAGTTTGTTCACTGGTTCACGTTTAATAAAACCGTGAGAGAAAAACATGATCACGAAAAAGTTACTTTGTTCCGAATGGCACGATTACTATTATTGTTGTTATTACACACACAATGCAACGTCATGATTATAGTGGCGAGTAAGTAGTGGTGATAACAGTAGTATTTATGTATATGTGGTAGTTTTGGTAGTAGCTCAATTGCTGCGAGTAGACAAAGGTCAGACAAGTTTTTCATTTTGTAGGAAAAATTGTAATTTTTGTGGTAATAATAACCACTATTATGATGTTTTCATGAATGGTGATTTCATGGAAAAGAGGGAAAATTCGGTGAAAAAAATGTGGATTTACTGACGTAAAATGGAAGAATGTTGAGAGGAAGCAGAAGCTAACAAACTTATTGACTTCTCAGAGGGGTCATTCATTTGTACATTTTGAATCATTTTGTGTTCAATATTAGCTTTATAGTTCAACATTTTGGGTTCTTTGTATTTCAACTACGATAATGAACAGCCCCGAATATTTATGAAAAGGTTAAATGCGTGCCTCTATTCAAATCTTAACTCGAACATGTCAAAAGAAAATTCTTGGTGAGATGAGAAGATGATGATGAATTGCGGCTTCCTCAGCTGAAAAATAGCGCGAGTCGAAATATTTTGAGGGAAAAAAATAATCACAATAATCAAGTTGTGAACTAATTATGGTTATTTTTAAGCATAAGGCTCGAGCTACGAAAAAATAAAGATTTTTTTACAATTGCGCACATGGAGTAAGAAAGAATCAGGAATCTGTGAGAAAATACAAGTTTTTCTGATAATTATGGGGTTCACAGATCACCTAGAATCCAAAAATATAAAGTGGTTTTTTAGAGTTAACGGAAGCCGTATAATATGAAAGCTGAGCATCAACAGTTTGATTACATGATTTTTATCCGAATGAAACGTCGAATCCATCATTCCCATACACAAAAAGATGATATAGTACACTCAAGTCAAAGTTTAGACTGTTAAATAAGTATGGAGTGAATTATTATTATATGGTAGACCTTTACCTGCTCCATACAACTTTCATGTTTTTAGAAAACATATTGACGGTAGTGTCGGTGAAAATTGATGTGTAAGCATTTTCATTACTCCATTTTTTTGAGATTTTTGATGGGAGAGTAATCAACAGTAGCCAACAAGCTTGTTTGAATCTGGATACTTTTTTAATGTATTTTTTTTACATTGCACATAATAAATAGAGCCATGTTACTTGTTAATGCAAACTATATGCGTACTTGGATTGCACGCAATGGTTAACATGAGAAAAAAGGGTTGTTTGATATTTACAATTTACAATATACAAACATGAACTTTTTTCATGGATAAATTACGTAGGTTGGGCAGAGCGGCAATAAGCAGCAGAAGGTCATATACATGGTCTACTTGATAATTGTTATAATAACTTTAATTACAATAATCATGCCAAGCAAAAGCAATGACTATGTTTCTGCTGCTGCTGAGTATTTTAATGTTTAGGCCCTGGTTATGAGTTTCGTTGCGGGTCGGGAGTGGAAACTTTAGATTATTATAGGCCTTTCCAAATTGAATTTTTAGGGAACAAAAGGAAACTATAAAATTAATTGTTCCTTTTTTATATGCAATGTACAGGCCAACCATAAAAATAACAGGAGAGCTGAAAGTAATTAAAAACCAGTCATCATTTTTAGAAGCGTTTACGAATAATAGCGAATTCGATTAGAAAAAAAATCACTTTTTCTCAACCGAAACATTTCGAGATTTCAGGTTAACAAAATATACATGTACATTAACATATACCATGTACCTGTGCCTTAGAACAAATTAGATACCCGTCTAGTTACTCTACTCTACAGTGAACGGAACAACAGAGAAAACATTTGGTAGACATTTCATTTTGGTCTCAGGTTACCCCGCTTGTCAAGCTTGAGGAAAGGAAGAAAGTCCGTGAAAAAAATAGTGTTGCAAAAAATCACTGTTCTTTGCTCTGTTAACTTAAATGTTAGCTTACTACTTCCTTTAAGCAAATATGGGTTGGACGTGTGATATTTTAAAGCATTAAAACGAGTAATGTCTGCTATAATTTTTATACTGATTTTTATCGTATCGTAATATCATCGTTAACAATAGCACAAATATGTTTTTTTTCTGCTGAATACAATAGCTGTATTTATATTAGCAGACACGGATAAAATTTAAAACAAAATAAATATATATTTTATCCGTGTGTATAATTTCCTATGGTACATGTCAGATAGGCGCTGTCAGGTCATTCATATCGCTAGTTGTTCTCTGCCAATGTCTTATAAAAATGCAACAACAGCAGCAGCAGCGACGAGTTTACCCAACCTTTTTATTATATCGTGTTGTATTTATGTATCGTATGTGTATTTATTTGTTCAAAAACTCCTTCAGATTGAGAACTCTTCTTGCGTGGTCCACCAAATCAGATTTGTATCGGAGTTCATATCAAAACATTCAATCTTCACTCTGCTCACTTCATTTTCTCTCTCCACCATCATCATTCCTCTACAATCCCTTGCGATGGGTGAAGTCACTCATTGCATCGCTTATACATATCTAGTCTATCCGTATTGTGGCATGCCATTAAAATAATGCACACTTTCTACTCTTCTGTTTTTTAAAATTAAATTATAATAGTAAAAAATCATTACACCAGTTTCTCTCCACTCTCTGATACCAATGGGAATACTACTACAGAAATAAATGATGACTCTGGATAATATGTGTATATATCTATTATGATATGATATCATATAGTTAGTCTCGTCAGTCTCCTTCTTTTGCTGTTCTTGTTCTGTTGGTGCCTGTCCGTTTGCTCTTTAGAGAACAGGAGGCAGGAGGAGACGATGGATATGCTGAAATGACAGGTACAAGCACTGCCACTTTGATTCTAATTAGTTAAGCATATTATTTTTCGCAAAAAGGCTTGACATGAATCTCTCTCTCACTTTTACTCAATCTCTCTCTCTCCCTCTAATACATTATATTTTTGCATCAGCAGCGGAGCAGCAGCCTCACAGTTTGTGGTCATGCAGGCAGGCCAGGCAGAAGAGGAGCTGCCTGCCTTCTTCAGATAATTTATTGTGTTGCAATGAGAGAAATGCAGCGTGGTTTTTGTTCTTTATCGGACATGCTTTGCATATATGGACCGTTCTTATCTCCGCTCTTTCGCTCACTTTGGAAATTGTAAAAAAAAGTTAGTTTTTGAAATTAAATATGTACAAGTATCATCAGATCACCACCACCACCATGTATGCACGGATTTCTTATGGCGCAAGGCATCAGTACCCACGTACACCAAGCGTAGTTAGTTGGGCACAGCCGGTATTTCCCTTTTTTAACAAGTTTGTTTCAATTTTTTTATATACATTTCATTAGCATTCGACAGAAAAATATATGCGTTTAAAACCAACTTTATACATTACCCATGTATCATATACCAATATTAATAGGTAATCAAAAAGGAAGTTGTAGAATTACCTCCACCATTATCACTCAGTTTATTGTTTAATGCGTTCAACAACATGTTTCTTGTCTTAATTTAAATTAGTATGACCAGAAGGAAGACTAAAGAGTTATTTAGATGTTTAGAAAGAATTAATGGAGAAAAATCTCATTTCCCCTTTTGTTTCACATATGATTAAAAGTACAACTTTATGACTGCAACAACTATGCCTAATCAGAAAATAGGAATAAAAAAATTCAAATTAGTTTCAAGCAAAACTTACTTCATACATCAAAAACTTTTTCCTCTATTGTCTCTATATTCTTTATAACTGTGTGTGCCTACCTCACCAACTGCGAACTTAACTGCTTGTTTTAGTAGTTTGCATACCTATAATACTCGTCGTTATATTAGATTGGCTTGAATTTTCCATTAAAAATTTCTCATGAAGAAGCATGATCATTTATTAAACATAATGTGCATGCATACAAGACCAACATTACATATCCCTTTCGGATTAATCGACATTTATAATCAGTAGTACACGTTAATTGGACACAATACATATACACCCATGCATCATTCAGTATAGTTAAGTTAAATGAATGACTGGTGACTGATTTGATCCATTCAATAACGTTAAAAATCCAAGTCAGTCTTCTTTGTCGTGATTGAGATCTCTTTTTTAAAGAGAATGGAGCCATTGAAGAGTGAACGGCCTGATTGTCTTTTATTTTTCGGTGATGGTTGATCCCATTTTAATTAAGATGTTATATTGTCTCCTCATCATGATGATGTGATGAGCATCAAAAATGAACAATATGCTCATGTAGCAGCAGCAGCGGCAGCAGTAAACTTATTAAATGGGATAAAGAAGAAGGAGGGAATGAATAATGAAGTTTCTCAAATAAGATATTTCGTGAAAATAGTGACGTTAGAAGCAACAAGGTAATATTAATGGCTGTAATATTTTTGAATAAAGAAAAAGGATTATATGGACGTGATCACCATTATCATAGGATACAATGTGGCGTAATATTGTAATCAAAGTCATCTTTTTAAAGTTCATATCGTGAGTCTTCGTTAAAAAAATTATTGTAAAGTATGTGTATAAGAAGTCATACGAGAGAGGATCATTTTTCATTTTTTGTCGTCTTAAAAAAGTTGATTGGCAAGACTAAATAAGCTTGTTTTAGTAATGAGTATATATTTTCAGCAGCAGCACAGCAACACCAACGCTTCGGTTTTTTATGACTCAACACTCAAGAAAGTCAATTCCCTTGGTCGTACTTTGTTCATTTGTACGTTCGTCGGTTTTGCTGATAGGTTACACACATTTACAGCCTAATTTGGCATTTTAACAGATATTTTCGGATAAAATCAAATAAACAATACAGCCTGCAAAAGAGTGAAAGAAAGATATGTACAATTTATATATATGAGTACGTGTACAAACTTGAAAAGTGATATGTAGCAATTAAAGCAAGTAGCACCAAAACAACCACATCCAAATGTGTGGAATGATTGATTAGGAAAATTGCATATTATAACAGCAAAAGCAACCAGCTTTGCTGGGAGAACAAAGGCAAAAAGAAGTAGCCTTTTTAGCTCGTATTCTATCCGTCGTATTCGTTGATTTAACTCAAGATGAAAGCATTTAATATACTGACTTTTCCTGTCCATTTATTATTTCATTCGTGGCATATGCACATTTTCAAAGTTAACTTTTGTTTATACTACTATTATTATTAAAGAAGTTGCTGATGTGTTGTTGATGTCTTGTACACACACCGACGCCGCCATCACCGCACAAAAATCCACCACCACCACCGCGCGTACGTCTACAATTTTGGCTTTTTATACTTCTTGTCGTCTGACAAAGTAGTTAGTTAGTAAAATACGAAACAGGACATGAGTGACAGCCACAGCCAGAAAGAGAGAGAGAGACTTTTGTTTTAATTTCTCACTACTAGACAGTTGTAAACACATAACAATTTTTGCTACCATTTATTTTTATTAAAACTTCAGTCAAGCAAATAAGCAATGCAAGCAAAAGCTCGCTCTCTCGCAGCATGACCTAATCCATCTTTGCCAAAAAAAGAGTACATGAGAGAGATAGATGGTTTATTTGGTTCGTTTCATTTTTGAGACCTTCCTTTGGTTTTTGCTTTGGCAGAAGGCATCAAAGCAGCGAAAAAGGTGATGAATAATTACGAACATTTCATCAGGCGGAATAATAACATTAAAAAACTCCTTTTACACTTGATACTCACAATCTGCACAAATGCACACAACCTCTATACTTCTCTGTCTAACAAACATTATGCGTAATGCTTTGTAGTGATACTGATTATAATCTAGGCAAATCTTTTTAAGAAGAAATAATAAACATTTGTAATAATGATAAAGGAGCATGATATTAGTACCCTGAAACAAACTGAAATTAACAACATCATACATTATTATGCACTATTGTAGTAGCAGTAAAGTGGCTTTGTAGTAGGTCTATAAATTGTATAGCCTCCAGCTACGCAACTTAGGTGTTAAATTGCGGGTTGATTTGTAGGATTTAGTTTTCCATGTAGGTATGATGGACGGACGGACGTGCCACAGTTACACACGGCAGCTATCGTGGTTTTCATTATCATCCCTTGGTTTCCTCCACACTGCTACTAATCAATTCACCTTTTACAGTTTTGCTGCGTAATAATAATACTTTCCTCTATAGTACACTGCTACCTATAACTAATCTAACTATATACCTTTCATTGTAACTACAGTCATCCTGCTACTTTTATTTTGAGCAATCATTCAAATTATATATGATCAAAAAGGGCAGCACAGTCATCATAATTTTCGGGTAGAAATGTTTTATGTGCTTCCACTTTCCACACACAAAGGCATACCAAATTTTATTTCAGAATTCATGATTATTATGACGATGATTGGTATTTAGGAGGATTTTTTAAGTACGTGATGAGTTGTCGGTTGGATTAAGTGCTAAAGGCGATAACATAACAGATTAATGCTTAACACAGAAAAAAATGCCAGTTTAGAATAAAACCCTTTTTCCGCTTCCCGTCCTTTTTCATAAAAGCTCATGTACGAAAATTGTTTTACATCTCTTGGACTCCTCTGATCGTAAAAAGGGTTTCAATTATAATGATAATGCCGATAATGATGAGGATGTTGATGGAATCAATAATATTTTGTAGTAAAGTGTTTGGGCCCACCTATTTCTTGCACACTTCTCACCCAATCTTTTGCAAATACCCTGTACTTAAGTCATCAGAAACAATTGTTAAGGACCCTTTCGTAGAAAAAAGTGTATGAGTTTGCTAAAACATTTGTCCAATTATATATCTTCCGCAATGCTCTCGTATTCAATTGACATGAGTTTTCAATGCTCTTTCTTGTACTTCTTGTTAAGGCGACTAGTAATAAGCCGGCGAAAACAGTAATTGGAACAATTGGAACATTTAGTTTTGCTACGTGCACACCCTTTCATTTCAATCGTTTGCCGCTTTTGTCATAAAAATGCCATTTTAACTTATTTCCCTGTATTTTCGGTTGCTATAATTAAGATGTTTAAGGGTCGTTACAGGTAAAACGACAACTGTTGTGATGTTTTCATGTTTCTAAAAACGACTTCTCTGGAAATGTATATATCTGCCGACAGGAGAGTAGCATGACTTTCAAAAAGCGCTTTTAACAGACCTTCCTATGGACAGGCGTGTGCAAAATTAACCCTTTTACATGCACATTACATCATAATCACATTTATTATCATCACGATGATCAGTCAATTTATGTGAAACATGGGCATTCATGTCAGTCATCGATGAATTTTTTTGACACTACAAAAGTGTCCCACGTCAAAAACATTTCCTTTCTTTTTCTCTCCTTTCAAGAAGAAAAACTTTCCAAGAATGAGCCGCATTCGTGGTGAAATTGATAGACAAGCTTTGTGCCATGCCCCTCATGCCCCGTATAATACATTATCATTAAAATGGCACGTAAGACGTTGGCACAGAACAAAAAGAATGTTTTGTAATATAAACGGCACGTATTAACCAAAAAATCATCTCGATTTTTCATCGCTCATTATCAATCATCATTAACGTGGTAGTAGTAACGATAATGGTCATGATTATGATTACAGGTAAGCATAATATACTTTATTTAGTGGCAAAAATTGTATACCATTGTTTCACATTTCCTCATACCCCATTATTTTGGTCTCACCATTCGAAAACGGGATCAGTGTGTATCTCAAACGGCAAAACTTTGATTGACATTTTTCAAAAAACGTTACGTCAACTAAAGCGCTTGCATGTAGCACGATGATTTTTTTTGTGTCTGAAACGCCATGTTTTTGAAGATTTTTCAGTTTAGCTGCCATTCTGATATGTGAAGACAGCCAACAATCCACATTATCACCATTATTATGATTACGACACATATTGCATTTTAATGTCATAAAAGCGGATTACTCAAATAAGCAACTTCATTAAAAGCAAAAATATAATGTTTAAACAGAAGCTACGTAAAAAATAGATATGACGAATAAACAAAGTTACAATACAAACAACCAGTCGACTAGCCGTAGTGCATTTTTCTATTTCTTCTAATTGCACTTCCATTTTTCCTTTATTCTGTCAGTTACTTTTTTTTCATTTTCCATACACGTACGTAAATAATAATAGCGCCAGAGAGTAGAGTAATTATCTAAAATACACTTTTGCTTCTTCATCATATCCAACAAATCCAACATCCCACGTCCAAAATCGTGTGCATTATGCACATCAACATCATCGTCATCAACTATTACCATCACACGATTCAGAGGAAAAACTCATGCATGTTTTTTGGGTAAAAAAATGTTTCAGAAAACAAGAAAGGGTAGCTTTATTTACAGCAAACGAGTAATACACCGAAAGAAAAGTAGTAATAATCTGGATCGTGAATCCGTGTAAAAACCCAGCAGGTAACTTTTTTACTACAAAAACAAACACACCGCACCATACAGTCCACACAAACACCACATATATAATAGTTTACGTAGATTCAAAAAAACAACGAATTTTAGTCATTTTCGTTTTTAATCATCATTGTGCCAGGCTACGGAGCTAATCATCATCATCACCTACAACAGCACAGGCACACACGAAAAAGAAATGAATGCGTGCATGAAAAACTTTCTTTTTTTTATTATTTGATACTTTAGATTAAAATGGACTGGATGACTTGGTTAGATTTTTTTTTCAGGGGAATATGGAATAAAAAAAGAAGGAAAAGAAGAATTATCCAAATCGTTTGTAATTACTTTTGAAAAGCAGTGCCTCTCTCTCTCGGTTTCGTATTTTTCTAGAATTTTTTATTGACTCCTATTTCATGTTATCACGAAATAAGCTATAAAACTCTTCGTGAGATGAAAAGACTAAAAAAACTGTGTACACAGCGATAATAATTATGTATGGATAAAACGGTATTTGTATGCATTATGCATAAAAATGTACTTGCTTTTAAAAAAAATGATCATGATCGTAGAGTAATATGCTTTCATGCATGTAATTTTGTGATATTGTGACAGGCTCTGAGAGAGCCTTTAAAAATAACACCTTTTCCACAAGACTCGAATACAGCGAACAAATTCTCAGCATCAAAAATAAGTCAACATTTTTTCATAATCATCATTACAGATCACATTTGAGAAAGTAATAATAATAATCATAAAAACAAAAAGGAAGACATTAAGGTACACATACATGTACGTTTTCGTTTTGTATAATATGAGCTCATTCTACCTATGTGCTTAACCGGAGTAAAAGATTGTTAAAATTGATGGCTGGTTTTCTCTGGCCATTACTATTACCATTATTGCGTTATTTGTACATAAAGTTGAGTACAAAGTATTTATGAATGTTTTATCGTAATAATAATAATACGACAAGAATCTATATAGTAAATTGTAAATATTGTGTTCAAGATTTACGCTGGCTAAAAACGCGTATGTAGTTAAACTGTGTAATGTAGTGTGTCAGGATTATTAGCGTTTTCGAGTTTTTTTATATTCTTAAAATATACACACTTGTACATAGTAATAATATATTGGTGTATGTATATAGGGAACATGTATAGGCAAGCAGGTTGAAAAGAAAGAGAAACTTTAACCCGTTTTTATAGTCTCCCATTAATATTTATGCTTTCCTTGTCAGGGATTGGGTGCTCTAGTTTTTATCAGGCCAATTTATCTTCCGTCTCTTTAGTTGCATTGGCTGCGTCAAGGGAAAAGGTGATGTGATGTGTGTTGAGCCGAGCTTGAGCCTTTTAGTTTTCTTGCATGCATGGCGTTGTTGAAGGATGGATGGATGCATGCATTCAGTAATGATTTGGCTTTTTTAGTCAGTTTCACTTACTACTACTGGCATCTACGCTAACATGTACGTTCTGTTCATAAAACATGTTGACGACGAATTAGAGTTTGAAAACACTTCAATCGTGTGAATCGATTTGGCACAAATTGTCAAAGTACTTGTTTCAAAGTAATAATAAAAACCACTGCAAGATGATAGTAAAGGCTGAATTACGTTAAAAACTCGCAATTATACAAAAAGAACATATACAATTAGTCTACATACTACTTTAATTCCATATAACATAATCTTAAACATCACTCGTAATAATCGATATTTACGATACAGATGAATCGGAATAAAAGATAAATTCATACAAATAATAATTAAGCTAAATACCTTAATTTCTTTACGAACATTTCATATGAGGGGAGTAGGAAACAATAGCATTACAATAAAGCTAAACCTGGAACTGAACAATACCGCACAACAACTCGCGGTTGTATAAATATTGTCTACACGTGTACATACGAATATAGCAAACGAATTACAGAAAAGAAGCATCCTGAATATAACGAATTTCACTTTTACAACACGTATTTACAATACGAATTATTTAAAAAACCATTTTAATGTTTTGGAAGTACCACCAATGCATCTCAAATCCCTCAGCCAGCACGTGCATAAGATTATCTCGTTTTTCCTTCAATTTCTCTTCCATAATGCGCACATATTTGCACTTCCCTTCACTAACGTTCATGATTAGTTTTACCAACTCCGACTCAAATTTGTACATGTGCTCCAGGTATTCCAACTTCTTACAAGTGTTCTCCAGAAAGAAAGCGAATGCATAACAGTAACCCAAAAACTGCTGCGACTTTGTAATGGTTTCGAAATACTGAAATTAAAGAAGAAAAAAATAGTTATAGCTCGAATAAGAAAATATGTATGCTTTTTTGTAAAGTTTCAGAACTGTTTTCGACTAATATCATTTAAATACCTCATCATCGCTCTGATGTCTCATACCAACTGCATTGATCTGTCCATGTACGTTATCATTGCTGAGATCAACGACACCCTTGCTGTCTTCGGCCACAACGGTTTCATCTTCTGGAGTCGCGTGCTTGCTTGGAAATTGGTCCTTTAAGTCAACATAGTCTTGACAAACCTTCGCTAATGCCATGACCTCGGGTCTAATGATTCCGTCCCATTCAAATGAACAGGTATGATCGGAATCGGAATACTCCTTCTCCTTCTCTGTAAAACAAAATGATAAAAGGTATAAAATCTAATTAATAATTACCTTCTATCACAATAATCTATTATTTCATCAACAATAATTTATAGAATGCACAATGAACTAACGTAAGCATTTCCAACAGAATGTATAAGCACACGTCGTACAGGTGAAACTTTGGTCAATGTCGTGCCTTCCTTTTGTTAAAATGACTGAGCAGCGTGGACAGGCTTTGGAGTTAGAATCGAAACTCGTCACGGTCAAATAATCCGGTATCTTTTCGAACATATTCATCCATTTCTTCAACTGTTCACAAGATAGTGGGTAATGCCATTGGTTTCCACAGCCAAAACAGTAGCTTGTTCCGCAATCGCACGTAATTTCCCTTCGCTTCGATGATATGCTGACATCGTAATAGCAAGATCGATTACAGTCAACCGATGGACAATTCCTTCGATACATACTGCAGTCAACGAAATCCTTGACGCACAAATATTTGTAAGACTCGGTCAATCGGGGTGGAAGATACTTTAGAACTGTTTCTTCATCCAAAAGCATAGTACACAATGAGTACGGGCACTGAAACTGGCTCCTGGAAATGAATAAAAACAAATAATTAAATTAAAAGACGTCCGCCGCTTCGAAATACCACTAACTTTGTAAAATTCGATACCACACAAATAAAAATTACCTGTCGCCGATTTTGACTTCCATAATAAGGTATTGTATAAAGCAATGAAGACAGAACCGATGCTCACAAGCAGTCCATACCAGTGCATGCGGATTTGTCATCCTTTTGCAACACATACACGCCCCTCCACTTGTGCCTTTGTTACCCATTCCACTTAGAAGAGCACCAGCCTTACCAGCTTTCGGAGGGTCCAGAATAATCCCAATGTCACGGAGTTGAAAGAACGATTCCCCATACAAGCTCCGTTCCAACATCTTCGATTTGTCCCACTGAACCGCATTCATCAAAATCCGAACCGAAGTTGGAGGGAGACAAGACACCTCCGCAGCTTCTTTGACTTCCTTCTCCATTTCCAGGTGCAGATTTTCCCATTTCACAATTCTGACAGTTACAGGCTCCTCCTCTTCCACAATTGGGCGCTCGAGGAGCTTCTCGCCCAAATTCATAACCACGTCCTCCATCGTCTTCATCTCGAACCAAATGACTTGCTTCAAAAACCTTTTAAAGAAAATAAACATATATTCACATCCACGACATGCGCAAGACACATTACATAATTAATGACCCATAAATTTAACATCAATCGTATATCCATTTGAACTACCTACCTAATTTTAATTACTTACTTTTGTTAATCACGAATCACAGTAAATGACAGCATATGATTTGGTTGACAGGAAAAACGAGAGAAGACTTATTTAGACTTGTTACTGGAGTGTTGCTGTTGTTGATGATGGGCAATAAGGCAAGTTGCAAAACAGATAGAAGCTTGAACTTGTCGCTTTGAACCTTGCAGACTTTTTCTGCTTTTCTGCTTTTTATGCTTCGCGGCAGACCTGTAAACAAACCAGAGAGATAACAAAATGGACCAAGTCGAATGGAATGCGGTGCGAGTGTAGATGACCACGTGACGGGACAAGTGGAGAAAAGCAACAAAGGAGAAAGCATCATGTATGAATATGAATCATGATTATGATTGGTTGAATCAATCAATCAGTGCAAAATCTTAACTACGTAGCCAACCAAACGGATTTAGCGACGATATCCAAAATTTTGGCATTTAGTAAAGCTCATTGTTTCAGAATGCATCATCCCCTTCTTTCCACCAGTCTAGGTCTTTTACCCCAAAAATAGTCCACAATACACAAAAGAAAAAAAGGCAGAGAATCCTGAAACCTAAAATGTCAAAACATATTTCAACTTTTAAGTAAACTGCTGTGGAAAGAAAAATTATCGTTCTCTTGCAGTTGAGTAGCAGCAGCGCAGCATATGGAAGAGGCCATGAGAATAAATAGGGAAAAGTGCATGGGCAACAAGATACAAAAGTTCCTCCCTTTAATATGCATCGTTATACTTATATCATCTATAATATGTGTAACTATTACTGTTACTTTTGTTGGATTCTCATTTTGGGAGATAATTGTAGAGGAAACTAATTTGAAAATTTCCTGTTTCCCTGTGTCTGTATAATATATCCCATTCATTTACACAAAAATATATGAACCTGGACTTGTGAACTAACTTAAAAACAGTAACTGCTGCTGTTGATGTTGCGCTTTTGGTTGAAAAGTTGTCTGCTACCACACAGCTACTTTAAAGTGGTTACTGTGGCTGTGTGGCTTGCTTCCATATACATGAATACCTGGTGTTGGTCTCCGCATTATCTATCTGTTCAGTTTCCCCCTTTTTTTTCTACTTTTAACGCAATAACAGCAGCAGTTTATTTTCTGCCGTAGAAAATAACATGTACTTTTTGTCCGAGTGAGTGAGGCGAGAAGAGTTTAAAACTGTGTGAAAGGAAAATGAGCATTTTGTTTTTGTGTGTAACAAGAAGAGTTACATAATGTAATGTTATGCAGAGTGTGTAGTAATTCATAACGATGATGGTGATTGTGATCATCATCATCAGCATCATGGTCATGATAATAATAGTACTTTACTCGTACTTTGGTGCTATGATGAGATCTGGTAATAATACGGTACGAATGTGTGTGTATCATCATCGTGATTATTATAGAGCAAAAGTTGTAATCATCTTTGTTGTAGGAAAATCATATAGTTAAGTAATATGAGGATGTTTATGTAGAGTGGAGCTTATGAAAAAGTAAAATGTCAGAGGGAAGTGTAGAGTCCAAGAAAAAAACGAATTCTTTCTTTTTGACTGGAGTAGGAGACTTTTAGCTTTCATCTTTATAATTTTTTGTACAAAGCTTTTAACTTACTTCGTATGTAACTTTTAATAAGGAGTGAGCAAACCAGCTGTTACTTCAGGTTTAAATGCTAGTTGTTGTAATGTACATTAACCACTGAACTTTACAATAACAGTAATGATAATTATGATACTCACAATATATACATACCTGTATGCTATATGCCATGTTCATCTTTGAACAAAAAGTTGCATAAACTCACACTTGCGTGGCAAAACTTAACTGGACACAAACCAACTTTTAACTAGATGATATAATGAGGACAATACTTATAATATGTGGTAGTAACGAAATAACATGAAATGTGCAACACAAGCCTGGAAAATTTGTCCTTTCTATTAAGAGAAAAGTTAACATTTCTTAAGATGAAGTACTAGCTTTTGTTTTTGACTTGCCATTTCCGTTGGTTTGCATTATTCATTTCCCCAAGTATTATAAAATTACACAACATACTCCTACGATCTACATTTTAAAGTAACTTTGATCTATAATATTTAGTGTGAGCAAAAATGCTGGTAAAAGCACTCATCAAACAATTTCATCTCATTTTTGTCTTCCTTCCAGCAATGCAAAGAAAACTATCATCTTTATATGATAATGATGATGGGTACCAGCTTCTGAAGTGTTCTCCAGCAGCACTCATTCTCGACAAACGTCATCCTTTCATTGTCTGCACCGGTACGCCAGTACAATCAGAGTTGCGGATGAAATTCTTTATCCATGATGATGTTCAGCAATATGCTTGGAACTTCTTTTGTTCTCTATGTGGCAAAGTCAAAGGGAAAAGTCAATTTACTAACCTTTTTCTCAGGAGGAGTTAATAAAAAGAAGCATAACACTGACTCTCCTTTCTTCTTATGTTCAAAGTATCAAGAAGGTAGGTACATTATTTTTTCCGTTTGAGTAGCGCTAGACAAAAGGTTACTCTATTTTGGTGGTGTAAGTGATGATGATGCTGATCACGATGATGATGATCATGTTCTTAAAAAGAAGGAGTAAGTAAGTCTCTGTAAGTAACCCTCCATTATTCTCTTCTGAAAGTAGCAATTTACAGAGAAATTGGTCCTCCTTCCTTTTTAACCCATTCTATTCATTACCAACAACTTCCAACCAGCAATAATGTACAACTACCACTTATCTTATGTACTTTTGTTGTTTGGGATTTTGTTCCTTTTTATTTTATTTTTTTCAAAAACAGAGTACAATATGATAATGCTGATGATGCTTTTAACTCTTTCCTCTGTTTCGAGTTATCCATCCGTCCTTTATCTGTGTTGTGCTCTAGTTAAGTGTATCATACTGTATAGTTATCTTTCTCTATCATTTTTTACGTAATACGGTCTAAATATACCATTTTGGATTACACTTTTTGAGGTCCTTTTATTGTTAAAAACTCGTGCATTCTTGTTTTGTTCATCCATTTGTCTTGACTTTTTTTTTCTTTTGTCATTCTCTTGGCTTTTGATTAAAAGCCTCCACATATGTTGCAAAGGTAGGTTTAAGGTAGGTAGTACCTCCACCACCACTTCACCTCATAACTCTCTCAGTTTTCACAAGAAGAGGAGGAAAAATACGCTTTCTTTTCTGGTGAATCCACCTAATATTTTTTCAGTAGCTTCTTTGAAAATGTGCAAGCACTATTTGCTTTATTGACCGTGGCCAATGCCAAATTACATCTTGGCTTTAGCTTTAGAGAGAGTTGAGAGGAGTCAATTTTTTGAAACGAAATTTTCAACAAAATGCTAAAAGGTATCTGTTTATGTTGTTCTTGCATATTACATTGGAGCCTTACATAAAGAGAAGAAAAAAGCCGTCATGTAATTTTGTCATTTGTCACTGACTTGTACCGTAAAGACAAAAACAGGAACAACAAAAGAGATAAATAGTGGCAGAAGCACAACAAAAAAGAAAACAAATGACAATGAATGAATGAGCCATATTATGGCAATTTAGCGTAGCCTTTAGCCATGCTACCGTATCGTTTTCATGAGACGCAACTACAGAAAGAAAAAAAACAAATGAACCTTGTTTATTAGTGCTTATTCCTACGCAGTTCTCTTTTACTAACCCCAATTCTTTTTCATCTCTGGTTGTTTCTTTACTTTTTTATGAAATCCCTTGCGTCTTGTGTTCGTCTTCGCATCCCATTTTGCCACAGTCGGGCACGGACAATTGCGGATGCTTTACTTTTACGAGAAAACTCTCTGCTGAAAATGAGATATGCCAGACAGCTCAAGAGAGACACATTCAATTCAATCATCATTTCCATCTCTCGTTTCCCAGCAAAAAAAGGTCTATTGTCTGGGTCAAGTGATCAGTCAAAAAGTCAAGAAATTCTTTTTAAAATCAACATTATGTAAAAACTATGCAGACGTTTAGGAAAGAAACAAGTTGTTCATATTCTCTAACTGGTATGAATACAATGAGTTTTGAAGGGTTCATCATGATCATCATCAAAAACAACTTGTTCGTGTTCCTTCTTCATCAACATCATCTTCACGAAGGAAATTGAATTTTTGTACAAGATTCCCCACAACGCTGTACAGCAAACATTTTCTTGAAAACTTGTATAACTCATTTTTAAAAGTTATATAATATATCCATGTATCATGAAGCAAAAGTGTTTTAAGAAGAGCTACCCAAATATATGTATGTTGTTTTTGATAAGCTTTTGGGTATTTTTGTTTTGTGGTGGTAGCAAGGAAATGTCGGAATATCTCTTGACAAGAACCAGAGAAAGAAATGAATCTTGCTGATTAAGGGACTAGGAGTGAATGCAGGGATTTTTTTAAAAATGAAGATGAACTGATGGACTTTATAAAGATAAAAAATATCCGCTTAAGCTTTTTTCCAGGCAAAGCCAGCAGATTCGGATCCAAGTTAACTTACCGTTTTAACTTTTAACATTTCTACAAAATGTAAACCTGTTGTTGGAGCTACTGAGTGAGTAGTTTAAAAAACATCAAGATGAAAATGAGGATAATGGTGAAACGGCAACGATCCATCTACCAAATCCGATCCGTCCATCTAACCAAAAGAATAGAAATATAAATTCCAGAGCTTAAGATACCAAAAATATAACTTGAAAAGCTTAAATTAAAAAAAATAAAGATGATGATCAACGAAGGAGGGTTGAAAATAGCACAGACTTTTCTGTGGAAGTAGGTAGGTAGGAGGAGTACAAGTGTACATGACGCACATGGTACGTCTTACTGACTGACTGGTGGTGGTGAATGAATAAGTAGATTTATGCAGGAGATAAAATGCATTTAAGAAAACTGACTTGTTAAGTTTTTAAAGGAGATTAAAAAATTAAATAAAAGAAAAATCCTTTTATTCTCACAACTTCTCAGTGCTTAGGTATATATTATTAGGTAAATACATGTGAAAAGTGCAATTGCAACTAGAAACATAATGTGAAAGAGCAAGTGGCATTGTTGAGCTGTCTGTGGAGTGGAGTAAAGAAAGGAACAAGAAATGTCCGGCTTTGGTACGCAGTATACGCTGCTGGTTGCGAGTGGCAAAAGAAATGGAGAGTTAAAGTGTAAAAACGTTGTGCCAGTAATGATCGTCCAGTTCCACTCATATTTAAGCATAAAATCTCTGCTTAAAAACCGAACCAGAAGAACTTGAGGTCAAACTTGACATTTACCCCAGTAGGGGGTAACTTACGTTAACACAGATTCGGCAGACACATGTGGATTCTTAAGGTATGTTTCAGACTTGTTCGAGAATTATAAGGAAAACTTTGAAATGTAAATCCAGCAACCAACCGCGTGACTTCATGATATCATCCAAAGTCGGGAGAAGTGGAAAATATTAGCATTAATATATTTTGATAATGCGAAACATGTCAAAAGCGTGTTGTATACTTTATGCTTTTGAGAAGATCAAAAAAAATTCAAAATGCAATAATATGTATCTAAAAGTGGTGGAAGGAACTAGGAGGAACCACTGACGGGATTATACACTGTACGGACTACGTAAAAGTTATATGATTAGTAGAAACATGTCTGAAATTCCGCAACGTAAATTTTTCAAAGCAACTCAAACTTCTAAACAAAGACATTACTGACACGTTTCGATGTAAATATGCCACATACATAATATTAATTACAAAATAAGTGTCTGAAAGACTACTGAAATTAATTTGGCATTTTATAATGTTTTTACATATAGTCAAATTAAATTGCTTTTAAAAAGCAGTTTGTTCACTATTGAGCAATAATACTTACTGTAGGCGAAAAGGTTCATTGATGAGCTAATAACAAGCAAGTTGATATTTTGTAGAAGTTTTTTTGCTAAGTAAATACATAGTGCTGAACAACTTTGTACGAATCCGTCTGTCCGATTGCATGATTTCAAATAGCATGCTTTTCTAAATTCAGTTTATTTAATAAAAATAGTACTGTTGTTACCCTATTCACAAATGTAAATATAGGGTACGTGATCATCCATCAAAATTATAGTCTTCTTTTACATTTAGAACCCTTCTTTCGATACAGATTTTAAAAGTGACAAAAAACCAGTGTGAGACGATGACTCTGCCAATTTCCTGCTCACTCGAATAAAAAGCACTCAACCAACCAAAGTCATTCCATCATATCATCTTCGTCTAATGCCTTGCGTTACTTGGTTCCATGTCTGAACCAAAATAATGAATGCATTCACAATTGCATACCTTTATGCTCACATTATACCTACATTACAAAAGCCACCATTATCCTGCGCTGTGAGAATGACACCAAACCAAAAAATATACCATTCCCTCGTTCTCGTCATCTCTTTTCCTCGCTTCTTGGCTGTGTTCATCCATTTGTGTCGTCTATTAGCTGTTTATTCTTCACCACCACACACCACCAACCACATTTTCAAAAGTACTATAATCATCATACAAAATGACGATCGTCATCATCATCCTCATCTTCATGTGATCATACTAGCACTTAAAACTATGTGTGCATACAAGATCATCATCATCATCAGCATCATTTTCTCTAATACCAACAATGACGGAGGACACATCCTCCTTCAATCCACTCACATACATCATTCCATTGGATTCCAACCCATCAAGGATTTTTTGATTGGATCATGCTAAAACCTGGTATTACACATCATTCTCATAACATCATCGTCATCATATCATTATCTGCAACAAAAAAAATCTGTGGAGGAGAGGAAAGAGAAGGATTATGAGACGCGAAGAAGAAAAGAGCACACGACCAACAACTACACAACTTGTAACGAAACTAGTGATCATCATTGCGATCCTTTTTTCACGTTACACCATTTCACTGAGCTGCATAGACCTAATAACAATGTTCATTTCACCAGAACACACCTCTTTTCTCTGTGCTCTGTAGCAAAATATGTAATCTTCTCTCTGATAATAGTGGAGAGTGTGTTGGTGGTGGTGGTATTGGGAATGATGCCCAAAAGCTTTTAAAAACTCTCGAATTGAATCAAAAAGGAATGTGTTGGTTTGGTATGCGTTGTGTATGGCATCGTCATCAATACTGCTGCAGCCCTTCTTCTTCCATTCTGCTTTTCCCCATCCCTTTTAATTTTCGCTCGAGGAAAATAACAATGTACGCGCTCGTGTAATAATAACTTTACATAGTTTTTAACTTTAGGTAGTACAGTAACCATCCATTAGCTTTCAACAAGGACATGAGCAGAGACCAGAGAGAGAATGCCGATGATGATGATTAAGATGATGAGAATGCATATCGTATCCTATACCAAAAAATGAGAATAATGCAGTTTTTAAAGTTTTTTTTTGTAATATATACCTTGATGTATAGTGTATATATATTTCATTTATATCTAGACTACGGTAATTGGTATGTACGATAATCTAATCTACCAGGTAATGCACATGCAGTATAATTAACAGCTTTTTTTCTGGTAAAAAAAACTGTAATGAACAGTTGCATGCTGCATATTGGTATGATGATGAGATGTGAAGTGAGTGTATCATCGCATTTGTTATTAGCATACCTCCATGGAGGGCGGATCCTGATCAAGCTCATTCATTCATTTTCTTCTTTGCTGTATCAATCAGCTCTCTGTTCGAAGATAATGGATTGGAATTCATGCGTCGTGGACAATAATAATACTGAAAAAATGGGCTGTTCTGGAATGTTTTCTCTCGAAATATCCGAAATGAAGCTCTTTAAATTTTTTAGCAATTATTGATGATGGGGGATGGTGATGAGCCTGCTTAATTTTTTTTTGTACGAAACGGAGATGCGGACGCGTCGAATTTACTTTTAAAAGCTTTTGACTCATTACCATTATACATACTCAGCCTTGCTACTTTTTGAAGCTGTAGTGACAATGATGATGTTACAAAAAGATTTTCTCTCCCTTTTAACACAGGAACCAGTAAAGTACACATTTCTCAGCAGTTGATGATTTCGATAGCTTTATAATAAATACGGGAAGGAAGTGCTCATGCTGTGCCTATACACTTCGTCTCTGTGAAAACACAATGATACAGAGAAGTCATCCTCCCCAACACAATCATCATGATCATCACGATAAATCGAATACAATTGTATCGCATTACTACATACCGAGCTAGGGACACAAGAAGAAGAAGTAAATGTGTACGTACTCAGCTTTCTTTCATTGTTTTCTTTCATTTTATTACTCTATAATAATAATATACCTTTATTATTAGAACACGTAGTAGGGTGTAAGATAACAATAGAAATTACATGGGTATAGATTAGTATCATTGTCAAAAAGACTCACTCACCATCACCAAAAGTGCACTCCACACGGGATCACAGCAGTGTCTACAAATGTCCTGTCATCACACAGATCAGAAAAAAAAGTATAATGGTAGGTTTGAATATTATACGATATGATGATAATGATCACTGCGGTGGTAGTGTAGCTTGCACTGGCAATGGTGATGGTGTTGATGAATGAAGTGTTGCTGAAGTGGAGCTGACATTGACATGCAGC
This sequence comes from Sinella curviseta, assembly GCA_004115045.4. Taxonomy (NCBI): domain Eukaryota; kingdom Metazoa; phylum Arthropoda; class Collembola; order Entomobryomorpha; family Entomobryidae; genus Sinella; species Sinella curviseta. The sequence goes on along the minus strand of CM023202.3, from coordinate 24,797,414 downwards.
AGTAAAAAGTAAAATAAAAGGATTCATTTTTTTTGAAAGTCATCCAGGTGCAATGTAATAGTAAAAGGTTATCGATTCCTTATTCAGTATTATTATTCGCCAAGTCGTTGTGGGTAAGTGTAAATGTGATAATGATAATGTGCACGTCGGTTTTCCTGAGATGTATCATTTGAATTGTAATTCTTTAATGGAATTGGAACCAATTTTTTTTCGTTCTCTCTCTCTTCTGGTCGCTGTAAAAATTTACGACCATTATTGCTACTTAAATAATTTAGGATGGACGGATCAAGAAAAAACAAAAGTAGAAGAACATGATTATCATGCCTGCAACCATTTTCACTTCATTTGTAATTTCGTAAAAATGTTTTCAGCTAATTCTCTTTTCGTTTTTCTTCTTTCATTTCTTTTTTGTCCAGAAGGAGTATATTAAGCATATCGCCTGCTGCTGCACCTCTATGCACCTGCCAACCATGATTATTTGCAAATAAATTTAAATTTTACCACAGGCAAGCAATGAAGCAACCAACAAATATGTATTATGACGACCGACCGACCAACACCACAAAAACCTGTCGGGTCTTTTTTGTATTGTAAATTTTCCTTTTCAACTTTTAAATCCAAGATGAGAAGCTATCAGAATCAAGCAGATAACACGCATACCAGTATGTATTTCAATAAAATCTACTTTTTTTCGAATGAAAATTGTACTTTAATCAATAATTTCAATATTCATGGTGTTCCCTCCACCAGACCACGTTGTTGCATGTTACTCAAGTGCAGATACTGTTGAAGATGATCAAGTTGGTCATTTTATAATCAACAGCATCATGGCAAGATTTTTTATTTCATTCTCATCATCAGATTTTCATTATTTCATCAAGAGAAAATATTTTCATGCCTTTTGGCATGCTTGTTAATTTTCAAATCTAAAAGCCATTCATTCCTCGCCATTGCAATGCAATAGGTAAGCAAGTACTCTGTTGTTTCGCTTATCTAAGCCAACTAATTTACTGTTTTGCAAATAATAGTAATTTCCTCTCAATGAAGAAGATGATCATCATCATATCATGACTTTTTTATAATGAAGTAGAAGGGTAAAAATGTGTGAGCTTACTTGGGCAAGGATTTTGGAATGTAAATATATAAAAAAAATCCACATAGCCGGTAATCCTTCCCCGACAAACAAAAATTGAGTCTAATTTTCCTTAATTAAATATATTTTTCATGGTTTATAAGAACAACACACAATAATATACCGGTAAACAAAATATGTAATATTATATGCGCTGCGCACATATCGTGACAAAAATATTCAGCACGACATAAGTCAATTTCGAAACCCAAGGGAATTTTAAAACATGATTTTTTCCACCAATCAAAATAACGAGCCCTGAGCAACAAACATAGTCAAGTAGACGGAGCACGCTCATTGAATACCTTGATTGCATGCAAATGCGCTAATCCGATTAATATGCACAAAAAATGGTGATAGTGATGCTGCAACAACAACGTGCACCAAATAAATGAAGAATGAATGATGCCTGCCTTGCCTGCTTGTCAGTGGTTGTTTGGCTAAGCATGGCCACATAGTTTTCACAATTTGGACACGCCACACACACACTACAACAATCAGCCTGGAATGCACTCAATTCACACAGAGATACTCCAACACACCAGCACATTTTTCCATTGAACAAGAGGAATTCCATGCTTATCATCATCATAAGTTCCCTGATAATGAACTTAAATTGGATTCTTGTGAATGAATGGCAGCGTTCTGTGACTTTAGATTTCATGGTATGCGTGCTTTATATTGCCTATTATGTATTTTGTCGTTTGCTCTGACACATTAGCTATATGAATTACTTCATAATATAAATAAACTAAAATCATATGTACATTTTTTTGCATATTATGTCCTTTACTAGTATTAGTGATTTGATTTGTGTTCTCGTTTTTTTATTATCAAATTGTATCCCAACTTGCCATGGAATGTGCTAAAGTAACAACAAAGGTCGGTTCATAGGTTTAGCGCTGGCATTTATTGCACGCATTTTTCTGCTTCTTGACTTTTCGCCTATGATGTTATGATTAAAGTAGAAACGGGCAGGTGGGGCAAAGAAAAGGCTGGCTTGATGAGTATCTCTTTGGTCAATATATAATGTAATGTGTTTTGTAGTTTGGTACACGCTCTGACTGAACGCAATATGCCTTCCGCATATCACATGTAAAAGGAAAATTGTAATTTTTGCTGGACAGGTTATCGCTGTTGACCGACTTGCTACTTTGCTTCTGTCTTGTACTTTCGTTCGTTGTGATTATTATGATGATAATAGTAGTACATGTATGCATATACAATGTATAAAAATATCGTTATCTGCCCATGGAGAGGCAGGCAGGGCACGAACAAAGCGTAAAAATGAAATTGAACTTGAGCGAGATCTCGTTTTGCTCACTGCTGCTGTTTGCTCCGAAACGAATGAAAGAACCCATGCAAAGATGAACGTGTATAGATTATATGACCGGCATATTACCTGAATTGCGCTATCTAAAATAAAGCACATATATTCGTTTTAAATGTGAGCTTTTTTTCCTCGGGTAAAAGTGGTCTACTCCTGCTGCTGGACGTTGGTCTCTCAGTAGTCAGCGTAGAACGAGAACACAACAATAGCATTTTCCCTGTGGTGGTAAGGTAAGTACTTTTTCCACGCAGTAATTTGCATAAACTTGTAATTTTGTATTCATCTCACTATCAACGACATGAACAAGAACATGGATTTTACAATTATTATTGGCGACGAATGAAAAGGTAATAATAGCATTATTAACTAGCATTATTATTATTACATATTCCATTCCTCCAGAGAGAGTTAGCTGACGGACAAAGTCCAGAAACACATGGTCGTAATATTGAACAGCGCAAGGATCCAAAAAACAAACGACGAAAAACAAAATATTTAGCCAGTTTCGAAATCGGCTTTTCTCCAACCCTCACAAAACATAACCATTGTATATTTTCACCTGAATGTTCTCTGCATATCACCATTATTATTAATATTTTAAGTAGTACGCATATCGGGTACGTATAGCTCCATATTTATGTACACACTTCTTGTACAGTTCTACCTGAAAACGAAAATGAACTACTCCCCGTTTTTATGATGAAGCCTCAGGAAATGAGAATTTTTCATCTTCGACAACAACTTTTGAGGTGTACACACAACAAATAATAATATATGCATGCATGCATGTTGAAAAACACTTTGGAATCTGGACTCCATTAAAATATCCTCTGCACCGACCAAAGAAAAGAGAAGTCTCGTTATTCGTTTCGTTCACAGTAAAACGAAATAATAATCATCATATTTTCTCCAATGATTGCATTCAATCCACCCGTCCATCTCTCTTTCCAATATAAAATATGCATGTGTGTGCGGCGATGCATTTTCATTTTATCCTTTGCTTTGCTGCGTTGCCAGCAGTATGACGACCAAGAAGACGAGAGGACGACGATGATGATGATGAGAAATGAGAATGCATCATGAGAGAAGTTTTTGAAGCAGGACTTCTCTAAGCGAGCGGTGTAATAAGCAATAATAATAATCATAACTAACAACATCAACCAAAAATATATATCTTTTTAGTGAGCCAAAAACCCAACCTTCCAAATGGGTACTAAAGTGTTTCACCATGTAAAACAGTAATAATAATCAAAGGAATCACCTTTGGGCAGGTAAGGCAGCAACAACAGCAGCAGCAGCAAAAGAGTTTGGCTTTTTGATGATGATCGTCATCATTATCATCATCAGCATCATCATCATTGCTTTGTCTACGTAAGTGACTAACTGGTTCTCTTTTATTATGCATTCGGCCACGCAGCAAATCCATTTTTGAATGGCTTACATTATATTAGCGTTTAACAAGCCCGATTTTTTAAAAAAAAGTTCCCTTTTGTCTGAAAGAAAATGGAATGGATCATCATCATCCAATACACAAATCTGAATTAAAGACGAAATCATTATTACACAACATGATTATTATTGTTTGGAGATTTTCTAAATGCATTTTGTGTAGGGGGAACTTAACGACTGACTTGAGGAGAGAAAAATCTCTTTTTCTGTATTGTTTATTGCTTGCGTGCACAATAATCAGCTAAAAATCTAAACGGCTGACCAAAAAACATTTAAATATAATAAATATTTTTTTCGTTAGCTCATTTTTACCTTGCAGCCAAAATTAAAGTCATTAACAATATTGGAAAAATTAGCATACAACCACCATCATTACGTGGAACGCACATGCAAGGAGTACGAAAACCCGATTTGGTGGTGGTGGTGAATGGAAATCCATAATAATAATGATAATTACATGGTAGAGTGGATATTATATAGGCAATTGTAATTGTAATTACACACACGATTGAGAGACGACTATAGTAAAACAGATTTGAAAGCGAGAGAGACTTGGTAGTGAGTGAGATAGACAGAAGTGGACCAATCAAAAAATTCGATTTGAGGAATGTGCAATTAGAGGAGTTATTAGAGAAGGAACAACACAACAACGTGTATTTTTTATATATATTGAACTTGACTTGACTTGCTCCTCATAAATCTTTTCCTCGTCTTCACTTCTGCTGCCGCTTCAACAATCGAGTCATCAGTAATTCAGTAACATCATCAACAAGAAATCGTCATCCTCCTCGAAAAAAAATCTTCCAGCACTTAAAAGTATTGGGACTAGCAGTAGCAGTGTTTAAATACCACATTATTATAGTAGTACTACACTTGAATACTTATTACTTCCCTAGAACATTTTTTTGACTCTTGTAATAAAAATAATAATCTTGATGATGATGATGATCGTCATCGTCGTGGTCATCAACATGAAAAATGGAGAAACCACTTGAGGGCTTTCTGTCCAATTCCAATGGTACGCGGAGAAGAAAAAAAATTATGTAAAATTACATGTTATTATCGACATGATTGCAGTAAAAGAAATTCTATTGGCGTGTTTTCTACCAAGAGAACTACCTCACTACTTCAATACCCTCAACACAAAACAACACAACCATGTTATCAAAATATACCTGTCGAATTGTCGATAGCCATTAAATCATTTTTGTGGCGTTTTCTACTAAAAAAATAGGCTTCAAGACATTTTTGTCGACTCTAATATTCGTTGGACGAAGAGAGCATGATCGTAAAAAAATATTATGATGCTGCTTGTTCTCATGATTCCCCTGAAGGAATATTGACGTTAGTCGATCATTCCGTGTATACCAAGAAGGGGGCCTATCATAAAAGCAATAAAATCAACCATGTTATTTTTCATTGGAATTAAGAATTAAGCTGTTATAGAAGCTAAGTAAAGGCTAACAAAGTTCAAACGATTTCCAAAAATAGTCGAGCATAAGGCTCTGGAAAATTATTATCTTAAGCTGAGCACCGGTAGTGAGCACACGGCACACTTTGGCTTTATGACTACATTTCTTTACATCAGAGATTTTGACACGCCATTGTTTGCTCCTCATAAAAGTGACTCTTTTTTATCACTTGTTCTTACTGTGGCAGGGTATAGTGCCGGATTTTGAATGATAAAACAATGGAACAAAGTAAACATTATTGGATGCTTATTTTGAACTGCTAGTAAGCCTGAGTAAGAAAAAGAGCTTGAAAAATACGCACCGTCATCATCAATTTTCTTCCGTTTTTTTATATTTTAACAAATGTTACACACTTAATCATAAAACAGTTAGATTCCTCATGATGATAACATTTTTTACAGACGCTCGGCCAGTGGTGTGCTGTTTTATGGGCAAAAAATGCCGTGAACCATTTGAAATGCTTATACATTTTACCTTTGAATAGTTATGAAAGACCACTGGTCATTGATCACCAAAATACATACAAAGTCAATAGTAGCAGAGAGACAGAGAGTAAAGATTTTCTACTGATTTTTTTCAATTGAAAGTCAAAGGTAATTTGGTAGAGTTAACACTGCACTCTCAGTTGGAGCCATTACAGTTGATTGAATTTTAAAACACTAACAAATTGAAGAAGGGGTTTACTGATTTTTAAGTTTCATTAATATCAAAGGAAACTGGTGAAAAGAATGTTGCTCGATGAAATTTATGGAAGACGTTTGACCAATTTGTAATAATCATATGTACATTTTGAAGAAGAACGTTCAGTTGCTGACCCCTTTTTATATTATTTTATTGGACTAGAGAGAGAAAAAAATCTTATTCTTTGTGTGATTATAAGATGATGTTGTCAGTTTCACTCATTCTTGTAACCTTCCTTAATAATAAATTAGCAGGTATGAAGTGGATGAAATGTGATGTATCCATCTGAGAAACATTTTTGCTCAGAATAAATGGCAAAGACAATCAGTAACAAGGAAATTCTTGCCACTATTGCCAAATCCTTCTTCTAATAAATTTCAAAGTTACATGCATGTGTGAGCTACTGTATTTTTCTACATTTCGAAAGCATTAGCAATTTTTCACATTTCTCATTCTCGCCATCCCTTCTTTCCTCTCTAATGGATATTCGATTAAGAATTAAACGACTGTTGACTCTCGTGAGACGTAGTTGACTTGAGCTGCTATAAAATGTAGCGGCATCTTTATAACAAATCGAATATAATATAATAGCTTTTTTACTGCTTTTGTACCTCCATCATCACCATTCACCACTATCACCCCTACTTACTCGCTACACGTTTTTATTTAAAAGTGCAAAGTCCAGTAGCACCTGACGTAATTGCGATTTGGTGACCGGAGAGCAATAAACCATTCAGCACAACTGTCTGAAACGAATGATTATTATTATTTATTTGTTGCTTGCGTTTCTCTCTCTCCACTACTACTACCAACCTAATATGTAAGTATGAGACTGTGATTGCATTGCAGATGAATGTATAAATATACGGTTTACGATTTCTTTTATAATATGAAACGCTCCTGTCCAATATCATTCTGTGAAAGTATGTAAGTTAGCTATTCAGCTATGTTGGTGTAGAGAATGGTGGTATGGGCTGAAAGGTGAGATGATCGTGTGGTGGTGGTGTCGGTGTGAAGAATTATTATTTCGAGAAAAAAGTCGTAAAATGTCGAATAAATCCTTTCGTTTCGTTAGTTATGCCGGTACAGTAGCAAGCAATAACGCACCTTCTCTCCACCAGTCTACGTATACGTACGTGTGTGCACCAAGCGAGTGAGTAACTGCCAGTTTGCTTATTAAATTATTGTGAATGACCGTTACAAATAAGAAAAAAGCTTGAAATTTATTTTTGTCAGAAATTGCTACTCGTGTCAGTCTGACGCTTTATGAGACGTTAAATGAAAAAAAAGAAAATCTCCCGATTAGCCTCTTCGCTAAATTGGAAATCTTCTTGAATCACAATTCACACAGTGCAATGTGTACAATAGAATCAAATACTGCATGAGCATTTTTCTTATATTTTTTTTAAAACGTTACACACAATTTATGAAAATTAAGCTTTGCTCCTAAGTGGATCCCTTCTTCCAAATTTGGGCGAAATTTCAAATTAATAGGCGTCCAAATAGCAATTATTATGTAAAGCTGTACTAAAAGAACAAAAAAATGTGAAGATAAATGACGTACTTACTACGACGATCTTTTTTAGATTGTATAAAAAATGCTGGTGCATGCATGCCACAATTTTTTTTATTCCATCATGTAAATAAAGTACATTCATGGTGAGATTTCAAATGAATTGTGCTAACAAGCCTTAAGTAAGATTTTTTGGAGTTAACCTATCTGACTTGTAACAAGAGCGCATGGCGTGTGTGCATGCTGATGATGCTTCCCATAAATATTCCTGTTGTTTGGAAGGGTGATTTATGGGATAAATCTGTACCTAGTCTAAATTCTTTTAAAGGCGAAAATCTTCTCGGGATTGTAGTTTTATGCATATAGAAAGAGTGCGTAGGATTCTCTTTTTCATTCATACGACGACGACGAGACCGCGACGATGAGAATGATACGAGAATAATAATATATTGTGGTGCATACAAAGACGCACATTCTTTTTTAAGGAAACTTGCAAGACAGGAGCACGACAGGCCAGATTGTTTTTTAAAAACCCTCTGGATCTGCCTATTTACGACAAGAGAAATAAACCGCTGCTGCTGTTTCAAAAAAGAAATGTGCAGATTGGTGGCTTATTTTTGGTGTCTAGAATGTCTAGATGTGTTTGGGTCCCTATATTATCTCCGTATTTGCTCTTGTCTGTTGACTCGATATGTGAGATGAAATACCAGAAAATAAACGACCTTTTTGTCATCACGAGTATGCATGATAAGTATCATCGTTCGTCTGTGACCACTTGAACATTTTTGGAAACACATTTTTCAATATTAGAAACGACCACAAAGCTTAAACAAACAGGCCAAGGAAAATATAGGACTCATTCGGAAACTTATTGTTTATCTGAGTTGATTTTTAGTTTGACGTGACGTGATACAAGAAATGAAACAATCTAATACAACAAACATCAATCAACGATCGATTCTATTACTTACAACGAAATATGCTAATTGAAGTAATATTACAATTCCACAAAATCTGTATAAGGATCATTAAAAATTGTGTTTTTCAGAGCCAAGTATGAAACCTTAGTTTGTTACCTCATCCTATACATTGTTTCATCTCATCATCACTTTCATGATTTTCATGTGAACACAGTATCATACTTACACTACCTATGTATATTAGTTGTAAATATGCGGTCTGTAGTCTGTAGGCTTTTGTGCGTTTTGTTTTGTTCCCTTCATTTCACTTTCAGAAACAAATAAATAAATTCCCTTTTTCCCAAGTTGCTCATAGAGTCTTGTCATCAAGATTGTGTTTTTGTTCAGCAACAATAACCAGAAGGCATAAACCAGAGATTATTAGAGATACTTGGAAAAACAGCAGCAGCAGCAAAAGTAGTGAGTAGCAGAAGCCAAATTTCATTGTTTCAAAAAAGCAGCACATAAAATATAAAGAAACAAAAATGAAAAGAGCCTCTTTTATATATTTTTTTCTTACTTTTCGTGGTTTCTTGTTTTTCTTTTGTATTTTTGGTCATTAGGCACGATCCATTGGCAAAGCAGCAGTATAGTAGCTACTTTTTAGAGAAGAGAATTTTTTTTTCAACCCTATCTTTTCTCTCTCTCTGGTTCTTGTCTCGTCGTGCATGCCATTTTTGTGGCTTCACAAATAAATGAGAACCACAGAAAAGTAAAGGAATAAAGAAACTGTTGAAAACTTTTTAAAAAAACGAAAGACACGAAGACTACCGATATCAGTACAGCAGCAAAATAAAAGCAAAGTGGAAAAGTGTATGGGTAATAATGGTATAATAATAATAAGAAAATTCTAATTACTATTCTCTTTCTTTTTTTCTCTCCTATTACTTTTCTAACTATTACTACTGTTTTTACTTCATTATGACTATTTTACAACTTGTATTACAATGTTCTTACAATTTCGTAATGGGATAAATGGATGGAGAATGTAAGTAGCTGTGTGGCTCTGTGAGCTCACAGCAACGGAACGTCGTCATCTTCATCAGATCATCAGCCTCGTTCTCATCATCCCTAAAACCACCACACCACCACCGCAATGGCAAAATAACAACCACAAACTCTTGTTCCATTTGTTTTGTTGTATTTTTCTTCTTCTTCTTCTAATCATCGTCCTCATCCCTTTTAACATTCATAAATACATCAAATGAGTACAAAAAAGCTTACTCCTTTTACAAGATACCGAAACAACAAGTACGACGACACGACACGAAGAATGAAAGAACACAAGGTAGGTATATAGAGAATGAGATAAGAAGAAAAAAAGTCGTAAGTAGCAATTCTAGTAATAACAATAATGAAAATATATAAGTTTAAAAAAATAGCCTGTAAGAAAAAGATTCTTATTTTGTGTGTGAAACAGGGGAAATGGATAATGATCATGAGGATGATGATGTCTTATATAAACCATTAATGTTACCACTGAATTACCTGCTTACATATTCTTTCTTCTCGTCCTTATTCATCCAAACAGCCAACTTTCATTAACCTCCACTTTAATTAGTATTTGGATAGTTAAAGAAGCTCCTTTTCGATGATAATGCGTCTTCTGCTGTGCAACTGACGTTTAAATACGAGTAAATGGGATAACAAATAGAAACAATTCAAAAAGAACTTTTTCTGAATAAAATCATGCATTTACTGTCCTACACGCCACGTTACAAAATGAGATGTTTTCAAGCTGAAGCATTGTCGACAACGGACCCGGACGCAGTTGGTGTTTGGGGAAACGTGCGACTTGCGATATTTTCTTTTAGGTATGGTCATTTCACTACTCCTCTTGCTTGCGTTTCACTCTTATGATTTTTATGACGAGCAACCGTACCATATGCTTTTCTTTGATGATTTACGTCAAGGTGAAGGAAGCAAGGCAGAAAACCACAGTCATCAAGTCTTCACTTAATATATATTAAATAGATACACTACATTAACTTTTGGTGTGTATATTTGTAGCATGTGCATAATATGTGTACATTGTATTCTACACGGTTACTGTTCCGTTCTCGGTTGGTTCGTTTTGTTCGTGGTTCGGTAGCAATATGCTTTTCATTTTCCCATCACCAGCAGCAATAGGAAAAGGCAGCCAGCAAGCAAGTCAAAAGGAAGAAAGCTAATTACATATCAGGAAATCATTTTTCATAAAGTACATTTTCTCTTGATACTTTTTTTCTGTTTCAGGCACGAACGAATGAGAAGAATGGAAAAAGGAACAAAGGCTTATGATATGATGGCTCATATAATAATTTTCAATGTTCGTTATTATTATAGCTTGAAGCATTGAAAATACTAAAAAAAGGATAGCAGAACAGGAGCAGCAGAGAGAACACGAAGGATTATCGTAAATCGCAAGAAGCTATTTCATCAGAGAAATATGTAGGGAAATGACTAGGTATATAAGGCTGACACGTTATCGACAATTAACTTACATTACTATTGCCTATAAGGCAGCGAACCTTAAGGGATCTTTCAATAATCTTCTACCTTAAAAGCTAAAAGGATTACCAAAGAGGAAGAAAAAAGATTGGAAAGCTAGATGAACTTTTTTTCTTTTAAAAATGCATATAATTATTACACATATCTCTTATTCTCCTCTGTTGGTTAAAAAAAAGTCAAGCCCATAACTGGAATGTTCCCATATTATCCAAATGGGAAATCTTACATGCATCGTTTTTGATATTGATGTAGATGACTGTGATGGTGAGATTACCATTTTTACCACAAGAAGAAATAATGCTAGCAAGAAGAAAACCTTTTCTAAAAAAGACGAGAGAGAGAGAGATAGAGAAGACTTTATGCTTTTTATCAGCCTGTCAAATCAGCTTAAGGAAAAAGGATGACAGCCACACAGAACAGAAAAAAAAGTAAAAGAAAACGCTATATGAAGGCATGCATATTATAAAATAAATGCATGTCTGAAATGTGCATAAGGAAAAAGGAATGATGATCTTCATATCCATCTCACAGAAGAATCTTCATATACGAATTCAAAAACCATAATAAGAATCTTCCCAGAGAGAAAGAAAAAAAGGGATCTTCCAAGATGTGTATCCATCCATCTGTCCATCCAAAAGTCAACTTGGATGTAATATGCTAGCAGTTATGGTGTGTGGTGTGTGCTCATATGTTTTGTTGAAGGGAGAGAAAAGTAGATAAAATTGGACATTTAAGGAATGTTTTGTGTACCATCAACCATACTGATGAATAGAACATTACTACATATATATAATATTTACTCGTAAAAGCTACATATAGTTAAATATAATAAGATTTTTTCTACCAAAGAATGTGAATGCTTTCATTATAATATTCCTTTCATTTGAATAATTCAGTTATGGTCACGCCGTAACAGTATTTACATGCCACACCAAGATGAAAAAGACAGAGATGCGAAACAGATTAAAATTGAACATAGCACTTTTAGATTGTCTGCGTAAATATGCACCTGTAATATACGTACGGTATTCTTGATGATGTGGTGGGATGAGATACATTCCGAAAAATACAACTCTACAACTGATTTAACTTCCTGAGCATCGTTCGTATCGTAACCATCATTCCAGTACAAGAATTACCAAGAAGGCTACGATGAATGGCATTCAAAATATGTGTAAATGGAATGAACTGATGAAAACTAGATGTGGATGCCATTCATTCCACAATATCGTAATACATATTATAATGGAACAAACAATAAAAACGATTGGAATCACACTTTTATTCGACGGTCACACATATTTCTTCTTTCTGTATCGCATCAAAAATTAGGCGGACACTTTGTAACAGTTGATCAAGGTATAGATGAGAACGACCAGCCACGTCGTTTCAGTCAATCCTAGTTAAAGTATAAAATGAAACTTATGCTGGAAATCTCTGGTGGAATGAATGTCACTATCATCATCAATGTCCTTCTCTATTGTTCCACAGTGTGAACAAGTTAGCTCAAATTCATAGTAAAAATGCGGAAAAGGGTAAAAATGCATAATAAAAAGGAACATAAAAATGCAACATTCCAAAAGCGACACCTTTCCCATTTATGAAATCTTTTTTATTATACCGAGGTAGAGAGGCAGAGAGAGAGAAAGAGCGTGTGTGTGTCAGTCACAAGAGATATCATTTTGCCTGCCGGAATGAGACAGATAGGGTGGCCTTACTCTCCTGGTGACATTTTGACAAAAATGTGTAGTACCTCACCCCAGCCAGTGTGACTGTTCTGGCATCCTCTCATCTGACTCGATCTCTGGTACTCTAGTTGTTATTACCGATAATTATCTTTGTTTTAAATCTGGCACATGAACGACAGCGCCGGAAAATCTGATGTCGTAATCATTTTTGTTTTTAGCAAATGAATGAATGTGAATGAAACATGACTTGAATGATCCAATGAAATTTTTTTCGTCACATTTTTGCCACTTTCAGTCAGAGTATCCGATTCTATAAAATGCCACAAGATATACATACCTCTCTGCTATAAAAAACTGCCTGTTTGTATTCTTAGTAGTATTCATTTATCGCGAACGCTATAATTTCCGTGCGTCATCATCTGCAAAGTTCTCTTCTTCTGCATTATCATGATTACGTGGAAAATGATTGTGACAAAGTCAAAAGGATATGTGACACTGATACCATTTTCGACGAGCGTATCGTAGGTTCACACATATACGCATAGTATCATAATCGTAGGCCACATGTGTATTATTAAACATTCACGTTTTTCTCTTTTCAGGGGAGAAAAGTTCAAAACGGAAAGAGAGATATTGAAGGAAAGAAGAGATGTAAAAGTTTTACTGGGGTATTAATAAGTAGAATGGAAAAAGAACTGTTCTGTTGTTTGACAAAAAACTGATGTGACTTGCCATGTGTCACGCATATGTCAAAAATGTACACAGGGAACTGTTCAGACAGAGTTGTATCCTCTGCTGAGGATCTCTGATCTGCTGCTGGTCTCTGATCCTCATCTCTTTCCGACTTTTTTTCTTCGTTGGCATTACAATTGCTAATAACCAAGTCTATATTTTTCCGTGCTCTATGTAGTTATTAATAATATATAACACTAATAATAAAAAATGAATGAATACGAACTCAACTTCCTTCCCGGAGAGTATATATATCGTGTTTATTTTGTGGGTGAATGTGTAGGTGTTACTTTTACTGCTTGCGCGTCTGCCCTAATACCAACCTCATATTGTCGTCATCTGTGAAAAGAAGAGGATGAGGGGACAAACATATATAAAAAAAAGTTGAAGTGAAGATGACAGCATAACACTAGCACCACCAGCAACAGTTTGACATGACACGGTGACTTGTCGTGTCATGTATAAAGTCAACTCGAGTAGCAGTGAATGAAAAGCCGGCTCATGTACGAAAGTATGTAGGTATAATGCACATAATATATTTTGTCCCTACTTTTTTTCTTTCTCTTTCGACAAACTAAACGGCTCTTATGGCTTATCTTGTTTGCTGCTCAGACATGGGAGATTCAACTAAGCTGTTGAGTAACACGATCTTTTTTCTTTTCAGTTTCTTTGCAATGATGGTTGCATGCTTGCTATATGCAGGAAGTATCTTCAAACTACCAGATAATCATAGGAATTCACATTTATAAGCTTCGTAGAAGACGAAAGGCATGTATATGCACATAGCGCTGCACTCTAGCATTCCATTAGATTTTTAATCAAGATGACACCTTTGAGCCTCGTTTCAAGAAATCATGTAGATTATGTCTGCTTTTGAGATTATTATCGCCAGATAAGCCAGAAAATTATCATGATACTTTAATGTGTCATCTTGAGATTTCATCGTCGTGATGATGATGGTATCATTGTCGCCTGTCATCAACTTTTTAAAAAGTCTGCCAAAAGAATCTCTTACGTTGATTACCAGTGAGGACTTGTCTTAAATTGGTGCAGTTTCGAATGCAGGCAAATGTCATTTTTATGCAGCATTGGGGTACTTTGGTATTTAAATGAATTGCGTGCTAAAATGAGAAAGAGATGGAGATAATGTTATGTAAAATAAGCTACCGGATTTTATATTTGATTTGGTAAATTGTTCAAAAACTTGACTGGGGAGGTTATATTCGTGAAGTAAAGTGCGTATATGCAAGTATAAATATTCACTTTGACAGGCATTTGTCTTTGTCCAAGATACGGCCGCGTCCCTTCCTTCTCATATTTCACCGGGGACCACGAATATGTCTCGGATCTCACCATAATATA